>LUCM01000234.1:54171-101587 GCA_008360955.1 Fasciolopsis buskii
TTTGTGGCCTGCGTCGATGGCCATTCAGCTGCAGCAAAAATCGCATTAAAACTAACGCATGGTCCGATTCGACGTACGTGGTCCAGTATGATCTACAGTTCTGGACAGAACCGCGCCAACGGTAGCTAACTGCGATATGGTCAATCTGACTCAAAGTACCTGTCGAGCTAGAGCGCCATGTCGCAGTGCGACGCGAACTGTGTTGGAAATTCGTACTAGATAGGAATAAATGATTATCTGCACAGAATTGGAGAAGTCTTTCTCCGTTGTCTGTTCGCTGTGCAGGCAAGGCGCACTGCCCACCTTAACAGGTTTCCGATGCACTAAGTTTTCTAACTTGTGCATTAAAGTCACCTGCTACCGTTACAACGTCAGAGCCTTTGCTCTTCCGAACAAGAGTGACGAGGTTATCGTAAAATTCGTCTTTCTCCATATCAGTGCTGCAGTCTGTTGGAGCGTATGCCGAGATAACAAATAAACTACGCTTAACACTACTATCCTTTCGGACGCCGACTGATCCCTGCAGTCTCATGGCACACAAGCGACTGTTGACTGGGATCCAATCTAAAAGGGCTGCTTCAGCCTTCTCACTCAAGACTATTCCTACACCACGTTGACCCACAGCTGGAGCTGTTTCGTCTCCTGAAGTGCGAAGAAAACATCTTGACGAGACGTTTGGCGCAGTTAGTTGAATTACTCTACTCGAATCCTGAATTCGCGTTTCACTCACGCAGCAGACATCAATCGAAAGTGAGTCCACTGTCAGAGCCAAACACGCCTGTTGGCCAGCCTGCATTAAAGTGCGCACATTGAAGGAACCCAGATGCAGAGGCGTGCAACTCATGGGGAATAATGGACGGGTACTGCTAGGGAGTCCAGCCGCTAAGCAGAAGAACGATTAGGGTTCTCAACCAAAGCCTTTGGTTTTGACAAGAACCTGACCGCAAGGCAGCGGGGTACAGCTGAGTGGTCGCCCATCTACTTGGATCAATTAGTCTTCCACTCGTTTTTACGACTGAGCTGCTAACTCAGATCAACCCCCAACTTGGAGGACCAGGAGACTACTTCGTCAGGCCTCTACCCATTGACCTTCCAGGCATGATTGATCTTCGGCTTGAGATAAGCCATCCTGTATAGCTCGTTGGATCATTGAGGCACGCAAGTCGTCACACCACGTCAAGGTGTAGTCTCGTTGTGACAGATAAGTTTCCAGATAGTCTATTTCTTGATGACGTCTATGCCTTATAGGTGACTGATATCTGCTGGCAATGTTTCATTTGCGAGTACAAGTGGAAGTGGACTAAGTAAATTGCTCTTCACGGTTTTCTGTCCAACACTCCGAGCAGTGAATCAACGCAAAACCGGATTTCCGGATCACCGCATTCGCACTTGGTTTTCATGGACCAGTACTCTTAATAAGTTGGTAAAGACTGGGGCTATTGCCAATGCTCGAAGCTCTTTCCAGTTCTCTATCTACCACTGCATGCCATCACTTCGCAAACTTCTGGCTAGCATGCTACTCACGAATTTACATATCTCATTGCATTTGGCATCTGAAGGGACGGATCCACGATCATCCATCAGAGCAGTTGAGGTCAAAGATAACGGTCGCTCATGAGACCCAGAAGACTCTGCGTGACGTTCTTTGTTGTCTGCAGCTCTCCCGATTCCGAGGATTTGGTGGTGACATTTTGACCTGTAAACTGTTCACCTTCATATGTATTTGCCGGACTGGATTCTTCAGGGGCTACTTTGCAGTTCGTCGTGCAAAGCCAAAGAGGAAAATCCGAAGTAATAACAACAGCAAAGAGACAGTAAAGCAACTGAATGGTAATGAACGGCCGACAGTAAATTTGAGGCCAGAGAATGGCAACTGATCGGTCAGATGAGATGGAGTAAGTGTGAACATTAGATAACTGTTTTCACTTACCGATAGACGAAAGGACCAACTTCATGCAACCGTGGAGCACCACCTTTCAGCACTTCAGCTTCATTCGTCAGATTGAACAAATATACAGAAAAATAAACAGGCACAGATGGTGCAACCCAGCTGTCGAACACGGCAGAACCAGGCACTATAGCGAGTTGCTAAAGCCGGGGCAAACAGGAAGAGTAAAAAAACGAACGTGGAGTGCGATAAGTAAACGGATAATATTCAAGAGCAACACAAACAGCCAATTTGTGAACTGATTAAAAACCATAACAAAAGAAAGTCCATGCTTACTTTGTACAAAATTGAAAGAAATAGTCGATCGAAGATCAGGACAGTGACCAGGGTGATGAGCGCCAAGATCACAAACAAGGCGGCCAAACCGATCAGTAGTATTTTGATTACTTTGGAACGCGCAACCATTTCTGAGCGTGGGGGGAATGGAATCTCGGAGGTAGGACAGCAAAATGAATGAACTGAATAAGTGTTCAGGTTGGAAACACCAGAACCGATAGAATTGGAGTGGATTGATCTAGTAAATAATTGTTCAAATGATCGATGAGCCCGCAAATGACTAACGAAGATCAGGTACCAATTCAGTCAGTGGACTGAGCAAAAAACCACGAACCCGCACGCAAACAACACTGGGGGGGTGATCACGTGAGTCAGCCGGACAAGGTAAGACAACCCGAATGGGTAATGCGTGCGGGTAGGGGGCTAAAACGAGATTGAGTGGAAGGGAATGAATGAATTCAAAAGAATAAGAAACTCAGATATATTATTGTTGTGTTTACACTAATGAATTCCTCAACTTATCAAAATTGATAGAACAATGGACAGTGCAGCTAGATCTAGACGACCCGTTAAAAGCTTTCGTACGAAAAATCTTGAATGCAACGCTTGAGAAATTTGAAACCGGACCCGATGTTGGCGCTGAAGCGAGAGCACGTAACTTCCTGTATTGCTTAAAAATGATCGCACTCTTAGCCGTAACTTACATACATTTAAGTGGATTCACAGATGAACTCGAATGTTGGCCCGATTACATACCACGCAAACATGTTGATTGTCTAAATATTTGTTCTTTTAGTGATACCGATGGTCTGTTAACATGCTTCCAGTAGAGGACGTGGCTCGAACATAAACACAGTGGGATGATAGATGATGAACAAGTATATCTGAGTAATCGAAAACTCAACCGAATAAAACACAAGACTGGTAACACTGAGAAATTTTCTGCTTGGTCTAACTCGGTAGTTCAAAGTATGAGTGTGCAACGAATAATGACCCAATCTTTGACAAAGCTATGCTCGGAAATCACACTCGTTGGCGTTACAGATGTAACCGTCAAAAGAGATGCGATATCCTCCAACAAAGTAAGGCACCATTCCATTTCCTCTTTGACTCTCGCAGACAATAAGTCAATGAAATCATGTATCTATGCCTCATGCACAACGGAAAAACCAACCACTCAAGCCAAAAAACGACCTGATTTCGGCCAAAACAGAAATAACTTATTCCTGCACTTTGGATAATCGTCTAACATCCCCATATGATGCGGACCGGTGGACTCTTTACGTCTGAAGCTAACAATTTACTGCTACGATTTGTCATTATCCTAAAACTCTACAACCAGAAACTGAAATCAAAAACAAGCGCTTAATCTCAATTTCCAATATTATTGGTCTGACAATATTTTGCTACGTGCCATCTAACAAGAGCGGCTAGAGGACATCACAGTATCAAATATCCATCATCAACGCTCAGCGTGGAACAACAGGGTAAACCCCATTGACCACCGCCATTCTGCCAAAGTTATACGTTGCTATGGGAAAAATGGATTTGGAGCGTGGATAAGAGATGTACAAACGGGAGCAGAGAAGGAAAGAAACATTGGAACAGACAACTGACGGAATACAGTCGAACTGTCCAAACTAGGAAAACGTGAGACATCTACTTTACCCAAGTTCGCTGTGCATTTTCTCGTTCCACGCTGCCACACCATCTGTCGATCTCCACGTGGCTCCTTCCACTCAGTGGGAGGAATAGAGAACCACAATTGACAACCAGAACAGCAAAAATGGATCGACGAAGAACTGCCATCAATCCAGTTCAGCTTGTGCGACCACTAACCTTGCAGTGACGAGCTCTGGCTTTGGTTGGCACATCACAGAACCATCTCTACTCTATCCTTAAATTTGTAACAATGTGCTCTAACTTTGATCCATACCTTGAAGTGGGGTCTACTGCAGAGTGAATCGAATGAACGCTAATGGATGGGGAAATAACGTTATGAATTAAATAAATGTTGCCGTAATAAATTGCGAATACAACAATGCTAAAGATTACGGCACTTAACAGTGGAACAAAAATCTCCCATGAAGCTAAGTTCCATAGTATAACTCCTCCCAATAAGAACAGTCAGATAACTAAGGTTTGTAGACCATCTTGCCATCCTATGGACTGCAACCTCGACTGGGTTCCTAAAAACCGCTTGTTTTGGAATATGGGCTATTTGGAGACCTGCGAATACGTCCAAGACGCCCCACAAGCTGAGAGCGACCCGAATTCAGTACGTCCCCCAAGGACAGAGCTCTGGAATTAAATACTCGATACTTCACGCCAGAATTCATAGAGAGAAGCTCCCTGTAATGTACATCAAGGATGCCTCCAACTCAGTCATACTGCGTAGACGCCGACATTTTATTTGATACACTAACACTTTTTAGACTGACTATTCAAATAACAAAAATTAACTTTCCTTCTGCTAAAGGAAAATCCGGTCTTGAGTAAATACTGCACTGCAGAAGTGTTTTACACCTTCACATTGAAAAAAACGTGCCCCAAACGCAGCTAGATCGTGACTGAGATTTCCGAGAGTATGGATGGCAGCCTACAGTGCCCTTAACCGAGAAACCCGGCACCATGGGCGCATTTCGAGTCGAACAGTTTGTGGCTTGAAAGAGCATGACCAAGATAAATCTTACCTAGGGATAAGATCCTTTCCAAGATCACTGTGATTATTGCATTGAGAAGAATATTCAAAACAAGGCCCCAATAAGCTAGATATGAGAGACGAACCGCACAATAGCCGACTGTCGTACTTCACCAAACTAACCGATGATAGCCCTGGAATATATCAGGACCTCAAACACAACTGTTTTTATGAGATAACTCACCATGTAATATCATCGTTCAACCCACCATTAAGAAACCATGGAAACACTGTACAGCTGTTTCATCCTTGTTAGGAATCATCGGCCGTTTTTATGACACGCTTGACACGAGTGGATTGGAAGAGGATGCCCCGTAGCTACTAAAGCTCACTACATAGGGAAAGGGGGCAGGGGCCCTGCAATCATGGCCCTGAAATTTGAAGTGGTGTAGAATCCCACAAGGTTTATTTAGGTCAGGTGTGATAACGAGCCGTGCAACGAGTTTGCCATCTGCCACCAAAAAGCACCGAAAGGACAAAGACAGGGACGAAGACATTGTCACATTCGATCGGCCCAGTTAGTTAGGACACGATTAAGGAACCAGGACAGCAGATCTACGATGGGGCAGCACGATGTCAAGTGACGAACACTAAACCCTAATTGACAGATCTACATACATTATGGAACTTCGCACAAAACTGGGAGAGACGACCGAGTCGTTAACTCCTCTCGCATGCATGAAAACAAACAGGAAAACAAACATGCTTATACGACCAGATAAACAGTATACGAAGCAGAATAAGTGATAGAACAATTTACTGGCCATATATTTATTGTGTGTGTGCGTGTGTATAGACAAATGAAACAAGAAACGCATCGCGGCAAACTGATCAGTTTGAATGTCACTGACCAGACGATAATGTACAACTTTTGGTCTGAACATAATCAGTTGCGTTAGTGGCAACCATAAAAAGGATAATGATTAATGGATAATGATAAGAAGAGAAAAGGAACAAGATTAAGACGTGGAATTTAAGTGAAATCCCAATGACTAATTTGTTCGTTGTTCTGATTTTGCTGAACGTAATTGGAAATCGGATCAACGAACAAGGCATGATAACCACGGGGTTGCGGTCAGAGAGGCGGGGATCGGCAGAAGCAATCGTCAGATAGTTTCGTGATCAATGACGCCACTGGGTTACCGGTCGAAGATGTACTCATACACATACAAACACATAGGTGCGTACAGACACAATCTAAGCTGACAAGCCATCTGTGAAGACTAAGACAATTAAGGACCGCAAATGTGTGAGCATAAGCGAGCGAACTCACAAGCGCACATATATATGTACACGATAAATGGAAGTCGGATGAAGGCGGCGAGCCGATAAATGTACATTGCTAGTTAGCATGTCGTAAAAATAGTATCCATGGTCATTTGTTCCCAGGTAAGCTAGAAAGTAAATAGGAAGAGGGGATCGAAACAGAAACAGACGGAAATAGACAAACAGACAGACAGTTATTAAGGTGATACTTCGTCTTTGTTGATCTCCAGGAGTCGGAAAGTTTTCACCACTGAGCAACGAGACAAAGTAGACGAGTAGACTAGATCCCGATCGAAAATGAGCGACGGAAACCACACCGGTGTCTGACGGCTGGCCAATCACAAGGCGCGGGGTGGGGGTGGGGTTAGGGCTTCTGATCGCAGTTAGAAACTGAATAAGGACAACTGAGAAAGCCCATGGTAGCAGCCAACAAGCGATCACAAACGGGAATGCGGAAGGGCCAGCATCAATTACGCAATAACGGGGGGGGGTGGGCAACAACGGGGCTAGAGTCATACAAAACAATTAGTTGAACAATCACCTTCTGGTGTTTCGATTCAACGATAAAGTATTTCAAAACTAAAGAGCCTGGGAAATCGCTAGGGATGGTGTAGACGTGACCAGCGCACCATAATAATTCAGTCTCCAGGATGCACCGGACAGACAGGCCGCCGCTGAAACCACATCTCGATGCATCTGACGGAAGATGTGATGGAAATAGACAAGAAAAAACGATAAATCTAGTATTATAGAGGAGAGGTAAGTACATTAAGTCATGCGCGTGTACCTTTAAATGCATATCTTGAATCTGGCGAGGGAAAACTACACATGTGACTGCGAATTGCCACTAGGGCTACTCGTTAACCCTCCACTTTCCATTACCGCTTCTTGCGAGTTAAAAACATCAACTTGAGAAACATTTTAGCCTCGCCAAAGGACAACGCTTGGTCTCGTTACTCGTCGGTAACTGAACATTTTGACGCAACGGTAAGATATTTTCCAGAAATTTCTTAATTTCTACTGGTAACGCGTCTGGTACTGCTGTACAGCAATATTCAAGAAATAACGGAGGATTTTGGCAACTGGTCTATCCTCATTGAATCCAATTAGTTCACTCACCGCGTGCATCTCTTTTCAGTTAATCAGTTTTCTAACTCGCCAACCAACTAAAAAATTCGGGAAGCAAAAGGTTCCACGAGCGCGTGCAAGTCATCTCGTATGAATGGGATGCTTTCCATTATCCTTGACACGCATGCAGATCTTCCGTTGATCTTTGGACTCTGACAGCGCGAGTATTTATTCCTACCGGTTTCTTCGCTGTTTTCACACTTGCAACGTTTTACTTAAGATACGTGAGAATTTTCGGCTTCTTTATTAAAATACATGGCTACTTCACACAAATCTCGCTAAGTAAATACGACTTGCAATGAGCTAAACCAACCCGCTGTTGCCTATTCAGGACTATCGCCTGGAAGCTGGTCATTTATTCTTAGATTAGCTCTTCCTACTTAGGGATTAACTGTCTTCATAAAGAGGCTGGAGAATGTTTCACAAAGAAGTGTTTTCGATGGTGTTCGATATTTTGCGCGTTTAAACCGCCGTCTTTTGCACACAACGACAAAAAGATAACGGGGTTGTCTTAGGCAAGCTAGTGGTCAGTAGGTTTGTTTGTTTGCCCCCGCTAGAAAACCTTATCGAGTAGACGGAACGAGGCATGAGATAATGGGATTACACGATAGTAACCTGCTGCCTGCAGATTTATTCTTAGAAAGCCGACAGAACCGGCCAACCGAAAGTCTATCACGTGTTCATGAACTGCTGTTGTTACTTCTGTGAGGCCCCTTATTCCGTGAATCTGAGCGTGCCCTATGGATGACTAGTCTGTGAACAATATAGTAAGGACGGGGAAACTTGCAGTTCAATCACGGAGTTAGTAGCATCGATAAATTTTTTTACAGGAAACTTACTTCTTGTGATAGATGCATAGACAAGGAAGGCGTGCGATTACGTCGCCTTCACACAAGTCTTCCAAACAAATACAACATTCACCTTTGTCCTGCGTTAGTCGATCAACTAGAATTAACAAGGGAGCAACAACACCTCAGCGAGTCGCAAATACGGTCAAGGAGAGATGATCAAACAGCGAAACAGATAATGCAGATAAAAAGGTGATAATAATGAGGCAATCCTTTAATCCGTATCCGTTTTACTAATCCGTGGTCGTTACTCCCCTGTAACCACGTAATGGATCATAACGACTGGATAAATACACGCGGCATATATGTTACTGATCCTATAATTCGGACAGGTCTGAATCGGTCACAAAATACAAAAGTATTAGCATATCAATTGGCAATACAATGAGGACAATAATATTAATACTGTGTACTCAAACTAAAAAATAATTGGGGGTTGACACACTTCGATCGGTTGAAGCTGAGGTAAAACAGGCAAATCACAAAGGAAATGTGCAACAAACAACCAACTGTGAGGATTGTTGTTGTTCTTGGGCCAATGACCAAAAACAAAATAACATCCACCTGCAGGTCAAAAATTCATCTTAACAGATTATGACAAATATATATGACCCCGGGATCGGAAGAGAAAGCCAAAGCGAATGGTCAGCAAACATCAGCTTTATCGGACGGTTCTATCTCACTGGAACCTGGAGGTCCGTTCTACTGTGATTTGACAAATGCAAAAGTCACTCACGTGTGTTGTCGCAAACACTACTACTTCTCAACTGTCACGATGAGTGGACATGAATCTAAGAAGCTACTAAGCTGATTTGATAGCATCAATGAAACGATAAATCCCAGTGGAGAAGTTCCCCAACACTAAAGCTGTAAGAGGACTTATCCGAAACACCGTGAACTGATCCAAATCTAGAACTAAGGTGCAACTGTCCAGGGATTTTTATGACTTCGTGAAACATGAGCACGGCGGATCATGCCCCTTAGCCACTATAGTGATTACATGGGAGGGGGGGGGCAGTGGAAACAACGAATAAGATTTTGAAACTGGAAGTGGTACCGAACTGTATAAGGTCCCAACATGTCAGATGTGAAAGCAAATTTTCATTCAACACTGAAGTGATCGGCTAGTTTGGGGTTTGAAACTCCAGTCATTTCGGGCAGACAGAAAAAAGCTAGGGAACTTCAGTTTCGAATGACGAACTATTATAACACAAACTGACAAGTAGTGGCGGGTATTCGTCATTACACCTTCATTCATTGACTAACGACTAACTAAGTCAATTCTGCTTAACGGTATCTTTCACGTAGGATAGTGTATCCCTGGGTCACACGAGCAGGAGAATACCGAGCGAAAGTAATTTTCGTGGATCGAGCCGAGAGTAACCAGACAACGTCCAGAGAAGCCATGAAGAACAACGACTCGCAAATAGTCTCTTTATTTGACCATTGATTCAGGGGAATGGGAGATAATTACCCGTGAACTGAACGCATGAGAAACTACAGCACTTCTATTGCCGGATCACATCACAAGACGTCCACTGAAGGGTTAGAGAATCAGCAATGAAACCTGGAACAGCATAGAAGCTTGAAGGATCTCAACAGACTAATTAAGTGGCAACAGGCGGGGTGACTGCGAATCCTATTTCACGGCATGATCCTATAACACGCTAAAAAATCGGGTAGGGATTCGAATTCAATGCGTGCAGTGAGTTCCGACAGAAATAGTCATTTGCTGAAATTCAACATGAGAATAATAATGGGAAAACAACTACATGTGCATCCCCACCAATGAGATTGTTTTTTGTTTAAGTGCCCAAATTAGATCAGCATAAGTCACCGAGCTAATCAAAAGTGCATTGGATACAAAATGAGGTGTAGCATTACCGACGTGCTGTTTCACCTTCTAAACGTAGGTGCCTGAATGAATTCATTTCATACCCTGCGACATCGAATGTAGCCAATAGATGCGAATGGAACTTACCATTGTACGGGGTTCGTGCAGATGAGAGACGTAATGTCCGAAGCAGATTGCTCTCTGTCAGTGGGACAAACAGTTGCCGTGTCCGACCCGAAGCTTCGGGGGCCCAACATGGAACGGGAGGCGGAGAGAAAAAACAAGCAATTAGATTCCAGTCCCATGGAATGAATTAGCGTGGTCGCAAGTAGCCCCACCAGCCAAGGCCAACAAAAGTGGCGTGATATGATGTGACGCGGAAAAGGCACATCGACACTGTTGGAACGTCGGCTAAGGCGCCGAGCACACACATCTTAGTGGGCGGACGAGCAGCAACCTGCACACACATTTTTATATGGCAACCAACCAATCAGTGAATGACCTTGAAAGGCGGTCAGGCACACAAGCGATCGGGGTCGAAATTAGCGCACAAAAACAGAAACGGTCACAGGCACATATAGACACACATACGTATCACAGCATTGGTAGAACAACAATCCAGCCTCCATAAGGCAACACAAAGAATAGGACAAACAAACGTGACCCTTCGCGTGAAAAAATTAGCTCACTCACTGACGCACACGCCAGGTGTCAAGACTCAGGCAGTTAGGAGTTTGATAACGATCAGAAGTAGATTGAACAGTTACACAGTCATAGCCGCAAACAGATACAGAACAGCGCACATTAATATAGTGAAAATTGATAAATGCAAGAAAATCCTTGAAAATTCCCACTGAGCACATTGAGAAAACAATTTGGCGAACAAGCTCGTTTTCAGCGATTCGTACTCATGCCATTATATCACTATAACAATTTGTGGTTGTGCTTCAACTCCCCTGGCCCACCCCTCCGTCCCAATGCAAACCCTAGACAACAGAACAATAAATACAACACGTTTTTGTGTTTTCGGGTTATGCAGGTAAAACCACAAATCCCTTCCCCACCATATTTTATCTGACTAATCCAAACTTTCCTAAAGTGGATTTTTTCCAAATATATAGTGAGTAATGACGAATTACTGAAATGCAAGAAAAACAACAATAATCGCGCAACTTTGTTATCAAGCTTCCCCCAGTCGCTTGAAAATAATTTCAGCTACAACGACCGCAAAACAGTTGAGAATGTACCGCAATTTTTGATCCCACAAATGTGAATCTCGTACATCATTCAGGCTGCTAGTTGGGTGGCGAAGGCGGTCAAAATCAAGGCATTTTAACTCGAACTTCAGGGGTTCGACTCCTCAAAATAACCCGGTATCCTGGGTGCTTCTGTTTCGTGCAACCGCTTTACTGGAAAATGATGTACTTCGTGACTTTTTAGTAAAGGAAGTAGAAGATAAACAAATTTCGATCATAAACAAGGTCATGGTTGTCAGACCTATCACCACAGCATGGAACGTCGAGGTCATTACCTATTAGTTACACTCGTGCAAATGTGCATGATTTCGCAGGATTCATGGATGAGCTTGATGCTCAAGGAAGTGGATGTGTCGGTCGGTGATCGTTGAATTTAATAGTTAGGTTGAGCATACCATACACGAGTTTCACCACTATTCCCTTAAGCCAAAATGAATTTGCATCTTTTCCAGCTCCCACTTGATAACAATTCATTTACATGTGATTTTTCCCTAACTTGATCTTATAATAACACAGTTTGGTGAAAAAAAGATCTACTAAAACAAAGTTCAGTAGGCGCATACTAACTTGAAACATCTGTGCCACCGGGGAAGCATGCGATAATCGACCACATGACGACTTTTCACTGCAGTAGTAAGATCGGTTCTGCTATAAGGCTCAGAAACAGGACAGCTACGAGCAGAGGATACATAAGATAGTCGCTATTTAAACATCGGGGTATAGGTAGTATCACGTGGGAAAGGGAAGTAAAATTCTACTAGCAACCTTGAGATCAGACAAAGTGTTAGGTCACATCGCTAAGTAGTAGGAGGGACTGCATTTGAATAGGCTTACGAAATTGCGACATGTCACGCGTGCTTCCTGACCGACTCCCTCAGTGTGCGCTGACATCCGCGACAGATAATGGCTGGAGGATGGATCAAGGTGGTCAGTTCATGACTTGACGAAAAGGTATAAAAACGTTAGCCGGTGGTTGGAAACCTTGGGAAATATGCCTAAATGTCGGAGCCAATGGTGTTTGTGCATCCGAAATGTTTTATCTACACTACAGTGTTCCCGACTTGTGATCCTACGATCTGTCCTTCATTATCATTCGGTCCGGTGAGGAATCAACCAAAACTAGCGGACGTCAGCTCAAAGTTAGTGGTTGCACAAAGTGAAACCGGACACCTATTGTCAAAATGGTTGATAACTTTCTGCACATGATCCGATAAACAAAACTATTCGCAAGGTTTGATGCATGGAATATGAGCTATGCTGTTTCACATGGCGCACTATTTTGTTGACCTACATCAAAAACAGACGAAAAATATACACTGCTCTTCGGAAAACTTTGAAAAAAAATCATTCACGATGCAAAATATGAATCGATCGAAAGCCTAAAACGATAGGAATGAACGGCAGCTCAAAATGTGAAAAGCACGTGCATGCACTCTGGACACTGGCACACGCCCATTCGTCTACGTAATATTATATTCATATGGCGCACTCCGTTCGACTAGGATTTATATCTCGAGATGACAGGATTCAAGGCTTAGAGCAGAAAAAAACTGAAAACGAACAATCGGTGAGAGTGTGAACACTGGCGAACATTGTAAAATAATCCAGTCTACAGCATCGGGTCCGAACCATAAGAACGTTGATTGACGAAAACCAAGGGCACTATCTGATGTGCTCGCAAAAGAGGTGACAAAGGAGAGCACAAGTTTAGTAGCTGAACACCTGATCAATATGGAGCATTTTTTCGAAATAAGAAAAATCCATTTATCATAACTTGAGAGATTTGGACAGAGCGAACTGATGTCACATCATGACCGTCGCATTATGTATAAGTGAGTGGACGCTAATTGAAATTTGTAAATCGGAAGTGCACACACAGGAAAGATCGCTTCTACGCGAACGATTATTCTGACACAAAGCGGCATAATCTGACAGTGATCAAGCGACTGGGATTGTCTCGCTTAGAAATGATTCTTTGCCTGCGTAGGTTATCCGGTTGATTTTTTTCCGATTTGAAGATTACTGAATTTTTTAACGTGAGAATTTTTGCGAAAGCCTGAGATTGAATAACCAAAACCACTCGATCCATTCCTCCTCCCAGTGGACGTTGGTAATTACCACCAATAAAAGTTCAACATCATCATGACGATCAATGAGGAATAAAGTGGTCAATAAATTTAAGTGACTGTTCGATTTTTCTCAACTCATGGGAACAGTTCCTAAAACCGGTGGTGACCGAGCGCGATCAAACTAAAAAAAATGCAGAGATTCGGAACCCGGATCGGCCTGTCACTTTGGTGGCGTGCGGGAATTGTTGTCAGGATGTATGTTTCAACTTCCCTGCTGCGACCTTGCGCGGCGCCACTCTTCTCCAAGTTACAAAATCACGGATGTAGGATGTCCCTCAAAATTTCATGCATGTAAACTAAATAGTCTCAGACGACTGAGGAATAACTCAAAGCAATTACGGGAAAAGCGGTGATCTTCGAAAGCTCACCTGTCAGAAGAACACGATGTGATAAGAAGGTACGTGAAACCAGGTATATACATATATACACATATATATATATATATATCGAGTTTATGGTGTCAGAAGTGTGCATGGAACTTCTCCATCGAAGAGTCCACAGAAGAATCGCAACCGTGATTCGTTGATAATTCTTTGTGAGTTAGGTTGAGTCAACCTTAGGAACGAGGGCAGAATGCCCCAGAATATACGTATGTATATACAGAAGCAGCAAGTAGTATCTGGATGCGTAAACAAAATTTGCCCGGGAGCACACGACCGGTTTCGCGGTTATTGTCGCTCGTCAGGTAGGCGTACCCGGTGCTCTCTTGTCCAAGCATCCTTCGACCTGTACAATTTTTTTTCACGCATCCAGATACTACTCACTAATTATATATATATATATATTTCTATATTCTGGGGCATTCTGCCCTCGTTCCTAAGGTTGACTCAGCCCAACTGACAGAGAATTACCGACGAATCACAGTTGTGCTTTTTCTGTCGACTCTCCGACGAACAGCTTCCATGCACACTCCTGACGCCACAAATTCCATTCAGGTGAGACACCAATTCGGAGTGTATAAGTAGAAGGATGCTTGGACAAGAGAGTACCGGGTACGCATACCTGATGAGCGACGATAACCGCGAAACCGGTCGTATGCGCCCGGCAAATTTTGTTTACGCATCCAGATACTACTCACTAATTATATATACATATATATCGCTTGATACGGTTCAGTTTGACTGGACAAAATACGGATTGGTTTGCACTTCATCGATTAAATTGTTTTGCTCTAAGCCATTATTTAGTGTAGACATAACTCAGTCAGCTAGATTAATTCGAATAAGTTGAACCGATGTGGTCAATGTCTTGAAATCCGTCCTGGCTCGATCAACCCGTCAAAACAAGTCCTTAACACCAGCGGAACTCACAAACCGTGAACGCTGACAAAATCGAAGGAGCAACAACAACAGAACGCGTCCAACAGTGTGTGATAGACCTGCAGAAACAAAATGGTGTGTGCTATCAGCAGTATTCCTCGCAACTGAGAACTAAATTACGGCAGCTTAAGAGGTTTGTGCCACAGGACAAGAGCTTTATTCCATTACATAGGCTAAGCTGCAAGGCTACTAAATTGCGACATGACTTCTAACCCTAGTGCGAATCCTTGTAACTTCGATTAAGGCTCTTAAATTACAAAAATAACTGTAGTTTGTGAAACCGGGTTTGATTAAAAAGGATTTACATCTGTTTACTGGATCCATAAAACGGATTACTAGACATAGCACTATATCCAAGGTCGCCCTTACTCATCGACATTGCCATAAACAAACAAACTGTTGTTGGAAGTGATCTTACTTGGAAAATTAACCTTGATGCCCACCATCCAGCAAACAGAGAACTTAAAGAGGCTGCATCAACATCCCTCAAAATGATCAAAATTTAGATCCCTGCTTCCCTACACGTCGACATATCGTAATTCTGTTTTACCATATCGTTAGAAATTTATCTCAGAACCACGAACTAACCAGGGAGATAGCATACTAACTCGCTTTTATATTAATATGTCTACTGAAATTGTGGCGGTTTAAAATTGTTATTGATTTTTAACCATAGACAGTGTGATCGGCTGAATAATGACTTTTTTCGGGGTCCATAAACAACTATTGACTCGAGTGGACTTGACAAATCAACTTATGGTGGACTACCGGGTTAGAGCATAATGAGAAGCATTTCAGTATCTAGAGAACAAAATCAAGAAAATTTGCCCGCTTCCAATCGTCTGATCTTAATGGTCACCGCGAGCAATGTCAAATGGAGCCACTCTAAGGGAAACGATAAACGAAAGGACAGATAGAGTTGGAATGAGGTATCACGCGCTAAACATTTACAATGGAAGCCTGTGTGAACATAAATAACTTGCAAATGATTTGCGAAAAAAAGTCTAATGAACGAAAGAAATGGTCAAGTTATGCGAACAAGATGTGTATTTGTCCAGAAGTTCTTAGTACATGGTGGATATATTGACCGGTGGTGGCCAGGCGGATAAGGTCGTGGACATGAAGGTTGCGAGCTCGAATCCTCCCACCACCGGTCGACCTCCCCACTTGACAGCTCCCTTTTATTTCATTAGTAAAGGGAGTAAAAAGACGAAAAATTAAAAATGGTCAAATTGCATTCGATAAAAAGTGTCTCAGTGAAAACGATGAATCATGATACTCGAAGATGGAAACAGCACTGCGCCATGAAATAACAGTCCTGCTTGATTCAAACGAAGATGTTCCCGGGAACATGAAATAAAGGCGGAGAATGCTGCCCTCATAAGCAAACCCATGGAACAAAATCAAGCCCTTCAAGGAGCATTCTGTAGGAAAATAAGGGGTCACGTTAGTGGGAAACGACGACTAGAACCAGAAGAATGGAGTGATTTTTAATCAATTCACAGCAGACCCACTCGGTCATCGTCGGTGATAAACGCGGTGACTGGATGATCGATAGCATTTAAAGCATTCTTCATATGCACCAATGGGATGCCGAGATAAAACTAAATGCAATGCTGTCCTACCTCAACCAATTCTATAAAAAACCGTTATTATCGTCACGAACAACAATTTAGTCACGAAAATGTCTCTGGAGACCTGAGTCTTCCACAGAGCACAACTTGACTTACGGAGTGATGCTCTATTTGGAAACTCGCAATAGTTACACTAACCCTTCAGTAACGATTATATATATATATATATATATATATATATATATATATATATTGGCCATAGTTATCGTACAATGCAAATACAAAACACCCTAGGTGAACTAAAGTGCCCGGTTATGCAACCCGGAAAAAGCATCGTCGTGAACAAATGGTATCTGAGGATCGATCGATGGTGGTCAAACGGTCTAAGCGTCTGTCACCTTCAAAGGGGTCAGAGGCTCGAATCCCAAATCCACCAGTTACTTTTGTAATAATTAAGGATTCATTGCAGTTGCCGCCCGACATTTTACGACGTCTAATCTAGTGAGACCTTATGCGATCCTATACCACTCCAAGTTTTGGGGTCATGGTTGCTGGTTTCCCATCCCGTGCAGTGAGCTCTGGAGGCCATAGAATATGCTCCTTCCATTGCATTCGTGCACCCATCATTTCAAGTGTTTTGCCACCGACGGCTTCGTAATATTGCTCGAATGTGGCGGAGAAAGCGTAGCGCCAGAACTCAGGTAAGGAGAATGGTGCTAACCAAATCCAAAATATAATCTGTAAACAACGTACGGTGATAGGACTGAACATCACACTATGTGAGTAGCGAAATGGAGTCTGAAATTAATCCCGACCTACAAGATGTATTTAGATGGTACATTTCGACGGTTGCATATGATTAGTTTGCTCTTTCATTATCGAATAGTGCTAATAAATGAAAACCGAAGCGCATCACTGTGCGAACCAAACTGAACTCATTCAAAGAATTTTGCACTCCTGGCCTATTTTTTCGGAAATTGTTAAAATGATCTTAATTAGACATCATGATAGGTCAAAAAGTGAAAAAAATTAAAAATTACTGGAGATAAACTTTTCTGGAGTGGGATACTGGGGCGGAACCTGCTGATAATATCGCGATTAAAAGCAGGATGTGTTGCACCTTATATATGCAACTGCTCAAAAGTCAGTAACAGAGAGTTGTCGGGAGAATGTATGACTGGCCAACGTTTCGGCCTTTCTCAGGGCAGGATAGCCGAAATGTCGGCCAATTACATTTTACCGACAACGCTGAGTTACCGACTTTAAGCGATTGCCTACATAAATTCATCACATAGCACATTGAATTTTCGAGACACCCCGAACCTGGTTCGGTCCAGATTTGTAAACTGTGCTGTACCTTCTCTGTGCCAAATGATCAAAAGTAAATCATACCATAAACAGCCCCATGGTTTGATGTGGGTAGGTCACATAGCAGTGTTGCACCACGGTCGACAATTCTGAAGTATGGTAGGTTTCTTGTTGAGCCCGAGAAGAACAGTGCATTTCAAGCTCACCTACTTTCACTAAACCCCAAATGTAGAACTGTTTTTTTAATTCCATCATTGTCTGTATCAACAAAATACGAGACTCATTCCATAAGAAAGAGGAATGCGACATTCATCAACCAAATAGTCACACATTTGGCTTTGTCTACCTAAATAGTGGACTGCTTATCGCACTGAGTCCTGTAGCCATTTTGAGCATAGAAAAAAAGACCATTAGATTATACGATGTATTCTGGATAGTTTCGCTTCATCCTCCCTAGCTCCTATCGCAGTGCTCATTTGCAAACTGTGAATCAAACAAGTATATACATATATAGACAGGTAGATCCGAACTATCACGCAAGTTAAGGAACAAGTGGGTGTCTGACAATTAGATATGTTATGAACGTAAGTTTAATGTAAGAAGTCATTTACGGTCTTCAAAACACCCGAAGTCAACGGATATTCAAAGCTTTTTACATCAGAGCATTAACAGTCACTTGCAAACGGAATTCTGTCATCACAAGTCAAAAAATCCCATCAATTCTGCAGTTGCTCAAAAGGTGTGGAAACCCGAATAGCCCTGAATATGCAGCCAAAATCGTCATTCTCTTAAGACCATTCGGATACCAATACAATCCACAAAAACCTTCCCGAGCCCCAATGTATTGCACCTACCGATTTGATTGTGAATATATATATATATAGGCTAAACGGAAGTAAATTCAAACTAAAACGACTGAGTTTATCTTATTATGGCAGTAGAGAGCAATACAGGAGCAAACGAAATCGGTTACGCCATTCAGCGAACGCAGGGCGCTCACATCGCCCATCATAAGAGAAGAAACACTATATCAAACTGAGATCAGGGCTCATCGTCATAAACTGCACTAGAAGCCGAAAATGGATAGGACACGCAGGGGGACTGACAACTAGTCACGCAAATAATAAGAATGGAGACTTCAATTGTTCATCTAACTGTCAGCTAATCACTTGCTGCAGTTTGTTGATCTGCAGACGAGTGTAACTGATTTCTTTATTGCTACTGACAATGTTATCAGTAGCCAAAATGGAGTAGCGAAAACGTTCAGAATCGGGAAGGTCTTTTGACGCCTAGGGTTGTGATGGTAGCGGCTCAGAACAGGGGAGGACGTGCGGTGGGGGATATTTTTTTACATTGTGAGAATCATGACATACGCAAAGTTCCAATACATCACTTAGAAAGCCTCCATCCAATAGCTCGACTGCTTTCAGGTGTGGTTGCACATGGCTAAGTTGGTGAACGCCTGGATGCTGCCGAAATTCGAGGTTGAAGCTGAAGAAGAGAATGCGGTGCAGATAATCTCCCTGGCGCTCAAATTTCGGCAAGCCCGATTAAACATATTTGGATGAAAGACGACCTGGACCTGTAACGCAAGCAAATTCAATGGGCTAGGAGATGTGAAATATTTATACCATTTACGCGGCGCATATATATATATATATATATATATATATATATATATATATATATATATATATATATATATATATATACCGGCCGGGGAGGACTGCGTACGTGAAAAAGGAGCAGAGACTCGGCGGAAATTTCGTAACCAGCCATGCCTTTTGCAGTTAACAGGGATGTGGTCATTCTGTGTCCATTGGTGACTTGAAAACTTTGAACGCCGGATGAGGTACCAATAGTTTGGACGTCGGAACATAGGGCCAATAACCACTCAAGAACTGAGACCCCTTTCGACCTGACCCACTGAGGCATTCATGTCTCCGGCTAATATCCCGCTGTCACCACACTACTGTGTGGCTTTTGATAAGCAATGCCCTCGATTACGTTTGAGCTGAAATCTTCAGATGCGTACGCAGAGACGACAAATAGATTGCATCTACCAGAACCACGACTGCATAATTTGAACGAACCCCTAAGTCTCACTGTCCATAGCCGATTGTCAACTAGGACCCAGTTAAATCGTGAAACCCCAACTGTTTCAATGAAAGCCACACAATCGCTAGCGGGACCGGAAGCCGCGGCCTCAGGATCCCCAGAATAGCACAGATGGAATTTCGCCCAAAGATTGGATGCAGATGCCAATGCAGGGTGAAACCACGAATTACCGTCTACTGCGAAAGTGACCGGCGGATACAGGCTTCAAACCTCTGATTTCAGGTACGCAAAACGTCTGTTTTATCATCGCGTAAAGATAAGTTGACAGTGAGAACACGGCCTAGAGAACTGAACAGCTAAAAGTTAGACCTCAATATTTTGTCAATTAAATCATTGGTGAGATTCTCAGGGTATTTTTGTAGGTAACACAGAGTAGGTCAAGTCTTTCATTTTTCATTTCCCTATGCTCCAATACCTCACGAGTTGCAACGGCACACCTGTAGACGTGATAGCCTGTTTAGCAGCTGGTGATTTTATCAGCAGCTCAAAATGACAAAGAGTACGAAATCAACGTTTAAGGACTCATTCTATAGCAAAACCTAACGTCCACTCATTGAGCCTACAATGAATGCACTCATCAAGAAAGTCTTACCAAGATCACGCGAACATCCATTTTGGACCACCTGCTTTTAAACTGGTGTGGTAAATGCAGCAAGATTATCTTTAGAAAGAAAACCAATAGTACCCAAAAACAAAGAGACCAACAGGCCATAAAAATCTCAAGTTAAACGTCACCAAAACTAGGAAGCGATTGCTTAGTGTCTTCTTCGGTTCGGAAATGGGAGGTTCCAAAATTGTATTTGGTATTGGTCAATCAAAAACGGACTCTTTCCACGGATCGGAACATTTTCTCATACATCTCCGTTATGGATGGAAGTGTCGTTGGAACCTCCAAAATGGTAATATATACACATATATGTATATATAACTAATGTTGCATCTCTGTGTAGATCACATCCCATTGGGATCACATGGAGGAAACAATGAATCAGGAAGAGGGAAGAAAAGGAAACTACGTGTAGTGCCTCTAACTATCGTTTCGCGGGATCTTGTGGACCAAAACAAGGCAGCCTAATTGCTTATACAGGTGCCAGCCCGTCGGTTAAAGTTGTCATAACTTGTCATGTCATCGACTAGCCAACTCGAACCATCTTACAAAAATGTCACAGCCAGACTGTAACTTGACGTGTTGTGACGGCTTGCGCGCCTCCAAGACCCAACGAGCTACACAGCATGGCTTATCTCAAACCGAAGATCTAATCATTCCTGGAAGGTCAATGGGTAGAGGCCGAACGAAGTGGTCGGGTATTGATCTGAGTTGGCAGCCCAGTTAGAAAAACGCGCAAAAGAATAATTGATCCAAGTAAATGGGCTTCCACTCAGCTGTACCTCGCGGCATTCCGGTCAGGTTCTTGTTAGAACCAAAGGCTTTGGTTGAGAACCTTAATCGTTCTTCTGCTTAGCGGTTGGACGCCCCAGCTGACACCGTCCATCAAACCCCGTGAGTTACACGTCCACAAATATTTCCATACTGCACCGGTCATCGCGCAGGAAAGCGGGACTGCACTGTCCATTGCATTAAGCGGAGTGGGTAATGTTAAACATGCTACTGCTTACAGTTCCCCCTCTTTTGTTCAACCTGTCTCTTGAGTTTGCAACCAATTATCTTTCCCCCTTCTGCCTACCCATAGTGTCCCCCCTGATAACATGCCCGATACTCTCAACGCTTCGTTGTCAAGTAGTGCAGTAAGTGGTTTTCAGTCTGTAAGCTCACATTTTCTCAAGCCTCGTCGGCCTCTGAACCCCGGTTCTTTCAATGTGCGCACTTTAATGCAGGCTGGCCAACAGGCGTGTTTGGCCCTGACAGTAGACTTACTTTCGACTAATATCTGCTGCGTGAGTGAAACATGAATTCATGATTCGACTAGTCCAATCTAACTAACTGCGCCTGATATTTCGTCAAGGCACTTCCTGCACATTTCAGGAGACGAAGTGGCTCAAGCTGTGGGTCAACACGGGATAGGAATAGTTTTAAACGAAGGCTGAAGCAGCCCTTTTAGACTGGATTTCGATTTACAGTCGCTGATGCACCGTTAAACTGCAGGGATCAGTCGGCGTCCGGAAGAATAGAAGCGCCAAGTGTCGTTTGTTTGTCATCTCGGCATACGTCCCAACAGACTGCCGCACTGATATGGAGAAGGACGAATTTTACGATAACCTCGTCACTCTTGTTCGGAAGAGCAAAGGCTCTGACGTTGTAACGGTAGCAGGTGACTTTAATGCACAAGTTAGAAAACTTAGTGCATCGGAAACCTGTTAAGGTGGGCAGTGCGCCTTGCCTGCTAAGGCAAAGCGGATGACAAGAAAGACTTCTCCATTCTGTGCAGACAATGGACCATCCGTCCTGATTTCTTTTAGTTATCCGTGAATTACGTAATCTAACGTCGATCTTCGCGCCTCGCCACTTCGCGAGTCTGATCAGTTGGTAGTCGCTCAAATCACGACGGGATAGTCTTGAGTCAGATGGGAACTGATATTGCAAGTTAGCTACCGTTGGTGCGGTCTGATCAGTAACTGAGATGTGACCTGGATATCACTATCGTCGAATCGACTCATTGCAGTTAGTCCCTAATTGCGATTTTTTCATGCAGCTCAAACGCCATCTGACACTCAGGTCACAAACTCCGCTGCGTGTCGACGAACATGTCTGATAGGCTCGGGTCGCAACAGCTTAGAACAGAAAACTGCTCGAACGAAACTAAGAACTCCGACAGAGCAGTAAATGTAACGAGCTGGGCACGAAATCAAGCAGAGAGTTATTGGCACCAGTTCGCTTGTATGTTCTAGATCTAGCGTTCATCAAAGACACTAGGTCTCGCAAGGGTCGCCGGGTTTAATGGAGCAAAAACGCCAGGTCCCTAACTGTAAGGAGATTGCAGCGTCAGTTGACGATAAGTCTTAAGTAGGACCTTGTAAACTGGTGGGTTAAGGTAGCCATTTAAGGTAACAGTCAGACTGTTTACGTTTAAACGTGACACTGGCGGGCGGCGAACTTCGGTTAGTGAATTCGTATGCGATAGCAATGAAGAGCTCATCCATAGTAGACAACAAAGGTTGGACCGTTGGGCTGTGAAATTCAAAGATCAGTTTAGCTGACCGCGTGCTAACCTATTTAGGCCGAATTCTGCAACTGCGAATCTTTGGGGGGTGTCTGTCGACCCGTCACCGGAATCGGAAGTGGGGTCGAATATTCGGATTCTGAAAACAAGGAAAAGCAGCCGGCCCGACGACCTTCCCCCAGTTCTTTTCAAATTGGATGATAAAACCAGTTACCTCTTTGCTTCGTGATATTTGGAACGAGGAACGCATTCCGTTATCGTGAGGTGATGAGTCACTGATTGTACTCATCTTCAAGAACGGCACACGAGGTGATTGCAACAATCATTAGGGTTTAGTTCCGATAGTTACTGAGGTCTTAACTTCGACAATGCTGTGTCGTTCGACACCGATTCGCGAGAGTAACATCCGCGAACAACAGGCCGGATTTCGGCCAGGTCGAGGTTGCATCGACTAAATATTCACTCTCCGGCAGTTTCTAGAAATGCGCCACACATTCCGCCGCCCTACGATCGTGGTCTTTCTGGACTTGAAAGGTGCTTTCGACTCCGTGGATCGACCACCACTATTCAGTGTCCTCCACCGGAAGGGTATGCCAACGAAGTTTATGAACCTGTTGCGAGCATTGTACTCGCATACCTATGGTCGCGTGAGGGTATACGGTGAACAATCAAGTCCATTCGAAACGACTAGCGGCGTTCGACAAGGATGTGAAAACTCCTCATTCCTGTTCAACTTCGTCAGGGACGAGGTGATGGAAGATACTTTAGGTCTCCAAGATGTAAGAATCGAATTGGGAAATGGAGGGAAGCTGTGGCCAAGATTACGCAGACGACGTTGAAGGTCTGTTCGAATCCGCGGACCATGCACAACGTGCATCAGAGAAACTCTCGAGGTCGGCTGCTCAGTCCGGCATGTGGTTTGCACCTTCAAAGTGTAAAGTGCTGTTACAGGACTGGACGACAATAATGCCGAACTTGATACTGGGTGGAGAGGAACTAACGATTGTGGACTGTCTCACATACCTTGGTAGCTGTTTGTCGAACGATGGTAGCTCGGCAGTAGAGGTAAACGCGTGTATCCAAGGCTCGAGCGGCTTACGCTGGGCTGAACTACTTGTGGCGTCATTCTGATATTTCACTGAAGTTAGAAGGTCGTGTGCACTGCGTCGCAGTGCACTCAGTTCTGTAGTACGGTTGCGAGACATGGAGCATGCATGTTGGAGATGTTTTCCACCACTGAAATCTACGTAATAGGGCTAGGATTGAATGGAGTGACCAGGTGAGTAATATAAAGGTGAGGAATCTAGTACTACGTGCCGGCTCTCAGACCAGCTTATTTCATCGTATGAAACTAAGTAGACTACACTTGTTGGCCCACGTGTTGCGTATGGCGAACACTCGTCTACCATATCGTGCCCTATTTTGGAGTTCTCCCACGGAGTGGAAGAAGCCATGTGGAGGTCAGCAGATGACGTGGCAACGTGGGATGAGAAGACGTACAGCGAAATTAGGTAAGGTAAGTGTCTCATGTCTTCGTGGGTGGAGTCCGAAAGAGCTGGCTGGACACTAAAGGATATGGCAGTGAACTGTGAACAGTGGTGGTCGTGTTGTCATTTTCTACCGAATCAGACTGATTGAAAATGTACGTTTGTACAGTTAGACTGTGTTCGGTGTGTTTGATACAACTTTCTTATCTTTTTCCGCCTGTGTAGGTCCACTCCCTGTTCCCCTTGGATGTTCACTCTTTTTATAGAAACATGTAACTCTGGGGAAAAGGTAGCGATCAGTGAGGCTTGGATTACTGTTTAACGCTGAACGATGATGATGATCTTCATCATCCAACTACTGCTTGTCTCGGAAGAACGGTGTACAATGAGATGGGCATTCTGTGGGCATGCAAAACGCAAGCAGGGAACAACTTAACCTATCTACATTCTACTGAAACTTTTGATGCAAAATCCTACGACTAACCCGAGAGTTACAAACAAAATCCTCCTACCACAGTCTGACAATACTACGCGTTCCGACAACACAACGGAGTGAAAGTCAACTTACCGACGTAGCCGGTTTAGGAGAGCTGTTCAACTGATTTTTACAAAGGTTATTTACGATTTTGGATTTGATACGCCAATCTATCCATGTTCGGCTACTGCTCAACTTGCTCTTATTGTTGCATGATTGGAAAGAGTGCACCTGAAAGCACAAATTTAACCTGACTAGGACAAAACCAGCATATGGGAGAGAAAATCGGCACCTTAATGATGGACCCATAATACAAGGAACTAATTGTTAGAGGACGCATAAGGTAAGTATGATTCGAAGTTTAACGTATTTCTGTTGAGGAGACGTTATACAGCAGGGAGCAGATGGAACTCAAAGGAAGATCACTGTCCAGAGCAGAGAATTATCGTACGTGGATGAGAGACTATGGGAAAGCGAATGGAAACAAGATGGCAAAGATGAAAGCTACCATGGACGGATGAGAAACTGCGCGACAGGGAGAAGAAACTGGGGAGGGGGGGAACCTCTACAACTATTGCTCACCCACAGCCCAATCCAGATTAAGATTTGTGCTCGTGAGCAAAAACGAAAGTTTAAATGTCACAATACACGCACAAACAATCATCGTTTATCCATTCCGATTAACTGGCGTATTAGTTGTGAAAAAATGGAAAAGAGAAGTTGAATTACTTCGCTGTGAAAGCCTGCTGATTTTATCTATGAATAAGTACATAAAGAAGTAAAATACAAAAGCCGCATGCGAACACGATCGATCGGGTTGTGGTTTAGCACACAAAGACAGATAGTGATCGATCAGATGCTTGTCTAAAGACACGCGCGCGAATACGTACACTATCTTTGAGTGTAAAACTTGGTGGAAACTAAAGTTCGCATCATACGCGTAAGTTAGCATGAGAGAAACGAAACAGTTGGGCATTCCGCTATGACAAATTGATAAATATGAGGTAACACTGAAATACTGACTTATGGTGCAGTTAGCTAGCGCCTTCAAATGGCGGTTAGTCATTCATGGAAAAGTAATGGCTTGAAAGGACCAAAGCTTCTCAATCCGAACGATTAGGAAAAAGTCACAAACCGTCTCTCTCGCTCTCTCTGTCTGTGTCGTTGCAAATAAGAATGAGCAGAATGACCCGCATGTAATTTCGCACCGACCCCATATTACTACGTGCCTAAGAACTAACGCGCAAGAGATGCGACAATAGGGATGAGATGGAATGCTTCACTTCTTCCTGAGGACAATCGGTTGAACTAAGTTATGTCATAGCAACCAAAGGAAAAACTATCAAGTCTACATATCGATTTGCTCGGCTTCCATAAACGTGTAACTTGTGGTTCCTGTCTCTACTTATCTGGTGTACACGATCCGTTTATTTTAACAACCTGATGTCATGTTCGCGACTGACGATAAGTTGAAAAAAAAAACGTTTTGCCTGATAACTGGTATGCTCCAGATAGTTGTACCTTCAACAAAACGTGCCATTAAAGATGGGATAGGTTTCAGCTTGTTTTGGTGCGTACCTCGATGCACCGAATAATGGCGATAGAAAATAAAAAGGTTCTAGGGCAGAAGAGAAACGAGGATATTCCGAATGCATGAATGAATACTTCGAACTGTTGGATTCAGCGACATCGCCTAAAGCCTCCAACTATCATGTGGACTCCATCCTGGAAATCTAACTCGATCTATTCAGAGAAGTACATTGGATAGGGCTTTCATACCCTTCCTGCAGATCACGAACTGAAGGCCTTGATTCATCTTCCAGCCATTTCCTGTCTTGGAGAACAGTGAACAGAAGATAGAATCTTTACCTGTCCCTGGTGTAGCACGATTTTAAGACCATCTGATCAGGCATGTATCTGGGACCAGAGACTTCTGTTGGGATCTTATGTGGTTTAGTGACACTCCAAGTTTCAGGGTCATGGTTACCGGTTCCCCCGCCCCATGCCGTGGGCTCCAGTGGCTGCGGAGCATGCCCCCTTCCACTTCTCTCATACGTTGGGAATATCATAAAAGGCATTTACGTTCCACTACCAGACTTCATTACATTTCTTGATTTCCGTCTAGAATCAGCTAGCTATCGCAAAATGGTTCGTTAGAGTACAAACAAGGGCTCAAAAGATGAGAATCTATGGAAGGTATCAAAAAAGTTTATTGCTAGCAGCGCACACAAAGCCATGAACTGGTTCCTGGCCCAACAAATTCTTTCAGATATTTAATGCGCTTATTCGAGAGATTACAAATGTGAGAATGATCCCTGAATTGTACATACAACCCGGGCATTGGTTTCGCATACCGACACAACGCACGTATATGAACTGAAGATGTCGCCATCAGGTGGCAGACAATAGGTGTAAAAATCCCGGATGGACGCAGATATTTTACTAAGATGATTATAGGTCTGAATTACAAGGGGAGATAATTCCTTGGCTCCGTTGTTTATGATTATTGTCCAGCAACATCCGGTTGGACGAAAAAAACCACACAAAATTGAGAAGCTATAAAGTGGATGTTGAATCCCCCCGAGCATTCAGCAGTGGATTTTCAAATTTGAGTTTAATTTCAGAAAGTGGAGCAACAAATGATTTCGCCTGGAAGTGTCACGCCTTACATGGCAACTGACGACAATATTGGCTGAATATCGATCTGATTTGAAATCAACGTAGGATAGGCTCAAAATAAAAGTAGGCCGTCAGCTAGTTAGGGCTGACTTCAGCACCGTGCCAGGCCCGCCACATTCGAGCAAAATCGGTCGTAACGTCTCGTGCTTGAATTATGTTATGTATACATGCTTGAATTCTACGACTTAACACTTTATGTATAACCTCAGCACCACCAGGAAAGTTCTGCATTACTGGTGTTCAAAACGCTTCATAACGGATGTTTCTGAGTCGTATAGCAGGACCGATCTTGGTTTCACGGCACAAACTCTATCTTTGAACGATAATCAGATGTCGCACTGACGCTTGGACAACCTTCATTCGACACACGACGGCCTAATACAATGCAACTGCCCAAAAGTTATCCACTTCATTCCACTCCGGCTTGAATCTAACGCGCGCGCATCTCAAAGATGATCTCCCCAAAGCCCCAGAAGACGTTCGTGAAAGGATCACTGAACTGTCGGATTATTTGATCATCTCAATTACAATTAGTTTTCGTGGTCCAGTACTCTCAGTTAGTCGGTGAGGTATGCCATAATTGCCGGCAACCATTACCTTTATCATTTCTCTACCCATCACTATTCGCGGTTACTTCTCAGGCTCATTGTCTACGGATATGCAGGCATCTAACAGATCAACCGGTGTTGAAGATATCCATTCTTTCTGATGTTCATCTGACCTAGGGTACCCCGCGGCATCAGAGGTTGCATGAAGAGCATTTTCGACCTGCTCCTAATGTTTGTTCGCCTCCGAGGTGTTTTCTTGTATCGATAACTGCGTTGAAAGCCCCGAGTGGAACCCATGTCGAGATCTGTGGTTCAGTGAGTATTATTTAGAGGGGCTGTGCATGACGCAATCACAGATTAGGTGCAAACAAAACCGAGCATCGACCAAAGCATGACCTGAGCCTACAAACATGGACCAAAACGATCGACAATCTTAGATTGATCCACGCCATTCGATCGATTTGAATCCAACTCTGTGAAAGCAATGAAGGCACCAAGTGAACTGGCTTTGCTTTCATGACAAAAGTTTGTGTTCACGAGAAACTGTTTAAAATAGGAACAAATCTAAATGAGATCGTCGTTATCCGTGTGACTTGCTGGGACAGAAAATGAATTTCTGATATAATGTTTTATATCTGCTAAGTGGCTTGGCTGGTTTGGCAGCGACCACAACGTCCGTTGGTCGCAAAACTCTCAGTAATAGAGATAGGTTCCGATGGAAATAATCTTTAGCTTCAGAAAAGTTGATATCAATGACGGCACTGTACAGATTCGACGAACAAAAATAGGCGTTTTAGTCCATTGATGCTGACACGAAACCATCCGAATGAGCTGCACACACGATTACTGATTTGAATCCAGTATAACAGGGCGTACTCAGCTCGTGTGCTCAGAGCGATCTTGACGCCAGCATGACCACGAGCGCTCGAAACCGGGTCAGCTGACTTGCGGAGAGTGAAGGGGGAAAGAGTATGTGTCTGGGCTGCGAAAGGTGGTTACGGAAGTGGGACCACGTATGTTGGTTTTGGAGATGCAGCAAGCATCCATTTCGAGTTTCAAGAGCAACAAGCTTGTTGTTCTATCTGATTTAGCATGCGAATGTTAAAAGTAGCTAGATGAAGTGAGCATTACGGCTTAAGTAATGCACTCAAATCGTTTCCACCTTCCCACTAATGTTTGTATCACAAATCTACCGAGCTCCAATCAGTCGTGGCACATTGTACATGCCTTACTTCAGAGGAACGACAATGCGGAATGATTCTCCAAAGGAAGGATTCTGAGGATACTTCGCAGCCACTCACACCACAGAAGGGATTTTTCTTTGGGAACCTTAAGGTTCCCATCCTTTGAATCGCAAAGCAATGGGGTGCTAACCCAACATGGGAACTCTGAGCACTCGACTTATCATCACCCACTTTGCTCGAAACAATGAGCAGTACAGAGCTAATTCTAATCTACGTGACGGCCGATTCAGTACGGAGTTACTTTTATTCACAGAATTCATGGGATATGGTGGGCAAGTACTGCTAGGGAATCCAGCTACTAACCAGGAGAACAAAAGTCTGCCCAAAAGGGAGCGGGGGTGGGTGAGTCGAAGCCCATCTACCTGGATCAATTATTCTTCCACTCATTTTTCTGAGTTGCGGGCTCAAATCGACCCGTAATCTGCAGGACCAGGAGACTAGTGTTACAGAGAGAACTAAACAAACACAAAAAATTGTTTTATCGTTTTCTGATTCTCTGTTACCATTGTTTTGTATTAGCTGTATAGCGAAAAACCAACATTAGTCGGTGGTGTTTGGATTGGCCCTTAACTGGCCAATTACGTGCCCTCAAGATGTGCTTAGGCATGAATTTGGACTGAATGTATCATAAGCTGATAAAATGACTCCCGGCGTCGTCGCTGTTCTGTCCTAGGAGCCATCGGCTTTAACAACTACTTCGTCAGGCTTCTGCCCACTGGCCTTCCGAGAATAACTGAATCTTCGACGTGAGATAGATAATTCTGCATAGCTCGGTGCCTCATGGAGAAGCACAAGCCGCCAGAGCACTTCAAGATAGTTTTTATGCTAGAAAGCAGAAAAATGCCTCACCTTGTCAATAGTTTTTCATCAATCGATAATTCCCAGATATAATCAAATAATCGAACGTTTTTTGCACAGAACACGCTGGGATTTGTCCAGCGAGACCAAAACAAGTGTTCTGAAGATACTTTTGGTTTGAATAACACGTGTGCAAATTTGGACATAACTAGTAACTAAACAAAACGATTTTCCTAGTCCATGGATAAACAGTTTCTTCTGGAACACTGTTATCCGGTGGTGGTTGTTTGGGTTAAATGTACATCAACCCAAAGTATTGAAATGTCAATCTTGTCACCACCGGTGGGTTTAGCGGTAGGCGGCTCACGATCGCGCCGAACTGATTGAAACCCTGGAATGAATCTATCCCATTACAATTTTCGGAATTTGGATTGTCTGTTTTTTTCATTATTGCATAATGGACCGCAGGGGTTATGGGTTAACGTCCGGTTCATAGCACTCTTGCTTTAAACACACAAAGAGAAATGTTCTTAAAGTTAAGATTTGTTCTTTTGTCAATTTGCTAATCACTCATAAGGACAAAACGAACGAAAGTCACTGTTGTTTGATAACTTGGTTATTCTCAGATTGTCAAACAGTCCTGAATGGCTTTTCATAAGTGAGTCCGATTTGATTAACTGTTTTCCGAAACAACCAACATAATATAAAAATTTTGTGCAGCCTCATAAGAAGAATTCCGCCGGATTTAAATCTGTTAAGTGGAAGCAGAAGAGTATTCATAGTTAGCCACTAGTTCTAATCATTTATTAGTAAAAGTTTTGCCCAGGTCGACTCTTAAAATGCGAGGTTACTCCTCTTTTTCTGAATATCAGTCAAGTGAAACATAAAAGGAAGATTAACAGCCGCCAAAAATTCTCGGAATAATGTATGACAAACGAACGACAGTCTGCCATCATCATCATCATCAGTACCGTTCAGCTCCAAACAGCAAAGGAAAAGCCATTAGTCGCTGTCTTTTTTTTTCCACCTAACAAGTTGCAGTGGAAAGAATTAATAGGCAAGGTCGATAGGCAATGGACCTAGACGGGTGAGAAAAAGGACTGCTGTGTCAGTTAACATATGGAATACAGTCCAACTGTACAAACGCACTCTTTCAATCATTCTGATTCGACAGCAAGTAATAACACGATCTCTACTGTTCACAGTTCCTTGCCATATCCTTCAATGTTTCCAGCCAACTGGTTAACGGATCTTTTGGAACCCGACCACGAAGAAGTGAGACACCTAATTTGGTTAAGTTTGCTATACATTTTCTCATCTCACGATGCCCCGTCACTTGTTGACCCCATATGGCTTTCGTTTCTGTAGGAAGAACGGAAAATATGGGAAGTTCGCCATATGTAACACGTGACCTAACCAACGAAATTGTGATATATTACGTTCTGAACCGCCATTCAATACTTGGTTTCTAACTGTAACTAAGCGGTATTCATTGGGTTCTAGTGAAGATAAAAGTAGTGATCAGCATTCATTCTTTTTAGTTAGGAATGTAAAGAGCCTGCAGAAAACAAGGCGTACACGAGAAGCGCCAAAATTTATATAAATTTTGTTTTTACAGCTATTAAAAATCAGAGAATATATACCATTCTAACTCTTATTTCAATAAACGATGAAGATTGCGCTACTCAACGAAGTACTACTGTTCAAACATTGCATTAATCACAGTGGAAAGTATGATACAATATGCACATTGTAACAGTAGGACAAATACGGTTTTGAATATCATGTAATCGCATTTAGACTAACCAATGACTTTTGTTATTTAGTCCATATGCGCTATGCTTGGCATGAAAATGGACCATTACATAAATCATTACCAATCAGTTTAAAAGCCTTCCGGTGTCAATCCAATCAACGGCATGTCGACGAAATCGTATTTTGATTTAGCCAAACCCAGACTGTTTCGCTAATTGCGCCGAGGACTATGTATAACTTCTGGCGCATTCGGGGCAGCGTACAGGATCGAAAACAGGGCAATGACAGGCACAGTTTGAAAACAAAATAATGACAGATACTGGCAAGTTGAAAAACTAGAACGAAATACTACTAATCACTTTTCAAAATGTTTCACAATGAGGAACTATGTCGAAATTTCATGTGCTTCCACACGCCATTCGAAAGGGTGGAAGTTATGCTTGAAATGATAATGAGATAGAGACAAATCGGTCAATAAATATAGACTTTATTTCGGTTAAAATTACCCATATTTAGCGCATGGAAAGAAGTTAAAAAACTACAAAGAAAATATAACACGACTCAAAGATTAAGAAACGGTTGTCTTGAAATTCCGCAGTTTACTCCAAGGTTTTTACGGAAGTAGAGATAATCATTATAGGCCGATCATTTATCAAGGACCAGGAAGACAAAGCATGACGACTCCGAAACAATTCTACTCTAGATTGCGGAGTGCAATAGAATTCACTGGAGCCGAAAAAAATAAGCGTACCGTTCGGTTCATAGTTCAACTGATTTCAGGCTTGGAATGAACAGGCGCGATTAGTTTGGAGGAAGAGGAAGATGAGACGAAAATACGAATCAAAGAGACGTCGGTTGTCAGGTGGAACGAGCGTCAGCCTGTCCCGAAATGCAGAGATTTAAATTATAGGTCAGCCAATCACTTTGATAACAGACGGTAATTTGCTGCCGTCCGACTCGCCGCCAGGTCTGAACTAAGAATACTCAAATGGTTTGAACCACAGATTGATGAATAGGCTCGTTTTCGGTGATCTCCATTCGTTCCAAAACAACACCACATTTTGTCACTTTTCAGGTGAAGTTACTGTAACTCAAAGCGAAGATCCCAATGTCGACATAAGCTAAACAAAAAGATTTGGTGGATTAGCCACGTACTTTTTGTTTAAATGATATCAGATTTGATGACTTTACTGATTTACAACTGGCTCAATGGCTTAACAAAAACTTGGAAGGATAATGATTTCACTAACACTGAGGGGAATAGTAAAGAAAGAAGTGGTGAGGATTGAGTTCAACGAACACATCTCCCGTCAAAAGAGTGGTGTAACAATGAGATCATTGTTCGAAGCATTACCAGTTAGCATCGCCAAGGCTAATGTCCGGTTATCCGGTATACGCGAGAAGCCGAGCTGGAAGGTAACTGGCACATCTTCAGGCCGCCATATCGGTGGTCGGGCGGGAACACGATGGGATCATACTCACCGATTCAGCGGGCACTGATAAGCAGCTGCAGTGCCGACGACGTTCTGGGTTTCAACTCGGGAACCAATCTCCTAATAAACTACCAAAAGCGTGCGTTGGTGGGATTGTGATGTGCGGGTGTGACCCGTCATTAAATAATCCCAAAGTGCCTTGTTTATCTTCGAAAAGTAGGTCAGAAGAGAGGATGCAACCTTATCAGTCAACTGCTCTGCAGGAACCTTCCGAGATGAGGGGTGGTCGGGCATCTGATTTGAAATAGAAGGCGTGTGAACGAGAGCATCGACCACTGGCTCCCAACGGTTTGGGAACACCGTGTTCCGCTTTGATCCCTTGCTAACCGGATTCTTTGGCCAAAGTTACTGCGTTGCGTGCCGAACACAAATCCCATTTCGGAGTGGAAACCCAGTTAGTATAAAGATCATGGAGAAACCACGGTTTCGATGGTCGACTGGTGGCCTACAGGAAGGGTCTGGAAGAGCTGACGCGTGCTGAATCCCATACTTACGTCTCTCTCCTTTCTCTTGTTTCAGTGGTTCCGGTGGTACTAAATTTGTGATCCGATGTGTAAACAATGTGGGACAGGTGGCGATTTTCGTAGATGGTCCATCAGAATCGCAGGCTAAGAGACATGTGGACGATGTTCTGCGCATGGGATATCAACTCGTTTAATTCAGAGCATCCGAACTTGTTCTGACCAATAATGTGCGTCGGATAACCCTATGGCTTCTAGCACGAATACAGTGGAGGAAGCAAGCTACATAGCTTCTGAGGTCCAGTGCACTGAGTGGACAGGCAAACATGACAAATGACTCAACAGGGAAAGCTTCGCAACTAGCTAGATAGTAGGAGTTGCCGTCTGCCATCAAAGTAGCTAGCGGTTTCGGGATGTGAACACTTGACCACTTTGGGATGAAAGGCACTTGATCCGCTTGATCACACCTAAAAAGGTCATTCAACGCGATGTTCAGTGAATAAAAGGTTGGTTTGGAAAATGCGGTATATTCACTTACGCAGCATTCTTATCTTTAAAGGAGAAGTGAAACCTCATTTTTCGAGACATGTATAGAGCGAGGGAAATAAGCACCAACGATATGGAAAAAGAACTAGTTACAGTGAAAATCACTATCGCTCAAAATAAACAATCGGGACTTCTAGTTGATCAGATGACGGAAAAGTAGGTTCTTAAGAAAGCAACAATAGGGACAAAGCCCGTGCAAGTCTTTGCCATGGCAGAAAAAAGATTGTTAGTAAGATGTTTTACGATTTTGGGGTACATATTTTGGTTACAGCCAGACGAGCTATTGAAAGACAAAGTGCCCGGGCCCGTAGCCTCATTCGTTTTGTTTCATCCACTGGTCCTTATGGAATGAACATTGTCCCCAGGACCAGAAGCCTGGAGAAGACACCGTCAATGCGGACGGGATTGATTAAGTCGATCATTGGTGCACCTCTTTAAATAACCGTGGAAAGTTACATGGTGAGCATGACCTAAACTTTTTGATCTCTGTACAGGGTTCCTTATCCTGGTCGACGTGATGTCGAAAGCTGCATACAACCGAAGTGATCACGATTCGGTTTTACAATCCCCTCCCTGTTGTGTTCAAAATCAATTTATATTTATACTAAGTGTGCTCTGGTTAAATCTCCATCAAGCTATGTTTTAATGAAAAAGGTAGCTACCGTACCGACTGTATTAATTATTTTATATGTAGTCTTCTTAGTAATCGACACCACATACTGTGTGGACTTCATTATCCCATCGTTCCATTCCTTTATCAAATTTCTTATTTTAAGTCACTCATATTGTTTTGCTAGGAGCGATATGAACCACCGAAAACGAGGCTGTGCGCAAGTGTTTCATGGAGTTTTTCATGCCACTTAACAAGGTGCCATAGGAATTTAAGTTTCAAGGTCACGAGTGCCGGTCTCCTCCTGTTAAGCCATAAAGTACACAGTACGTGCTGATCACTCAGCCAGGCGCTTAGGGGACGAGCATTTTACCATCAGCCGGGGTGGGATAGGCAATGTGTGGGCGCAGTTGACTGCAACCTGTATTAATCGGAATCTTTTTATTAGGTTGACCTTCGGTGTTTTCAAATTTCACTAGCTGGAAAATATTGCACTATCAAGGTCTAGACTAAATCTTTGGATCAGAGACGTAGATGGCATAATTTTATTATCAGTCATATTAGGAGTTTTACAGAAGTCTGAATCCATGGCACTAAGAAAGCGGAGGTGAAGGTGTTACCACAGCGCAATCATCGTAGAAATGGAATTTTTGACAATCATTCCTGATCACTTAAATTTTGTACTGAATCGATAAGCTTGGGTGTTATAAAGCGATTAGATTTGTGACAATCCAAATGTTCCACCGTGACCAGATTTGTCCAATTTGTGTGACGTTACAAATACACCATATATCTCTCACTGCAGAATGAAGCAAATTGAAATATTGCAACCAAGTTTAGGATTTGGCACGGATATTAAAACAAATGATCTAACTCGAAACTGCGTTACACAAGCCACCCTTCAAAAAAAGATGAAGAACTTGACAGGCTTAAGACCGTAGAAGTATGCGCAGAAAACAGTTATTCTTTTTGGATAGCGCACACAGTGGAGCTTTCAAAGGAAATGTACAATCCTCTTTTGAGCTTAATGATGCTTTGGAAGTTTATCACCATCCGTCATCAAACTCAAACCATTCATTTTCCAAACTATTCTCAAAAAGAATTTCCTATGGTTTTTCCAAGTCAGACTGGATAACCCATGCAAAAAACCATTAATCAACGGGATTCAATTCGCCTTCAATAAATTTATTAATTTTCATCAATCTACTGAAATTCTTCACATATGAAGTCCTGTTCATCACTCAACCAAAAGATCGTCTGCAGAACCTAGTGAATACATGGAAGATGATTTCGGAATGCTAGAAGAACAGACGCTGCGGGGTCAATTGGACTCGTATGGAGGTTCGCCTGTGTTTGAATCCCATTGTTTGGTTCGTGTTTGCTTTCCCTAATTGCAACCTGACTTCAGTATCGGACGCATTTACGAGTCATTTTGTTCTATCGCGCAATCGTGGCCTAATTTCTCATGAGTTGTCTGACTTGTGCTCAAGGTCTTAAAGTTGAACGCCGGCCAGACGGTTTTTTTTATTCAGTTTAGTCTAGCCTCTTTGCTCGATTACAGTTGAAGTATAAAGTTCATTCTTTTCTGCGACAATAGTACTTTACTTAACGGCAGATTCGTGTCCGGTTCTAACGGAAACCACCGTGTTCTGTGCATATCTCAATTAGCTCGAAACATGAGCGACAGATACTAAAGATATTCGACACAGTGCAACCGACAGACCATCCATCCTGGTAAACGACTCACCAGAAGAAACGTTCCTTGGCGGACAGCTGAGTACCATGTACACCCCTCCGCGAAGACTTCTCGAAACGAACGAATAAGATAGCATGGTCCCACTTTAGGTAGTTTCACCGAAAGCGGTAGTGCCTAAACCATCGATTTTTCGTATTCCTCGTCCCAAAGAATGAACATGAGTAATCCCGAACCCATCAGGGAATATCAGATTCAGTGATCGAGTCAATAGAGTTGTACTCTAATGGTGTGACACTCAACAAACGTAACAACGCAGTCACAGTAGATGAAGAAGAAAATGAATCAAAATTCCATCGGGCATGAGTTCGGATCCTTTTGCATCATTTATGCCAGGGAAGAGAGCAACGCCCGTCAAGTTGTAACTCGTCACCCAAGAATTACTTGAATTGAAGCATAAATGAGTTCGCAGTTTATGAAAAAATGTTGGTCCACAACAACATTCATATAGATCAGTCTTTTCTTGCAATGAAAATTAAGCTGACAGAACGCGCGCCTATTTTCGGGGACACACTTGCTTGCGAAAACAAAGTAAAATTTCCGGTAAATCGGCAAATAACAACCGCTCATTATTATGTCGATTTACGTCCACTCATCCTTAAACATGACTGCAAGTATCGAACAAATCGTATTTATTCGTCCAGAAAACGATCCATTTAGCAAACAATCATCTTAGATTTAAATGTGGTCAGTAGTGCTCATTATCAACGAGGATCATAAAACAACACATGAAAGAGTGAGTAGCACTAATTTGTATAACATGCTTAGCTCATGGTTGCAGTTGAGCCATTTCGGATAGTCTCTACGACCCATTACACGAGAGGAAACCTGGAATCATGACTCGAAAACTTGGAGTAGCCTAGATCTACATAAGGTTCAAAAAGGCCAACTGATAGCGAATCTACTATCTACCAGCACAATGACTCAAAAAAAGTTTGTGAACGAATTCAGTTACAACCAAGTAAATTTCCTCTCATAAAACGGTGAAAACTAAACACTCTGCCATTTTGATATATGGCCTTTTCCAGTTGAAACACATTATATGTCCTTTATCAAATATGACGAGGAAGGAATGAAACATTTTCAACACTTACTTCCTCCTACACGGAAATGCCGCAACATGAAGGAAGAAAGTGGCAGATTGTTTAGATAATCCTCATCATCCGACTCCGATTCACTGGAATTCCAGTGCGAAGTTCCAGACGGACCGAAGGTTTCCGTTCGACGTGCATGTCTTCCACGTAGTGGACCACCATACTGTGTGGACGACTCACTGACCACACCAAGACAGCTACTCCGATGTCGAGAGTTCCGTGATCGTACTGCACTGTGCCCACGCATCGCATGACTCGTTGAGGCTTCAACCGATCCGCCGGTTGGATTTGCAGTGACGCTTTCTTGATCCCCGTCTTCTGTAGCACCCAAGGAATTAGACCGACCACTGCCACTGGAAGCCATCTGGTTGGATCGCGCATGATAAGAGCACAGAAGACGGAGAAAAAGCATATCATCTGGTGTATCACTCGCCTCAGGTAGTCGAATGGTCAAGGAATTGGAGCCGGCCGAGTTATCTGGCTCTGGTCTGTTACGTAACACATTTGCAGAGTGTTCATCGATGTTGCGACGTCGACGATAGTTTGGGGATGTCTGTGTCGAGGTGGGATTCTCGTTCGATTCGGATTCAGGACTATCTAAACTGAGGCGTAGGCCCATGTTTTGGTTCACATTAATTAACAAGATGGGCCGTTCATTGGTAACGATTTCCCAAAATCAGCGCTGAAAACGAATGGTGAAATATTGTTTAACTATGAAAGCCTATACATCGAGACAAACGCCTCCGAAGAGATTCATCTTACCAGATAAAGAGGGAATTCATTCTAGACTCGGATGAAGTTTCACCAAAAAATCCTGTGCTGAAGCCAAAATACCGCAAAAGACTTAAATTATAACAAAATTTCAAGATCTAGCACATGGGTTTAATTAAATCATCCTGAGAGTGCATGCTAGTGTTCATATTTTGAGAATCTCAACAAATCTTCTGAACGAACATGTTGCAGAGGTTTGAATTAGATTTGATTAATATTACTCAGTCTTTTGGTCTTAGAATTTTTTAAACACAAAGTGATCTACAGTATAAAGGGAAAACTCCATAGCCAAATGATATTCTAAGATGAGGTTGCGTGGAACATTCACAAAAGAACCAATTCGTTGATTCCGATTGCAGAAAGAGATTGTAAGTGGTTGGGAGAACATACAGGAGGAAAGTGCTCCATAGCTTGGGAATTTGGGGGGAAAAGAGGACCGAAATAGAGGTACAACACTTTCGAATAGAAACTCGCTAAGGGTGTTTAGAAGTTTGAGAACAGGACAAGCGGGCAAAGATCAAAGGTATGGAAATTAACGAAACAAGGACCGAAGAACAAAGTAGTAGGGATAATAAAGGGACAATGGAGCAACCGCCTGACGATGGAGTGATGACTGCAGACTGTATGTTAAGGGCCAGTCGCTTATCAGCCGGATGGTCCCGCGTTGAATTCAACCAAGCAGAAAAAGAAAGTTAGACGAAGCCCCACACGGGTATTCCGGTGCGGGACTGTGGAATGCTATTTTGTACTTCGTCAACTGCACAATTCTCTATGTAGTTCCTCCCCCATAATCTTACTGCATGCATCTTATCAATTTCACCTTCCATGCATCATTTAATTGTCGAATAAAGTTTAATATAAGGTTCTACAATCTGCCTGTTTCGACTTGCGAACGCATTACTCATAAAAATTTACTCGACAAATAAAACCAATTGATCGTATCCCGGGTCCGGAACAGTTTGATGCCGATCCTGTTAAATCCAAACAATGGATTCGTTGACACAAAGCATTGATAATCTTCATCCCAAAAAACTACAGACTGATCAATGATTTATCCTTCTATTTAGGAAGACAAAATTAATTGGACTGATTTCTACTGAATTACTACGATCCTTGAAGCCATATATGTTAAACGGAAAACCAAATCTATTCTCGACACGTCTCTGCTACTAGTTAACACGGACCACGACAAATTCTAGATGAGTTTATGTAAAAGCTGAAGTCTTTGGCCAGATACTCCTACTTCAAAGTTCTCTACTGAAACACGTGGACTACGCCACCCCAAACGCGAAATCATCCAGTACTCCACAACGACCGTTGGGGGAAGACTCATTTAGGCTTCAGACTGCATTTGATCAGGCTCGGCCGTTAGTTATGACCCTGAAAAACTCTCAAACGTATCGAATGCACTTCGCTTTGAACGCCCATAAAAAGATGACGACGACCAAATGGATTCAACTAACGAATCTCGAAAAACAAAAACAATGTGCAGCTGAAAAGTCTGATTGCATGTGCGAATTCCGCGGGCTTGATCGTCGTCCTCGAGTTAAATGTCCAGCACCAGATCCAGTGTGCGAAAATATCGCCGTTCAGCGTTAGACAGCAAGGCAAGCCTCAATGGTCGCTGCCTTTTCCCCAGAGTTACATGTTTCTATAAAAAGAGTGAACATCCAAGGGGAACAGGGAGTGGACCTACACAGGCGGAAAAAGATAAGAAAGTTGTATCAAACACACCGAACACAGTCTAACTATACAAACGTACATTTTCAATCAGTCTGATTCGGTAGAAAATGACAACACGACCACCACTGTTCACAGTTCACTGCCATATCCTTTAGTGTCCAGCCAGCTCTTTCGGACTCCACCCACGAAGACATGAGACACTTACCTTACCTAATTTCGCTGTACGTCTTCTCATCCCACGTTGCCACGTCATCTGCTGACCTCCACATGGCTTCTTCCACTCCGTGGGAGAACTCCAAAATAGGGCACGATATGGTAGACGAGTGTTCGCCATACGCAACACGTGGGCCAACAAGTGTAGTCTACTTAGTTTCATACGATGAAATAAGCTGGTCTGAGAGCCGGCACGTAGTACTAGATTCCTCACCTTTATATTACTCACCTGGTCACTCCATTCAATCCTAGCCCTATTACGTAGATTTCAGTGGTGGAAAACATCTCCAACATGCATGCTCCATGTCTCGCAACCGTACTACAGAACTGAGTGCACTGCGACGCAGTGCACACGACCTTCTAACTTCAGTGAAATATCAGAATGACGCCACAAGTAGTTCAGCCCAGCGTAAGCCGCTCGAGCCTTGGATACACGCGTTTACCTCTACTGCCGAGCTACCATCGTTCGACAAACAGCTACCAAGGTATGTGAGACAGTCCACAATCGTTAGTTCATATCCATCTAGTACCAAGTTCGGCACTACTGTCGTCCAGTCCTGTAACAGCACTTTACACTTTGAAGGTGCAAACCACATGCCGGACTGAGCAGCCGACCTCGAGAGTTTCTCTGATGCGCATTGTGCATGGTCCGCGGATTCGAACAGACCTATAGCGTCATCTGCGTGATCTACGTCATAAGAAAGGTATTCAAAATCCATGTAAGCCTGCTCTTCCCTTGGGACTTTTGAAGAGCGCGCTTGGTTGTGCCCACGAATCGTCCTGTGGATGATATACAGGACTGAACAAATGATTTGTACTTATACTATTGCAAAACTGTTTAAACCCACGGAGTTACATCGAACACCATTTTTCAAAAGAATAGTCCCAGGGACACCGAGATGAGAAAAAAGGACGACCCAGTGCAGCTATTGAAGTGGTTATGGATGCTTGAGTGATTGGAAATATTCCTGGCCATTTCGAGTAGACATCATCGACAATTAAAAATACTGATTGTTCATAAGCCCGGGGTAATCGTTGGGGATGTCTCCAGGGCCCAGAGGGTGCTGAACAAGAGCAGAGCTCACATTTTACATGGCTTGATCGCTGGTGCATATCGCTTGCATCTGCGTACCAGGTCAACAACGTCTGAGTCTATATTTGGCAAGTAGGCATAAGATTGGGCAATAGCTTTCATGCTTGTCATTCCTGGATGACTTGTGTGCAGCTGATGAAGAACTATGGTTCTAAAACGTCTTTGAGTTGCCGTACGATTGGATAGCATCAGGGAATCATTTACAGCTGTCAGTGCTTTATTCCGATGGTAGAATTTCGGGCCAGTAATTGTGACTGGTCAGCTATTGCGCAAGTAGGGTGTGACCTGATGCAACCTAGGATCATTTTGAGTTGCCTTGCTAGTGGGGCTGAACGTAACCTGTAAGTTGCGTAGTCATGAAACACCTGATTGATCTCAGCATCCACAATGATTGCTGGAATAACCATGTCCTCTTTTGGTTGGTTTTGTGCATTGTGAGGAATCAGACGGGACCACGCATCAGTGTGTCCGGAGCTATCGTCGCGTATATATTGCGTGATAACGTTGTAGTCTATTTACCGTATGAAGAGGTACGCCCTTGGTTGACGAAAAAAATAGCACGCAACGGTTTATGGTCAGTAGAAAATATGAACTGGGGTCCGCGCAACATTTTGCGAAATTTGTAACAGCAAAAGTTAAAGTAACTCTCTCTTACTATTTAACTGTATTTCTTTTTAGCTTTGGATAGCTTACGGGACGCATGACATACCACTTTCTGACTACCATCAGGAAATGCATGCAACAAAACCGCATCCATCCTATGGTTGCTGGCATTGGCTGCAACAATAATAGGGAGCTGAAGATTGTAATGCTTCAACGGAAGGTCGGACATAGGAACATTCTCGATTTTTTCACATGTATCTCGACAATGTGGTGACCAGAACCACTTAGTGCCCTTCTTAAGAGAATTGTCCAAAGGTGCAAGTAATGCCTGCATATCTGGCGCGAAATCGTTAGTAATTGGACATACTCAAGAAGGATTTGTTGTGGAGACGGGCCAGCCCCCACAATGTGAAGACGCTAAAATGTCTAAGCACGTTTACTTTTGATAAAAAAGTTTCTTTCATGTCACTTTCAGATTTATTGTGATTGGTTAATCGAAATTTTGCCCCGGCAATTGCCCCGCCCTTTTCGGTTGACTACTATGCTCTTACATTACTGTCCCCCCGTCTAGTTAATTATGTATACGTCAGAGTTTATGGTATGACGTTTTTTCAACCGCTTGCTTACTGCGTTTGACGAGTTCAGTGGACCCGTGTCACCTATCTCGGTGTTCTCAATCCAGGTAGTGGGAGGTCTAGCTTCGGATCTCGTGCAGCGTCAGTTAATCTTAATCTATTATTATTATTAGCCGACTTCTAGTGCTGATGTGCCTTGTATGTGTCGCCAAAGTTGTGCTCATCGGACGGCACAACAGGACTGTAGTGTCGCTTTGTTTGACGGAGCAGGCAAATTTCGGAGCGCTGCTATTTCATTCGGATCCGGCCTGTGACCATTCCCGTCTGGTATGGTGCTGAGGCAGCAGAAACATGCACTTTGACATTTTAAGGTGGAACCCGTATGGCTGAGAACAATCAAAACCATCAACATGTGTACGCTGTTCTTTTACCGAAGTGCTACCAACAATGACGTTACCTGTGTCATGGCCCAAGATAGGCCAATGACCACTGTGTCCATAATTTGCTGAAATATAGCCGGTGAACAGTTAACGCCTAAATTGAGTCTAATATAGTGATACAAGCCTCTCTGGGAGTTGATTGTCAATAGGTTTTCGCACGATTCTTCAACGTCTACTTGTAGATAGGCATCTGAAAAGCCTAGTTTGGTGGAGGCTCTCCCCCAATCAGTTTAGCAAAAAGATCTGGGATTGGCAACGGCTACTGATGCGTCTGAATAACATCATTCAAACCAGTTGATAAATCACCGCAAACAAGAGCGGCACCATTTGTTACCTTCAAGGTCACGATTGGGGCAGTCCATGCAGAATAAGTATCTTTTCCTAGCACCCCTAACTGCCCTAAACGATCAAGCTGGGCGTCAAGCTGTGAAGTAGCGGAATAAAGCACAGGTTTTTTGGACGAAAAACAGGTTTGCATCTTGGAACGATGTGTAAAATGGCTTTCGCTTTAATGCACAAACTTAAACCTGGCTTACAATGTCTGGATATTTTCCCACCAACGTCCGTACAATTATTGAGTGGTATCAAATCAATATTCGCAACATCAAAAGAAGGGGTAGGCAAGTAAAAAAAAATGAGTTGATAGAAAAATCCCACGAAAGCAACTAGTATACCAAGTCAATTCCTAACAGATTCAATTCGTGAGAGCGTGCAACAAATGCTAGTGGAACAAAAACCACGAGATTGCACCTTGACGTGTTGTGACGGCTTGCGCGCTTCCAAGACCCAACGAGCTACACACCATGGCTTATCTCAAACTGAAGATCTAATCATTCCTGGAAGGTCAATGGATAGAGGCTGAACGAAGTGGTCTCCTGGTCCTCCTGGTCGGGTGTTGATCTGAGTTGGCAGCCCAGTTAGAAAAACGCGTAAAATAATTGATCTAAGTAAATGGGCTTCCACTCAGACTGCCGCACTGATATGCAGAAGGACGAATTTTACGATAACCTCGTCACTCTTGTTCGGAAGAGCAAAGGCTCTGACGTTGTAGTGATAGCAGGTGACTTTAGTGCACAAGTTGGAAAACTTAGTGCATCGGAAACCTGTTAAGGTGGGCAGTGCGCCTTGCCTGCTCAGCAAACGGATGACGGAGAAAGACTTCTCCAGTTCTGTGCAGACAATGACCCACTCCTATCTAGTACGAATTTCCGACACAGTTCGCGTCGCACGGCGACATGGCGCCCAAAGTCGACGGGTGGTCTGAGTCAGATGGACTATATTGCAGTTAGCTACCGTTGGCGCGGTTCTGTCCAGAACTGTAGATCGTACTGGATCACGTACGTCGAATCGGATCATGCGTTAGTCTTAATGCGATTTTTTCTGCAGCTCAACGGCCATCGACACAGGTCAAAAACCCGACTGGCCGTCGAACGACTGTCTGATTCGGCTGTTCGACGAACTAAGAACTTCGACGAGCAGTAATGTAGACGAGTGCTGGGACGAAATCAAGCAGAGGTGGATTTGGCAGCAGGTTTCGCCTGTGGTTCTAGATCTAGCGTTCATCAAAGACACTAGATCTCGCAAGGGTCGCCGGGTTTAATGGAGCAAAAACGCCAGGTCCCTAACTGTAAGGAGATTACAGCGTCAGTTGACGATAAGTCTTAAGTAGGACCTTGTAAACTGGTGGGTTAAGGTAGCCATTTAAGGTAACAGTCAGACTGTTTACGTTTAAGCGTGACACTGGCGGGCGGCGAACTTCGGTTGGTGAATTCGTATGCGACAGGAATGCAGAGCTCATCCATGGTAGACAACAATGGTTGGATCGCTGGGCTGAGCACCTCAAAGAGCAATTTGGCTGGCCGCACGCTAATGTACTTACACCGACGTCCACAACATTAACACTTGTGAAATTGAAACTGATAGAAGTCCGTGTTACCACGAAACTACCAGGTTGATGGCGACCTATGAAAGTCTGATCTAATTCGGCTTTTACGCAAGGAAAAATCTAATTTCGAAATTCTGTCTACATTCAAGTTGTTCGACTTATCGGTTGGTTCTTGAAGTGCTTGTGAATCCTGTTTGAAGTTACTCAGTCTCAAATAGTCACCCTTGAAGTCTTGTAGTGAGATTGTTTGATAAATCGAATCGAGCAAGCAAACGAATCCCCTTGTCGCTAATTTTTGCCGGAGTTAGACGAGAGACAAATATCAGCGGTTGAAATTGACCAACCGTTAGGGCTTCCAATAGAAATCGTTTACATTCCCAGTTAACTGTCAGCATAAGTAAAATATCCAACTTTATCTGTCTGGTGAGTTTGAGAGTTGTACCGTATATTGATCATTGAAGTTCTCTTCAAAAATAGCTTTGTGATATACATTGGTTTCCTTAAGGCTGAAATCTCGTGGGTGCCATGACAATAAAATTACAATACTGCTTTGGAGCGCCCAATTTTCGCACCAACAGACGTACATAAGGGATCTCACCCAGACTGGCATCACCCACATTATATATATATCTTCATACAGTGTGTATCACGACTCCAGGTTACGCCTCTACTTACACCATATTTGAATTCTTAAATCGCGGTGATCAGTGATTCCTGTAGTTTGGGTTCTGATTTTAATGGTATCTTGGGGCCGTTCGCAGAAGTCGCCGTGATTTCTTTAGACATCAGTTCAAACGGCTTTAACTGCCTCTGTTCTTGTTCCAACAAAGTTTATTGGTGTCACCGAATTAGCTCTTTTTGCTGCTGCATTAAGCGAACGAGACAGTTTGGGTCACCCATCGCCGCAAAAACTGTCAAAATAGAGAGTTGGTAGAGCAGAACAACAACGGCGATGGGGACCGAGTTTTTAGGGATTGACACGTTCAATTAAGATGCAACGTAACAGGCAGCAATAAAACATTGTTTGTTGAACGTATATGCGATCGTTTTTGTAATACATACTTTTTGTGTTTAGCCTGGCTTGGCTTTTGCAACGGCAGTCGTATCGAAGGAGCCGCATCAAGGGTGCAACCATCAATTTTAAGTGTTATGCCACCTGCAATACTATGGATTAAATGTGATGCCGTCGCCAGCTTGATAACACAATCCGCCATTGCTCTGAAAGTTACTTGACTTCCGAGAAACTCCCGCTGACTGTAGTTCAATGCATAGAATGACGAGGAATTAAGACCTCAAACTGATGCCAGACCAGACCTAATGGTTTTTATTAGCTTCAGAATCATGGCAACCGGTTTCTCTTCTGATGAAGTGTGCCTTAGTCATTGTGGGAATGCCTTTTTCAACTACACTCAAGTCTGGAACATAATAAAAAACAGATTCTTAAGGGGTGGAGTGGGGGACGGGGAGGATGGATCATTAGTACCAAGGGAATTGTGGCATTTCGCTTCTTTTTCAGTCCATAATCATCCAGCAGTAGTGGTTAAACGGCAAACTTGGATTCGGAGTATTTCCTATGCATGAAGATTCGAATTCATTACTGATAATAAAGTACGCTCTTGCACGGAGTACGATTGGACCTTCTGGTATGGATCGGCGGCCGTCTGCTGCCAAAAGGTCAGAATTTCGAGCCCGACATCGGTCGGTCGCTTTTGTGGTTAATGACGATTTGCTATCGCTACGCTCGCTACCACACCTACACTAATGGGACCTTAAGGCATTCTATGCCACTTCAGGTTTCAGGGTCATGATTACCAGTTCCCATTCCATCGTGCAGTGGACTCTCTCTCTCCATATATATATATATATATATATATATATATATATGATAGCAGGTTAGAGAATGATGTTCTTTTTCGTAGCTCAGGTTCAACAGGATGTATATCATCATCGTTCAGCGTTAAACAGCAAGGCAAGCCTCACTGACCACTGCCTTTCCCCAGAGTTACACGTTTATATAAAAAGAGTGAATATCCAATGGGAACAGGGAGTGGGCCTACATAGGCGGGAACAGATAAGATGCTGCTGCAGCCAACACACGGAACACAACCTAACTGTACAAACGCACGTGTTTTCAATCATTCTGATTCGATAGAAAATGACAGCACGATCGCCACTGTTCACGGTTCACTGCCATATCCTTCAGTGTCTCCAGCCAGCAAGTCGACAAGTCTTTCGGACCTCAACCACGAAGGCGTGAGACACCTAATTTACCTAACTTCGCTGTACGTTTTCTCATCCCACGTTCCCAGGTCATCGGTTGGCCTCCACATGGCTTGTTCCATTCCTTAGGAGGAACACAAAATAGGGCACGGTATGGTAGACGAGC
>LUCM01000234.1:103509-121796 GCA_008360955.1 Fasciolopsis buskii
GGTCTCTGACTGTTACCTGAAGCGGACGCCACTTCCATCTCTTTGGTTACCTTAACCCACCAGCTTTCGCGGTCATTCCTAAGGCTTATGGTCAACTGACGCTGCAATTGCCGACGCATCTTATTCATTTCCTTGCAGTTAGACAGCTCGCGATTTTGCTCCATTAAAATTAGCGACGCTTGAGAGATCTAGTGTTTTTGATGAATACTAGGTCTGGGACCGCAGGCGGAATTCGCTGCCAAATGCATCGCCTGCTTAATTTGATCCCACTGATCGTCTACATTGCTACTGGTCGCAGTTCTTAGTTCCTCGGACAGTTTCTGTTCATAGCTGTTGCGAACAGCCGAATCAGACAAACGTTCGACAGCCAATTGGATTTGTGGCCTGTGTCGATGGCCGTTGAGCTGCAAAAAAATCGCATTAAGACCAACGCATGGTCCGATTTGACGTACGTGGTCCAGTATGATCTACAGTTCTGGACAAAACCGCGCCAACGGTAGCTAACTGCAATATGGTCAATCTGACTCAAAGTACCTGTCGAGCTAGAGCGCCATGTCACAGTGTGACGCGAACCACGTCGGAAATTCGTACCAGGTAAGAATAAATGATCATCTGCACAGAATTGGAGAAATCTTTCTCAGTTGTTTGTTCGCGGTGCAGGCGAGGCGCATCGCCCGCCTAAACAGGACTCCGATGCACTAGGTTTTCCAATTTGTGCATTAAATTCACCTTCTACCGTTACAACGTCAGAGCGTTTGCTCTTCCGAACAAGAGTGACGAGGTCATCATAAAACTCATCTTTATCCATGTCAACGCTGCAGCCTTTGGGAGGGGTGTGTGCCGAGATAATAAATAAACTGCGCTTAACACTACTATCCTTCCGGTCGCCAACTGATCCTTGCAGTTTAACGGTGCACCAGCGACTGTAAATCGAGATCCATTCTTAGCGGGCTGCTTCAGTCCTCTCACCTAAGACTATTCCTATCCTGTGTTGACCCACAGCTTGAGCTGCTTCTTCTCTTGAATTGTGATGGAAATATCTTGACGAAGTGTTGGGCGCAGTTAGGTGAATTACTCTATTCGAATCCTGAATTCGTGTTTCACGCAGCAGACATCAATCGAAAGTGAGTCCACTGTCAGAGCCAAACACGCCTGTTGGCCAGCCTGCATTAAAGTGCGCACATTGAAGGAACCCAGATTCAGAGGTTGACGAGGCTTGAGAAAATATGAGCAATCAGACTGAAAACGACCTACTACAATACTTGACAATAAACCGTTGGGAAAATCGGGCGTGTAATCAATGGAGATACTATGGGTAGGCAGAAGGGGCAAACAGATTGGGTTGGAGCCAGAAGAGACAGGTTGAATAAAAGAGAGGTATATATATATATATATTATATATATATATATATATATATATATATATAAACACCGGATTTAAAACGAGCGTGGTACCGACGCAACAAAATGTAAGCTGCAAGAAAACAGACTGGGGAAAATACTAATAATAATAGAAAATAAAAAGCAACTGTTTGTCTTCACGGCACATATTTTGACTTTTTGGTTGGCTTTGGATTATTTTTAAGGAGGAGGAGTTCTACAGACAAGCCATACAACATTCGCGCGACTGACTTTGGTTCTGAGCCATATCTCTCAGCGTCTCCCACCAAAAACAATTCTTATCGCATAGACCCTAACCAATAAGGCAGGAAACGCCAACCGAGGCCAAAGTCGAAGCTAACTTCTTCATACCTCTACGCCAAGTCGTAGCCTGACCGCCGCATCGCTTCTTCCAGCATGGACTGGAGTGCGTCAAGAGGGTGCAACGACTCAGTAGAAATCCATGGTGTCACAACGCGACGGGTCGGGCTACAATTATTCAAGCCAACAGAATTCAAAGCATTCTTAATAAGCCAACAGTACTTATTGATCATTTGAAGTGATGAAGAATAGCATCAGCTGGCGGAAGAGGGTTCGGCGAGATTTGGATGCTATCTGAGAAAGAACACAAGAGAACAGGAACAGAACTTAGTCCAGTTGAACTAACACTGGAAAGGCCGACTGCAGAATCCAAAGAATGTGATGGAATCGGGTAGGGGGAGGAGTAATGCGAACCAATAGGGGGACAAACGGTTGTGTACGGTGGAAGATCACTGTCGTGAATATTTGGAGTGAGAACCGTTCGCACAAAGATCAGCCATATTCATAGTTGTATGTGTTGTGGGCTGTTGTACTACTCGGTCAATCGGTCTGGGGTGGGTTATTTGTTTGAGGATGTGACCTGAGTGGACCTTAGTGGTTGTGGACTACGCTCCTTTCGCTGCACTCATGCACAAAGCAAAAGCCGTTAGAAGTCGAAAACTTCTCACCTTTGATGTTCTGGCACCTATCAAGGCTGCTGCATGGAAACGTTAGTACAACCCACCCGATCCCAGGATGGTGCCTGTATCATGGCCTGGTGTCCCAACAGATGGCCAACCCGTAGTGCAGATTCTGCTTACTGCTGCCCAGAGTCATCCCAGGATTGCCACCTTAAGTGTTCATCTCCCCATCCAAGTTTCAGAGTCATAATTATTGGTACCACTCCCACCCATGCAGGAATCGAGAGTACTAGTACGAATCATATGTTCAACCGGAAATTAAAGGCCTAACGCGACTTTAATTTGCACTTTTGTGGGGCATGCACAACTCACACATTCGATTAATAAACTAACTATTGCATGCTTCAAAGCGCACGTGGTAAACAAAAGCAGTATAAATAAGTCAACGGCAATACGCTGGCGTCGTCATAAAGGAGAAGCATTAGACAGCGTGATAACGGAACTTGAGAACAGCCGAAATATTACCAAATACTACGAAAACGCCCAACGAATTCACCCGAGAAACACTGAATCAGGACCAAAGCTGTCCATATGTGCTCGAGGTTGCTGTAACTGTCCAGAGTTGTCAAACGTACGTGTTACTCGTAGAACATTCACTGGTTCCGAGTGCCCTGCTATCCTGATCTTCTGGATCTTCGTTGCGCTGTGACAGATAAGAATGAAGAACAAATGGTCAAACCCATTAATGACAGACAAGTGATACAAAGTGTACAGCGGGTTAGGTCAACGGCAAATTATGAGCCCTGGGCAGAAAGGTTGGTTTGATTTATGATTATATGGCAGGCCACCCCAAGGGCGAAACCAAACTTTCTCTAATTTGGAGGTCACCAGTTTTTTTCACAAAAACAGATTATCCAACGTGCGTCGGGATAGATTCCAGTTTACCCAAAGCTATTCTTATAGGGTTCTTTGAACACGCTAATTGCGTTCGTTAGTTTCCCCGTTGGAAACAACATTTGAAACAGAAGTCCTCAACGGAATAAAGGGGACATATTGCCAAGAAAGGCATAGGCCTGCCGTCAAGGTTCAATACCCGGCTTCTCCTCACCTTAAGCCACTGCACACGTGATATCCATTCCAAATCGAGGGTGTCGGTTGGATCGCCTGGTCAAAACGGGAGGGGAAGAGCACTGCATCCAGTCGATCCGTCACCAGTGTCCTATTGCCCAAAGAACCCACCGAATTCCAGCAAAAAGGTGTATGAATGCAACTAACGGACAAATATCTAGTCTACTATATTTCTGAGGTCCGTGTGCTCGAACATCTCCAAGGATCAGCAAGCACTCCTAACCACAGTTGGCTGCCCGTACTGGCACACCGGTAATCGGAATCGCCAATAAAACAGCATGAAGACAGTTTCAGCAATTTCTAAGGGAACTCTAACAATTAAAAGGTGAAATATCCTTCATATGCACGAAAGGAGCAAGGGGAGCTTGTGCCAGATCAGAAAAACGGCGGCATGCACCGGACCAAAGCGAATGCGCTAATCCTGTACTTTGGTCCAGTTCCGTTCCATTTAGTTCGGCACAGGACCGCTATATTGGTCAGACAGTCTGATCAGCACACAACAACGAAGCAAGTCGGCGTCACACAATATCACAAGGACACAACGTCTGCGATTTAGAAAGAAACTAACACCCCCAGGTTAGACTGCAGTGATTCAGGTTTAAGCCTCCTATCTCCGCTAGTCGCGCAACGAAATGAAACGGACCCGGTGCCCCCGTGAGCGGTCAGTCACACAGAAACAAAACAAGGAATCCTAATGGTCACCTCAAACGGCTAGCGAAGGGCAGACGGCAAACACAGAATACGGTCATTGGTGACCTAGGAATCACAGCGGAATTCAGGTGAGCTTTATCGTTTATACTTTTGATAGCTTAAGCAACCAATTACAGGGCGAGATATGGGGAAAATTTTACGGCCATACAAAAATTTTCAACCGTGCAATATTTAAAACAATGTTAATTTCAAAACACTTTGAAATGCACATGTTTTCCCCAAAACTAAGAGCAGAATTAAAATCTGCATCACCAAAAGCAATAGACTGATCACAGCCTATGACGCCCCCTTTTCAAGTTATTGTTAGGTGACATCTCTTAGATTCACCTGCAGCTGCCCGATTGGACGGCGTGAACGACTGGGCCGTCGTCGTGGGATTCGTTTTACATCAACTGCGCTCGCTAGCACCAACGGTTTCCGCATTTTGAAAGCGTCCATTAGTGTTTCAGGAGGTAGTTGCGTGCCGTTATCAATCGGTTAGTCGGTGGAACGTTTTCTTTTTTGATTTCCCTATCTGATCCCAGTGCCGGCTGCCACAACGACCGCAAGCAACTAGAATCCCTTTGTTCGTTGGATGACTGCCTCAGTCCAGGCTAGATGATCAGGTTTGAAGTCTTTGAGGTAGGACTGATTGTTCGCTCATACCTCTTGCCAGCACATTGAGGTGGTTTGGGGTACTCGGCGGTAAGGCATTGTGAAGTTTTAGCCAGTCAATTTTCATAGACCTACATCTGGCCGGAAAGCTGGCATGTAGCTTGTCGTTGCACGTCCAAACTGTCCGTATCTCTTCGGAAGAGTGGGATCAAAGCCAGAACGCATTATTCCAAGTAAGGTCCAACGAGAGTCTCACGCAAGGGATAAAAATCTCCACGACTCGGCGCGGCAGTGCTGACTACAATCTTAAAATGCTTCCCCCACACTTTTATGTGGGCAAAACACACAGGGCAGCCCATTTTAAACTGCTTGTATTGGGATTCTCGGGGTTCTTCATTTGGCTTATGGCATGTATAGTGAACAAGTCATTTTGTTTTGCCCTTGTAATGCTTTCTGAATTTCTTGAAAGCATGTGGAATTCCTCTGAATTGAGTGTTGGGCTTCAAGTCTTTCTGGGCTAAATACAGACTGAGATCGTCACGTCCGGAGTTTTTAACATCCTTCACGTCGTCTGTGGCGAAAATCAAAAAAACAACAGCGGCCTGAAAGCGGGATCATGAGCATTCTACTAGTAACCGTCCTTGCGCCTGAATGAGCTCCTTCGAATCGAACGTAAAAAATTTCTGCCGTTTAAATATTCACCCGCCGGCTTTAGTCACTTGGTTCCAAAGTCTCGCAAATTCATCAACGGGAGGCGATGGCTTACTGAGCCAAGCATCTTACTGAAAAGGAGATAGCACAATTCTGCTAGCCTGCTTTCATCCATTACACAGGTTACCTCTTCTTAAAATCTTAAGGGTGCACTAAATCCTGAGGAGGGCACAGCATGGAGAAGTGTCCGCGCTGGTGACGTATGTTTGCTGAAAATGCTATCTAGAAATTTCGGAGTACAAGGTGCTATGTTAAAAATCCCCCAAGTGTATTCCATAACCAATCGTGTTGAATAGAAAAATCTCACCCTGAGCAGTTTTCACGGCCCGATCATTGTGTTCGTCGCCTATCTCGTTTATACCACTCATTACGGAAGACGCCACCTCATTCATGGTGTGTTCCCTGGCTTGACGGCCTGTTTGTGCTCGACAGAATCTGGCCTTCGATCCCTTTTGCGCCGTTGCTCGACTCGCACTTTTGAGGTTTGTAATCTGGTCTAGTTCGATGACTGTTTGATTCAGTTTCATAGAAGTCTGCGGGTCAGCCTTGCTCTGATCTAGGATTCACTTCAGTTTGGCTGCACGTTGATCAGATAGTCGGCAAGACAACTTTATTTTATTCATTTTAGAAGAGAAAAACATGACAGGTCTTGAGAGAATCAAAATGATTTGATCGTAGACAAGAAGGAATTCGGCAAGACAAATGCCAGCCTTTTGTTCGTGGTTATCTTTCAGAGATAAGATCGATTGGTCCAATCAGTGTTATACCACTTGTTAGTTCGAGGCATCTAAATCCTGAGGCTGCTGAAATTTGTAAATAAACAGTATCTAAGCCGGAGCACGAATTAGTATAAACAATTTTCCAGGCCAGTGCTGTTGCTAGTTTGAAGTAAGAAGCTGTCAGACACTCAAATCCGTTTAAACAGGTGATACAGTCCTACAAACGGCAGCGAAACTCACGCAGTGAAAGTTGAAAGCACAAGAGTATGAACGTCACTGGTTTTTCTAGTAGCCGAAAGGATGAATCAAAATGAACAAAGGGAAACTTGATGTCAATTCATTATTGGCCAAGAAAACTCCATGGGCTGCAAGGTAAACGAAGCTGGGCAGCGATTCCTTCACTCGATGCGCCATCGACGCGTTGGAGCCGGAGGGACAATGAAAGGGTGGGCGATGCTAAGAACCAAGGCCGGCTATATCGAAAATGCGTGGTAATAAAATTTTGTTTGGACGGGAATCTAGGAGATCCAGAAAACTGATAGACGACATCCTCTCCAAATCGAAAAGCAAGCTAGGTGGTTATCCTCTGGTGCCTAGATTCATCGTCAAAAGCGTGTCTATCAGCTGGCCTCATTCAACGACAACGGATAGCAATCTCGGTGCTTTAAGGCATGTTCTGACCCCGGAACTGGAGAAGTCCAAAAAGCATTGCAAATTCGAAGGACGCCGTTATATTTAATGCAACCTTCTGCATACCACTGACATTGGTGCAAGTTACCATAAACCACGCATGTGGCACGACCTACCACCTTTCTCTTTGTTTTAGGCTCCGGAAAATTCGCTGAATTCCATTCCAATTTCATGATGAGCCACTAGCCAAAGGGCTTATGAAAAACAATGCAGGCTTCACCAAACTACACGTCTTACAAAACTATCAAGGCCGTCACTGGTAAGGCGTCCCTCCAGCGGGAAATATTGCGCCCACAGAAATTTACCACAACTTCACAAGACTGCATAGTTCGACTTCATCTGTCGCTGCTCCTTTGAATAGCAAGCTGTCCTTACAGGATTATTCTGCCGGGTTAAACCCGGAGCCTACTGTCGTGGCATCAATAAATTACCCTCTCCAAGCAAAATACGCCACCTCCATACCTACTCCGCCATCTCGTGCTCGCTAAGCAGTAACCTGACTCAGCTGCTGAGGGCGGTTGCTCACAGAACCTTTAGATCAACACCTATCAACATTCTGATCAACAAACTCCTCAATACTTACCTCGATCAACGCCCTGTTCAAATCTCTATTCTTGCAAAACTTCCTAACCCATTTGAGAGTGAAATCACCGATAATAAGGACACCCAGTCTTACGTGTACCAGCTGCAAAACCTGAAAACACAGGGCTTCTTCCCCATTAGTTGCGGCAGATGCCGGCGGACACAGATGAACTTCGCTCCCCTTCGTCCGTCCAACCACTCCGTAAACGTGCTCATCTGGATTATTATTCCAATCTAGCAGCACAGAGACAAAACCACACAAGCAATAGGCATCTCACCGATGTCTGAGCTTGCCAATAGCTTCAAGATTCTGGCTTATTCTCCATCCCAGCGCGCCTTCAGGCACCTTCCCACCGTGCTATCAATTGACAGAGGGACACCCAGTCTGAAGTAATCCGGACCCGCGGAAAAACCATTCCAGTTACCCATCCAATTCACGACCCTACCCCGAACATCAACAGCAAACCTGCCAATGCAGAAAGGAGACCTGCCTGTGCACCCGGGATATCTGGCATCCCATGCACATCAAATCCGAGAAAGCCGTCTTGGCAAAAACGCAGACGTCAAACGTCACTTGCAGTGGCCCCCAAATGACTGGCCTAATGAACTCATACCCCTCCCTCTTTTGGGAAGCATTTCGTAATTACCAATGTGATACCCACGCACTTCCAACTTCAGAGCCCGCTTCGAATTCCATTACTTCGACCCGCTTACTAAAACAACTTATTTATATGCATCTTCCACACCCATGCACTGTTCTGCTACGGTAGTCCCAAGACTTGATCTCAACAGCTTTCAGCCAAATAATTTCGTAGGACTTAGCTCCACCTCCACCCGGCGAACTATAACTACCTTTAGTTCATCCTCTGATCCCGCATCTTTCGTAATGCTCCTATCTTAACCCATCTTATCCAGCGCAGACCCCAAATGCCCACCTACCACGCACCCCCTTTTCACTCCTGTGACTCCCAGAAATGGTTTTACCCCAACAGATGCGCGTGTGCACTTGATAATCGGCTTTTTCGCGGGAACTATATAAAGCCCCACCACCTCCCTGGAATGACAATTCCACATTAATAAAATCGCCAATGGGCCATCTTAGGTCCTCCAACTGCTACCGGTACCAACTCCCTCTTATTAGAATCCTTTCGGACCGTGTTCATCAACTGCCGAGCTCCTTCCACCACCCTTTATTTCCATCCATAAATCTTCTTTCGACTACCACTGGCCGGTGAGTACATTTAACACCAATAGGTATACCTCTTCTTGGCACCCATGCACTCGGCGATCCCATGATGCACCTGGTGATTATTTGGTGCCAACAAAAGCCACCTCTTAGATATCACTACCTGAGGATTTATGGTGACTTCTCTTTACTTCCTATGAACGACCGCTCTCTAACAAAATAAAGTTGCTGGCAGTTAACAACTCCTGCAATATCTTCCTCATTGCAGATAAGTGGTTAACTGATCGCAGTTACGCTTCTCCGCTTCTTATGGCGGGCAACAACCCCTGCCAGATCAGTAAGTCGGCTCGTATAGGAGGTAAGTGGCCGGCCCACGTAAATCAGCCCTACACAGCTTTCGTTCTTCAGCGTTCACTGCTTGATTCCACCTCTAACACTGTCCGGCTTCATAACCAACTACCGCGGCTCTCAGTCCCACTAGGACGTTTAAACGGACCCGAAAATTTGAATGATTCCGATATCTCATGCCTGATTCAGGCACCCATTACATCTCTGGTCTCCCCTTCAGTCCTAAGATAACTGCAGGTGACTTGGATGGCCCTAAAATCTGTTGGTCTTCCCTATCAACCCTAACAACCCTATTCGACCTTTTCGTCGAAGCGGATGCTGATGGATGGACACAGTATATGACCACACCCACAAGGCTTCATAATATATTAGACCCAATTTTCAGAATGCAAAGTTCTCTGTACTAAAGCCGTTCCTCGGAAGTTGCCATAAGGCAGTCGCATGCAGCCTCCTTTTTGGTGAAAACACTATCCACCATTACCTACGGATCATATTATCAGTATGTAATATATGTCAAACGAATAGGATTAAACCCCCGACGATCTGCGGGTCCTTGATTGGTCCAGTTTTTATCGCCTGACCAGCGGAATGCTGCAGATTACGTTTGTGCTAAACGTCTATTTACTATTACTCGTCTACTCCCTCCAAACATAAAGCATGAATGGAAAAACCGGTTAGCTTTATTAGCTGCCGTTGAAATTCTTGAAGCGCAAGAAAATCGATTATAAAACAGCATAATTTCTGCTTTTACTGTTAGCTAGCCGCCTGTAAGAACTTTTGATCGAACCTCGATTGCCTAACCCAATGCCGATTATTTTCCACATTTTCTAAGCTCGCTCACTGTCCAAACCGCCGGCCATTTTGAACTTGCTTATCTTCAGCCCCTTGCACGTAGAGTCCTTGTGGACTTCTCTGGAGGATTTAATAAATGGTTAGACTCTCAGTATCGACAATCGGCTACGCTCAAAAATCTGCTACATGTCGACTTCCAGTGGACTGAGTTCCATCGCATTCAACATTACTGGGACCGGGGCAGTAAAGAAATGCGACCAAACATCCTACAGCTCAGGCCCCTCACATAACCTTACCAGTTCCTTGCCGCGCCACTGGAGCCGACCTTTCTCCGCTTCTGTTGCATTTGTTCTCTTTCTTTATGTTCTAAGCTACTTTTCCGTTACAAAGGAAAATCTGCATAATATTCTCACTCTTTAAAAGGGGTTCCGTGCATTACCTAGAGAACTATATCCCCATTATTAACATTACATATCCATCCAAGGTTATGAAGAAAGTAGATAGAGAGAAATCGGCAGACTCCCTAAGTTGTCACAATTTCATCAGCCCCTCATAACGTGGCCTACTGGGGGCCGATCTTGCCGCACTCACTGGTTTGGCGTCCTGAACTCCGTTACATAGAATCCAGTGCTACCTGCCCATAGTCGTTTCTGACATGTTGGAAGATTTTGACCGTGTTTCTCACTGCCGGCTTCCGGCCAAAATTGAGGCTTACGGATTCACTGATCATAGTTGTCACTTCCCCTCGCTGATCACCAAGTCATCAGTATAAACGTACGATTGTCGCAGCCTGTGCTATTACCATAGGGGTGATTCGGAATAGTTTTTCCAACCCTTCTAGTCCTGCCATGTGGCAGCGACATGCATAAGGCTGTCCGTCATGCTGTTTGCGGACGACATTAAAAAAGTCCTCGCTTAAAATACTGGCACATTCAACCGTACCATTGCACTGCCATAATCCGCAGGAGCAAACCGGGATCCGGTATGCTTAGGCACGGCTGCTGCAGCATCAATGGTATGACTTGTGAACCTAAAGAAAACAGGTCACTACCAGGATTAGCAAAAATATTGCTACTAAGCGGAAAGTTATGATCAGGAAGAGGAGCCATAGAATTTTCTATGTAGGCTCAACCACTACTGTGTTAGAAAACATTGAACCCAAAAGTGTAACAAACCGTGAGGGAAGTGAGCCACCTTCACGAACGGTTTTGTCTCCCATAAGCCTAGAACCGACCCCAAGGAAGGTAAAACATCATCCTCTCCGTTTTCTACTGACGTGCTGCGGTTTCTCACGCTGTGGACTTATTAGGCGTCGGCGTACGGGACTCTTCACACGTTTTCATGAACACGCCAATCGTATCTCATGTGCACGCCGGACATGCATGCTTTTGTCCCCAAGGTTAGCCATGATATAACCACGTATTGACGTCTTTACAATCTCCTCGATGTTTTCATTCATTTTTCACATCTACCAACATAAGACTAAAGCTGAAAGTTGTCAGCTGACGGTAGTTCATCCGACTTAGTCCCAATTCCATTCTGTTAACCAAAACTTTGTAGTGGCTGCAACATATGCGACATTCACGCAATGCCTCGAGTCAGTGACGGGAAAATCATTCTCTCCTTTTACCCTGTCATAGATACATTCCTAATCACTGATTAACGTTTTGGTTCCATCTCTCCCTTAATTGCAGCTTCGCCATAACCCTTCGGATTTCGCTTGCAACAATAACCACCATGCTTTCCATTCTAGTGTTCAGAGCCCGGATGGGAGTCTTGCTTAATTGGCCGATCGCAGTTACGAGTTATCTGAGGCCTAAGCCTCAATCCATCCCCATATTTCTAGTTAGCCTTTGTGTTCGCAAACACTGAATTTAAAAGCGATAAAGGACAACTGCACTAATGCAACCAAAAACTACCTAATATTATTCCCCGCTGCCCAATGGGTTAACGGAATGTTTGGAACCTTTTCAAGACTAGCTCTACCCTTGGCACACCACTACGCTGAATGCCACTGTAAACATGTTATTGTGGTTGATAAGATTCGGCATTTCCCTACAAACTCTCACTATTTTATTCGTTTGTTACCCTTTTTAACCCTTCATATCCCCTCTACTGCAATGTCCCCATCTTTGTTACTTTAGACTGCCCAGCCGCGCCATTGGTTGAACGCGCCTTAACCCGTCGGGCCATGCTCCGTGATATCAGTAACAGATCGTCAATTGCCGCATTGTGCTTGGATTTCAAATGCAGTCTTGGTTATCTCGCCGTCCTCATACAAATCACTGCCCATGATCTTCCTGCCCATTTTGGCTTTGGACGCTGGATGGTTGTCATCAAACTGATTTCCCTACTGGTTGCGTTGCTGAGCTGGACAGCTGGTAGCGAAAAACAGGCATCATTTAGGGGTCTTTATGGGGAACCTGGGGCGTCCGAAGCTTAAACATTATAGTCGCCCGTTTACATATGCAGGACATCCACCCATCCTGACCCAGTCGCCAACCATTAACTGGGCATGAGTTCCCTCCTTCCAGTTTGCTTGTTGTCATATTACCTGTCAAAAGACTCAAAACGGTAAATATACCCATAATTTGTTACTCATATCAACACTTAGTGGAACCGCGGTGCCACCCATTGTGATCATATCGTGACCACCCTTCATCAGTTATCACTTTCTCACGGGTGTCTCGAACCTTCTGCAGTAATAATCCGTTCCCCTTGCTTTAATTTGTTCCTGAACCATGCCATTCATCAGGTTGTCATTTGAATCCATTCATTTCCACTGATCACTACGCTGAAGCATTCCAGCGTTCTTGACTGCATTATTTCTGTCGTTACTTAGTTATCTGTTAGAATCATATCTGTACCCTCCCTCTTCATAACATCACTTCTTGCATCGATTTCAGCACACCATCGCTTTCCGGGCGGCTTTTTTTGCCAAGCTTTTGCATGTGTATAGGTACATACCGGCTGATTCTTGGCTCCCACCTCTGAGAGCAAATTTTTAATTTTTGTGAAAGATTGTTGCGCGCCGATGAATTGAAACAAACTTTGCAACAACATGCCCCATTTTTCAGGACCAAAGAATAGATTTCTGGGATGGCCTTTTACTAAGTCTTTTATGTCGTCAACAGTCGGCAAATTCCGTTTGCTTATGCCCATCTGATCCTCTTAATGCTTCCATAATCGTGAATATCTTCCGCAAGATGTTTTTTGTATCACTCGATTACAACTGATTTGCTTTGGGTTTCCTTCTAGTAACTGGAGAAATATACGTATTATTATTATCACTATTAAACTTCAACAACACTGAATCACGCCTAGAACCAGGCCGAAATTCGAATTCATCGTCCGCTCTCTGCCCATGGAACTCCAGGGGCGCCGGGTGGGGGAAGCGATCAGAGCCAGCGATGTTGTGAAATTCACAGATTTCATTGAGGCGCACGTGAGCAGTGTTGACAATCCGTTTCTCCAGATTATGAGAGATGGAAGTAGAATTGGCGGAGCGAATACAGCTACCCACACTGGCGGATCAAATGATCAGGTCACATGACAGGCATGGGCAGGTACTTGTGTCATTTCTCGGGGTAAAGAAGGGCGAGGAAGATGCAGGATGTGCAGTGAAGTGCTTGAGTTGACCGAATGCCAAGAAGTCCAAAGGATGGAGATTGGGAAGCACTGAGACGGCGAAAAATGCCTGTACCTTTATCGCTTGCCTGAGCAGGTTGCATCTGGCCAAGTGGTGCCGAAGAGAAGCCAAATGCACGAGAGAAGGATAAAATGGAACCCCAACACCCGTTATTATGAACCGCGCAGGAGTTGGAAAAACCGGTGTAAAAGTAGATGAGTGGTGCTTCTATGGTATGAAGACAGCCTGTGGGGCCCGCATGACTAGGGGTTGCATCGGTCAATGATGTTGAATCAAAGGGGTCTAGGAGGGTTTTAACCTCCAAGATTGACGGCCAAAAAATCCTTGGTCACAGGCAAATTTATTGGACGGTTTGAAATACCGAAGAAGCAAAAAGCTGGTGAGCAGGACGGTCGGCATCGTTCCGGAGACGAATCCAGCCAGTAGACATCCGCGAGTTGGTCGTGGTATATAAACAGCCAGTTAGACCGCCCAAGGTGATAGGAGCCCTAACCTGGAGATAATCCAACTTGAGGATCGTAAATGTTGTGAAGTGCGGACGAATGGAAGGATATAATCGTTGGATGCGACTTGCTGGAAGCACACTGGGTACTGGATCAACGCTTGAGAAAACAGAAGGGACCAATAGCCGTAGTAAAATATTTTGGCTGGATGCATTTCTGATACCTGAGGCAGAATGGGAAATAGGCGTCAACCATAAACGGTGTCACACAGAAAGTCGTCGTGGTAAGAGAACTCAGTATGATGCTTTATGACAGTGGATTTGAGGATGTAGCCAACGATTGAGAACACTTGCATCGGAAAGATGAGCTGGCGCTGGCAGTGAAACGAGCTAGCAGCAAGTAAGATAACGGGAAGATTTTGAAGGCTAAACATTTGAAACAAGAACTACCAAAACTCAGGTACGTCAAGCCTATAATGATGCAAAGACTGAGTTAATTAAAAAGCGGCTGGCAAAAAAAGCTGCTGAAAAATGGTGTGCGACGGAGTTCGGATCTTGGGTAAGTAGAAAGAACTGAAGCCAAAGAAGCGACCGGTAAGATAGTTTGCTACCTGAAGCAGCACTCGGTTTTGAACTCTGAGAAACGAGACAATGTTTGGGTAGTGTTTGAATGCAAGGTTAAATGTGGCGTCCTTTCCTGAGAGACTTCATGATGCAAGGCCCCGATATCACAACCCAGAAAGAAGTAGTGTTATGCATACTTCGGCTGAGGAGGGTTTGCTTTTCTGTGGAGACCTAGGAAGTGTTTCTCAGAACGAAGTTGGCATTTAGGGACAAAAGGGGATGGCTGTTATTTTGTTGGCTGAATAAAACTCCCATGGATAATCTGAAGAGTATCAACCGACTGTGCATTCCTTTGGGACGGTCTCCTCTCCGGCTTGGTCCAATTTTTCACTCAAAGAAGCTATAAATCTACAAAGTTTGGAATAGACCGCCAAGTTGCCTAATGGGTCATTTAGAAATTTTCACTTTGGCAATCTTATCCTCTTCTTTGGCTCACAGCCGACTAAAGGACATGTAGGCAATTTAGGAAGGACGACGGAGCTTGGTGGGTTTCAGCTAGGTGGACGTTAACCTGCAGATGGCTACTGCAGGATATAACAGAGACTAGATTAGCAACAGGCGCTCAAAATATCCACCCGGGCATAGTGGTAACGTGAATGAGGCCGGGCATGCAGTGGGGTGCAGGTGAGAATAAATTTCCTTCTCGACTGAATATGCTTCTGGCCTTGGGTATTATATCTTCCGTAGCGCATTTGTGTGAGCCGTTGGGCTTGGTATAGCCATAACTATTGCCGGGATAGATGGCATTAGAGAATTCGTGCAGGAAAAGGACAGAATTAAGCAAAAAATTAGGCTGCCCTAATCAAAAACATCTATCGCAGTTGGGACATTCTCCTTCGTGGAGGAAACCTCAGGTAGGACTACTTCCGTTCGCACAATATGTTACAGATTACAAAAGCACAGCCCTATTTTCTTTGGAAAATTGCTCAGATTCGGGGACGATTGCAGAACGCTACCGTAAAATTTGGAGTCAAAAATCCCGTCGCACTCTCTGGTGGACACTAAGCCATGGACCTCATAGTTAAGCATTACTGTGAAATGCGGATGAAAATCACCCATTCAATAATAGGCACAAAATCTTCCTATAGTACACGGCAAGGCCTTGTTACAGCGGATAATTTCTGGTTGCTTTCCAAGCAAACAACAAGGTGTCATCTTGGGAAAAGATGAGTAGCCCACTTCTAACCACTGGAGTGGTTGACGAGCATTGGCCCTTGGTAGAATCAAGAAATGACTATTTCGGGCATAAAATTGCGGAAGTCACCAGGCTCCAGAGATGAGGTATGGCAGTATGACGGGGCATCTACATACTTGTGCTGTTCACTTGAGGGTATCTAACACGATGAGCACAAAGTCGTCCCTGGTGGCAATAAAATGGTTTGGCACAAGACGCGGTATGCAAAAACCCATTTACACGGAAAAAGAGTAGAACCTCGGCGAAGCACAAACGGGATTCAAGAAATGGTGAGAGAAGATGAATAAACATCGAGTTTTCAATAAAACCAACACCAGAGTTGTTCGATGGCACTTTAAAAAGCTTACATCAGTCAGCTAGACAGAATCTGGAAACGAATAATTTAGTCTATTCGGAGGGTATTAACGGCTTTCAAAGCAAGACAACAATCGAATGGCCAGACGCTGCAGAGTTTGCTGAATTGGGTCGAAAGAATCGTGAACAATAGACCAGTAGCTTCAAAGGGCGCACAGTGTCTGGCCATTACATTACATGACATGCATGTCCGGGGGGCTAATGCAGACGGGCATCTAAAACCTAATTTAACTACTGAAAGCACGCAACTTGCCTCACATAAGTGTTTCGGAGCCAATAGACATGGAAGTACCTTCTTGGTGAACGGAAGGGAATCAGCAAAGCGAGGTCACTTAAGCAGAGGAAAGTTGCAATGTTCGCCGAGAAACCTACGCACCAAGACGAGTGGCTCTTGGGGACTGCTAAAGAATGCCAGGCGAAAAAAGTAGGATTAATTTAGGTACCATTGGTGTGGAGCGAAAACAAAGATATGTTCAGAACGGGTGGAAGGTGTGTTGGCTCGGAGGAAGCGATGGAAAACATTGGAAAAGGACCAATGTGGCTGCGTTTCGTGAGGCAGAACAGCTAAAACAACCTGTGCAGCGCTTGCTCCTTCCTCGTCAGCAGGCGGTTTTTAATGAGCGATTGGCTTTACATAACACCAAACATCGTCACCAAGGTGGTAATTCATATATTCTTTATTTGTAATAAAACGAGTCACCTGCACATTCCACCGGATGCCACTCAAAGAATAGGCATTGTAACTAGACGCCGGGCCCGGATTATTGTATCATATGCCACCATGTCGGATACAAGTGGCTTGATAGGGTCAAACGTGTTTCCCCCACCACTCGCTATTCACATAGCTTGCTGTAGGTAATTTTCCTGAGCAAAGATATGGTCACCCAGTTCACATGTTGCTGCACACAGGCCGGTTCGGTTAGAGGTTGATCTGACGCAAACATTCTTCATCTCCGCCATAATATGCATACGTTTTTGCAGCGTCTTTCTCCCGTCCATCGGTGGCAACCAGACATATGAAACTAGGCAATATTTGAATTTAGACAGCATTACGAGTCAGCCAGATGGGAAGATGATTCCGCAACCAAAGGAGATGAGTGAAATTACTGATTGCGGAACGGCAGTAAGCACATTACAATCGTTAACCTCAAACCTTATCCTGGTCCCATCGAGTTTGAAGAGTTTTGGTCGGCACTGCAAAGACCATTTTGAGAACCTTCGTTTAATTTATAGCCACCCATTTTGAATATAAAAACCGTGCTTAACAGTCTTCACGGCCTAGTCATTGTATTTCATGTCACCCTTTGAAGAAGACACCACTTTACTCGTGGTGTGATCCTTGACTTGACCGCCTATTTGCACTCAACAAAATTTGACCTTTGATTCCTGTTGCACCCTTGCATTAGACACACATTTGAGGTCTGTACTGTTGTGCAGTTTAGTGACCGTTTGAGTCGATTTTATATAGATATGCGGACCAGTTTTGCTTTGATCTAGGATTTACATAAAGCTGGCTGCCCGTTTTTTGAATAATCAGCATCAGTTTTTCCAAGTTCACTTGGAAACCTGCTGACTTTACGCAGCTTACGCTCCTGTTGCGGGTAAAACAAACTCTAATTTTGGTCTAGTGCAAACGCATTGAAGAAATTACGTTATGCGTCCATAAGTTTGGGTATATATTGTGGATGCGAGGTCAGGCCAACAGAGCTCAGTTCTTGCATTGCTTTCTCGCCATTTGAATTACAAACTAAAACGAGGCGGCCGGGAAAAACGATGGCAACCACCCGTGCGAAAGAAATAGCAATCAATTCCTCGGCCCCAGATAGGGCCCGTTACTGAGTGAGGGGGTCGGCATAATTAGAGCACGGTCGCCGATGGAGAAGTTGAGATCCTGAGATTTAATGGAAGTCAGTCTTTATCCGGACCAAACGACGTAAGAAGTGTATCGAAAAATCGATGCGCCATGTATTGGTTTTTATTGTGAATGATATAATATTAATAACACAGCGTTGTTGGTAGATGTAATGCGCCAACGTTTCGACTACCGTGGGTAGTCTTTCTCAGGGCAAGTTTTACAATCAAATGACTGAGGGAACGTTCACATGAGTTGGCATGTGAACGTTCCCTCAGTCATTTGATTGTAAAACTTGCCTTGAGAAAGACTACCCACGGTAGTCGAAACGTTGGCGCATTACATCTACCAACAACGCTGTGTTATTAATATTATATCATTCACAATAA
>LUCM01000234.1:122504-149811 GCA_008360955.1 Fasciolopsis buskii
TTATTGTGAATGATATAATATTAATAACACAGCGTTGTTGGTAGATGTAATGCGCCAACGTTTCGACTACCGTGGGTAGTCTTTCTCAAGGCAAGTTTTACAATCAAATGACTGAGGGAACGTTCACATGCCAACTCATGTGAACGTTCCCTCAGTCATTTGATTGTAAAACTTGCCCTGAGAAAGACTACCCACGGTAGTCGAAACGTTGGCGCATTACATCTACCAACAACGCTGTGTTATTAATATTATATCATTCACAATAAGAAGTCAGTCTTTCCTTGGGAGATGAATTTGGCCTGTTGGTTTGTGGGCTATTCTGGACGTGAGTTTAAGGGGCAAATCACTCAGCAAATAAATATGTTAAGTCCAAGGAAGACACAGAAAGTAACTTCAAGGTTTTTCTTCGGAGAAGAGAGCGAGGCGAACACAACAAATTCACCCGTCGGGCCCGAGGCAAAAGTATAGAACAGCAGTAATATGTCTCCCGGAAAACTTGCTTCCAGGAGTTAGAAGTCAACGTTATTTATTCCAGACAGATATGGGGTTGAGAACGGCCTTTTTACGCCTCCCGGAAACTTTCTGTACCCGCATAGCCGCCCGCGGTCAGTAGGCAGTCCAAGGTGCCCCATCTATCCTCAGTACTCCAGCAGCGGGGAAAAGTACTAGCTGTTTAATTGAAGGAACTATTTTTTTCGAAGTCCGTGGAAAGGGCCGTTGGATCATACTTTGAACCCAAGAAGCCTCTTTCCGGCTATAAATGGATAGTCCGTGTTGAAGGCTGCTTAGGGATATGGTAAGGCAACAAATAGAGAATTGTTTGAAGATCCTTTCAAAGTTGTCTGATAACTGGTTAATAACGCATTGTCCGAGTCAAGATGCATAAAAAGCACGTTTAAGTCATGCCAAATCTAGCGATAATGATGTAGAACTGCGCTACCGTCTTAGGTTACCTGGGACACGGCCTAACATGGACGGGATGCACGCGCAGGTACAGACCAGCTGGGCTAAAAAAGCAAAAATCAAAATCCCGGCTGACCACAACCCCAAATTTGAGGTTTTAACGGATTGCCTATAGTAGGAGGCACGGATAGCCGAGACGTTAGTGGACCAAGGAAGCCGTCCTTTACTAGCCCCGATGTGTTCCAAAATATCATGGCCTAGTTCGCCCTTGGGTGTGTACACACGCCATTTCTTGTGATGGCCTGGCTCCATCTGAGTGCAGATTGTGGGAAAGTGTTTAAATTATTTGACTGTCCGAAATTCCTGAGGGCTGCTGCAGAGGAGCCCCGGGACATGATGAACGAAACACGAGCCTGTTTTATTTGGCTTAACCAGTCACGCCTCGCAGCCACTTGCCGGATGATATCCCGCTGCAGTGAAGGTAATTGGTTGCGCGGGTATCGTTTGTTGTCTCCCTCAACAAAGTTAATGCCAGTTCACGGTACCGGAAAGATCAGTGCCGGATGTACGCAAGCTGGCCCACCTGCCAAAATCAGCTGATTCAGTGTCTCCCAGGCAGCCGCACTTGTCAGACGTGAAAGTGCTTAGTTGGAAAAGTGCGGGGCTAGGCCTAGTTCTCAGTTGCAAAAGGCCGGAGAGATAATGGATTTTGGAGAGGAGCTGATGTTTGCCTTGTAGTACATACGATGCGCATGACACTAGGGCCGATACTACGTGGTCTTCCGGGCAGGAACGGTCTGGACGGTTACGTCACTATTGGGCCGGAATTGGCAAGGAGCAACTGAAACTGCTGTGCGCTCAAGAACGTCGTGATTTGCAGTATGATCACCCTGAAGCATTAAGCGAGAGCCTTACGGTTTTGGAGACAGTGCAAATGTGGACAGGAATTCATTTGGATGGCTTTGAGATGCCACACGCTTGGGGTTTGCAGGCCGAATACACAACAGAAAGCAAGGCATACGTGCATCAATTGTCGTTACACTTGAAATATTTCTTCTGAGTTAACGGTTTTCGGAACGATACTCCGGGTGATGGTGCACCAGCAAACCCTTGGGCACATGGATATAGTGGCCGTGTACACCATGGGATAACATTTAATGTATTTGCCTGAACATTTCGTTCTGGAAACAAAATACTCAAAAGGCTTCGCGTAGTGTTCGACTGTGCATCAGTTTCAAAGAACTTCGCTGAACGACTGACTTTTGCAAGGGCCTGATTGGAATTCAACACTGGTCGAGGTTCTAAGTCATCTTTGAATGGGTAAAGCTACAAAATCTGTTGACCTAAGAGAAACACTCTTGCAGACATAAGTGACGAATAAAGATGGAACTGCGTTGCAATTACTGTAGTGAGGCGAGAACGATAGAAAAAACCAGTATTGAATTGCAGGATAATATCCTATGCCTTCGGTGCAGTATCGTTGCCCTTCTGTGCAAGTTATGTCACGGCTAAATGGGACGCAGCGGGTATAGCTTCCAACAATGTTTATGTTGGTAACTACTTCGGCTGGTTCGGCGAGAAAAATCAGGCCGCGGAACACGTGATGCAGTTGAAGGAGCTCCTAAATAAGGGCGGCTTTCCCGTTGTAAAGCTGCTATCCAACGATCTAAGGACCCTGCAATTCACCTTGGCGGACAAACCATCGGACAGAACCCGTCGACTGGATGTATTCACCAAAACAATCAGAACCACTTTTGAGGTGCGATGGGACGCCGGAACCAACGAGCTCGTTTTCCATCTGAATACCCTTGACCGAACAGTCGTTCGTAGGGTTACCCTATTGCCAGTTTTCTCTTGGGTTAGCATTTCGAGACTACTTCTCGGCAAGGCGTTGACACAACGAATATGAAGAAAGAAAAATGGTTGGGAAGACGCCACTTATCTCAAAGAAAGTCTGGCGTAAAGGAGGTTTTGATCAGTCTCATTAGAATTGAAAGCATAAAATGTTCGCGATGAATATTCTCGAACAAATTGCAAAAGAAAGCAGAACTGGATACATTTTCAGATCCATGCGAAATGATTGCGGTGCAGTGGAGGATGGATAGTGGAGCAGAATAGGTGGGCGTTAGGACCTTGGGGTGTCACTGCCCAAGGCTCAAGTCGCACCTTTGCTATCAGTATTGATTCCATGCCAGGGGTCGAGTGGGGCGATTTTGACAATAGCGGTGCAAGAGTGAGGATGTTTTAAGTTCATCGGCTGGATTGCAGCGTTAGGAAATGGTTAAAGTACAGTGTGTCATTACCTCTACAGTGTTAAGAGCCATTTTAGTACTTTTATATCAAACAGACTTACAATGATACGCGAGGTAACAACTGGTGAAAATTAGAGGCACACTAAATCTGCCAACAATCCTGCTGATCTATGCTGCCGTGGGGTGACGAACCTGCGACCAGTGGAAACATTGACTGACGGACCAGAATCTCAGATATTCGAAAAGTCATTAACCCGTTAGCGACTCCAGAGGCCAACTTGGGCCGACGCTGGTAGTTACGTGCAGCAAAATGCCAACTGTTTTGGCCATGCCCGTGCCTTTTCTATCAAGGCTTTAAATGTACTCGTCTCGAACGCATTACCCAGGGCGGTGATTTGGATGATGAGATTTAAAGGGCAGCTTTTGGTGATGGGGGCCCTTCGAGATCTAGTAACATAAGCGTCGGTGCTGTAACTTCATAAGCGCTGCACCCGAAGAGTGCTACCCCTGCCGAATGACGCAATCCGAGGGCTTGTTTGCACTTCTACTTGAAAGCGATGGTACGATGTCGCCTAAGAGGGTTTAATTACAAAGTCTCTGAGGGATTTTCACCCGTGCGTGATAGATTGGCTTTCACCTATCTGAACCGCGCAGTCATTTTGGCAATTTGACACCACGTTGTTGATCCGCTACTAAAAATACTCATGGATTTGGGAGGCAGGGAAAGTAGGTAAATCACACTGTGAGCACCATCAAAAACGGCTTCGGATTGTGATCTGGATAGGACCAACGAAGCGAGCGATTGAAGGGTGCGTGCAGAGCGTGGCCGTAGTGAGGCTACAATTTATGGCACCGCTTCCGAATTGCAAAATGACCCCTAGCTGGTGGCTGTACGGTGACAATTGAATCGATTGCTTTTGTTCCTTAATTGATAAGAACCAGGAAGCAGACAGAAAAAGGATAAGAGTGCTTAATTACTTGCGTGAAATTTCGAGACATTCGTCTCAAAGTTTCATAACAAATGAAGGCTATACCGCGGCACTCAGTGCAAATTTGACCCACTTTAGACCAGTTATTGAGATGGATCAAGGGCAGATTTGATCATATTAGTTTAAAGGATGGTGTTAACATTCCCAAAGTAACAACCGCAACACGTCGAATATTTAGGCATGGTGGTAACTGAGGTGGAAAGAACAATAAACAACGGTCCGCTGGGACCGGTATCATCCAGCGATATCATCCATTTCGATTTGACTCCTAATGTCCTCGTGTCAGTGGTTTCGTGGAACTCGTTAATCATTCAGGGATTCACCTTTACTGAAGGAAGCAAGACAAATACTGGACCAAGGTATTTTTGAGAAGGCGGTTGCTAAAGTATGTGCAAGCTGTGCAAGCTCGAGGGAACAGAATACATAACTAGAGGCCGTTTATTTCAGGTAACTTACTAATGGTCTCTGACGAACACAGCCATTTCGGTTCGTGGCCTGTGAGCGTTCTGCAATAGGCGACTACCGGTTCGGACGGACTTGTGAGAACGGTTGGCTTAATAAAAAGAAAGAAGACAATGACTCACGCTGTGCTTTATGTAGGTCACTTGGTAATTAGGGAGGGAGTGGATGATAAAACAGTTTCCGAATTCAGACAGCAAGCGGATTTCAAGGGCCCAGGATGGGGACAACGGTGATCCTACACGTATACTTTCACGTCTTTTCTCCTTCTGCACTGTGCCAAATATATGCCGAATAAAGTACACCTATTTGAGACTAGTAATCGATCTCCCCTGTATGACATTGATTGATGGATAGAAATAATTTCCTTAACACCCATTTGCGGCCGGAGCTTGTTGACACTTTTATTCCCGGAGTATGATGCTTCACGGCATGCCATTGAAACACGTGCCCATTACAATAAGCTGTAACCTTGAACACGCATGCCGTAGTTCAATATCACAACTATTCTCTGTCTGCCATTTATCAGCCATAAAACGTATTAATTCGTTTAGCCTCCATGGTTCTGCACTCACAGAACCAGCCACCCACATTCTTATCTACAGATAACGCATCACTTCCGCGACGCCCGTTTCTGTCACTCTGTCTCGTTCTGGAGGAGCTGCACTGGATGGCACAAGCAACCGTCAAACAAGCTTTGCAAAGTCGGCGAAAGAAAAACCGATTCCATGGGCAATGTATCAAGAGCGAATCTGCAGGCAAATGTCAAAAGAGCGGTGCGCTAGCGGCGAAGATTAAGTAAGCGGGGATGAGTTCATGCCCCGATCTGTAATCTTTGAATTGCTTGGTGGAGACGGAATTCCGTGAGCGATGTAGCGCATGGCTTGGGACAATCCTCCAAACTACACACTCTATATCGAAATGAAGGTGTTAACCGCCATACAAATAACTATGGAGCTCAATCCTATGTATGATTTTGATGCTTGAAAGTGGTTTTTTGCACTAAACGGGTTATTTTGATGCTTACTGCCACTGAAGCTGCGAGAACCTCATATCTACTTGTGCACGGTGACGATAATCCTGGCTTTATGTCCATGGAGAGTACAGCGCTAAGGAAAACCTTCTTCTCCCTGTGGAATAAACTACCCCTTCACATAGGGGTGACCTCTCCTGCCTCCGTCACCTTTAAAAACGAAATTAGGAAGGCAATAACCATAAAAACCTGCTAAACATGCACGATCCTTACACTCCGATAGAAAGAGCTTATGAAACTGGCCTAGGGTATTGACAGAATATAACGCTGGAAGTCTTACCTCAACCCACTCAACAAGATCTCGCCAGCTTTTATTCCCAGTAGTTTCCGCAAGTACAAATCATTGTAGGTATAGAAAGAAAACCCCGTCAATGAAACAAGCCGGTGCAATTTCTCATCTGACTTTCCACCTTGTTTAATGCGCATGTAGCAAGGGATATAAAAAGACATACTCACATCACATTCACACTTACTCTGAAACTAATATTTGATGTCCAAATTCAAGCACTTTCTTCTGCATGCATTTAACGAATAAACCATTCCAAGCGAGAAATTCGGCATAACCTGATACCTCATTCTACATAACATTCATCAGGTCTCGTTCTTTGGTTTACACGCACCATAACCCTCAGCTGGAATACCTCCAGACTGCCATCTCTCCCTTTCTCCGTTCCAGCTGTGTGCGTTTGCACTCGTGTCTTCCCAGGGGTCCACAATCCAGTTTCTGGCCCCATCCTCGCACGTCTCAACACACCGTGAAAACAAGCTGACCCAATGCTTAGATCAACTATCCCAGAACGGATAAATACGATCTGCTCCACGGTGAAGTGGACATTGCTTTTAACCCTCATGAATCACCAACGTTGCAAGTCTGCCTAGATATCGAGGCCACATAGCGCGATCCACAAAGCCTGTGACTCTGTGAGCGGACAAGTCCTCCCGATTGCACAGATTTGCTGCTGGAACTGCCCGCCCGTGTTCAACATCCCCATCACGTTGACATCCAATTGCCACGAGGGCACCCACACTTAGATCCTTGTTCCAGATGCTGCTACCGGCGCCTACTGGGAAAATCACCCCAATGATCGCCTCGAAAATGGCGGCTATCAGCATGCCAGTGAACCCTATCAGCTAAGCCCGAAAACGCAAACAAAGGAGCAAAGAAACCCGCTTTTGTTCCACACTGGCTTATCAGCGTTAAATATATATTATTCAAGCATATCACAACAATCCTCACTCCTCAATGCCGACGACATTTCCATTATTCATGTCTTCGAACAATGATGAGCCAGTGTTCTTCGTCCTTCCGCATTTTCAAAAGGCCTTTGACTATTTTCTTGGCTCCAGGATCCATGGTATCTATAGGCCATTAATACTCTTGCCGCCAGCTGTTTCGGTCTGTTTTGACAAGTTTTGCCTTGCACTTAAGGTCTTTGGAGACTTTCTTTATGACATTTTTATCTTTCATGTCAATTTTATAGACCCGTTAAATTGGAAAACTGCAGACACCTCCTCGCCCGCCACCACGGTCCAGTTGAACTTCGCACCTGCGATGCGCATCGTTGGTGCGTATAAACACTTTGTCCCTCTTGATATGCCAGTTTTGTCTTTTCTCCTCATTTTTACCCAAATGTTTATCTGCTTGTTCAGTGTAACTTGCAATACCCCTGTAACATTTGATCATGCAACCAAGCATGCCTCTCGAAATTTCCGAGAGAAATACGAATATTAATTGCATGTGACCGCACATTTCAGGTGAGTTTGTGCTTGCATTTTGATTAACTTTCCAATCCATCATCGGAGGTTCCACGAATCAGCTGTGTGTTTGTTTCGGGATTTGACTTTGCCTAGGCATTGATGAAACGCTGCTCAAAACGATGACTCTAACATTTTTAGTAGCATCATGCACTGAGATTTTGGTCTTATTTTTTCGAGCACGAGCTCGTGCAAAATGTCTTATTGACAACGTTGGGCCTCAATCTAAACAATGTTATGTTTTCTACTGAAAAGAAACTTATGTTCCCCCTGGGCTGGACCTGTAAGACTGAGTCTGGCGTACAGTCGGCATCGACTATCTAACAGTCGTTTTACTTCGCGAAGAAATGAACGCCAAATGCATCTGGGTATTTAAAAGCTTGGAGCAAAAACGTCTTCCGTCGTGAAAATGACATTTTCAGCTCAAACAGCCACCTCCCGGGCAACTAAGCTCGGGACCCTTGGCTTAGATGAACTTTCCGTAAGGTGCAAGAGCTGGGGCGTTATTTCCTTTATAGAACTCGGGGGATAAATGTAAGGTGGAAGTTTGCGGTCAATTGAGAACATGCTCAAAATGGACAATTAAATGGTAACTTTTACTTAGTTGACGCATGCATTGAAACGGAAAACTTGGCGCCCATCGTTTTTATGACTAATTTTGTGGGAAATCGGTTTCATTCTTTACTAGCATTGATCGAATAGAAATCGAATGTGCAGCGGGCGTTCATAAAATCTCGTTGGTCCCTCCTCCAGCCTAAGCTATAGGGCCAGATAAGAGCTGCTTTTTCTTGAATCAGCGTGGGTATGTCAATTCACGTCAAACCCTGCAATTCCTTTTACTCTTTGTCATATTAATGTGCATTCTACTTAAAGCATCAAAGATGACGCCAGTGGTCCCCCGTTCTCACTTCGTAGTGACTGCTGTTTGTTATGATAGTCCTTACTCGGCTATCGATCAGGGCAAATTTCTTTGCCGTTGCTCACTCCTAACTGTGTACCAAACTCCTAGTTCCTTGCGGTCATGGGCAAATTTGGCTCAGTTTAAAATCTATCCAGCAAAGCTAAAAGTTATTCCGTTCTTAAAGGAACTGACATAAGCCAACTTTGGACCAGGAGGCTTAATACTGTGGGTAAGAATTCTAGTTTATGACTGAGTCTTTACTGCGCTTATCACGTGGGATTTTCGGAATTCAGCCTCTTCTTTTTTACTCCGTATCCTGAAACCTTCACCCCCGCGCTTTCTTTGAAATTCTCCTCCCCTTTTATTGGATGTGCCTCGTTGCCACTGGCATAAGCAAATAACAATTGAGCCGTTCCCAGTATGAGCTTACCAAAATGTCAACATAATATTCGATGGATTACTGAAGCTATCACATTCCGGGATTCTAAACACCTTCAGTCTGAACCCTCCATCCTTCTGATGTCATCTCTTTGCTGGCTTATCGGCGCTGAATTGGTCGTCCTTAGTCACCACAGACACTTGACTGCCCACAAAACTGGTACTACTAATAATGTGTATATTTCTGGACATCCGAGGGGCATGCGCAAAGCAGAATCAAGTTTACGCAAGTGGACACAAGGGAAATAAAAAGTCAGCCGTGAACATGCAGTGTATTTGTTCCCTCATGGACATAACCAGCAGTGTCACAAGCTGAAAAGGAGTTTTTAGCTTTAAAATCAATGCTAGATAATTCTGCAAGAAAACTATCCGGGGCTGACTATGAGTCGCGCACTACGAGTCAATCCATGTTTAAACGCATCAAAGGTGCGTATCGTGGATGCAAAATTTAGCTAGAAATCAACGGTGGCCGTCGTCGTCTGGCCGGGTTCCTAAGAAATAAGGAGGGTTATTTGGTGAAGATGAAGATCAATATGGATGTGGCATCAGGACGTAGGTTATTCAACACCACAGTGGATATCAAATGGGGTGGGCTGAGAATCGTAATTAACATTATTGAAGAGTCAAAATAATGCTGAAGTTTAAACAGCAAGAAACCTTCAAGGCTGCATGAAACTATTTGCGGGACGAAATTACATGAAGAATTGTGGACGGAGGGACAATGGAATTTACAGGAATGGTCACTGGATTTACGCCACCGTGGAGCAGACTGTGATGTGTGGCGGGAAATAAACTACGGCTCAGGTCTAATTACCAACTTTTACTCGACAGAAACATTTTCTTCCAGCAGTTTAATCTAAGGCAGTACTGACACAAACGACCTAGCCACTATACCATCCATACTGAAGCTTCAACAAGAAACGGAATGGACAGTAAAAACAGCTTAACCTTTGCAGTAGCGCAAATTTTTCCCATAATCTCCACAGATCAACCCTATTGTTTTCCACCCACGACCCCACTTCCTTTACCGGATCAGCGTGCCAGAGCAGGCTGACCACCAACGTAAAATACAAAACCTAGTACTCCTGAACAGCTACCAATCTGTTTGTAGCTGAATTACTTTGCGTCATAATGAAAAACGCAACGATACCTCTCCTGATCCTAGACCGAACCCAGTCACCCTATCATATGAGCACCTTATGATTAACCAGGGCACCTGTTCTGTGCATCACAGAAGAGCATTTCAAGAATTGGCTTAGGGTCCTTTAGCCTCAACTCCTTGGCTTCCTTCATAAAACTTGACTATTTACCTTGCTCTTTTATATTTATTGGCGGCCGCGTCCGAATTCGGAGATTGAGCATTACCACTCGACTGACCCTGAGGGCAATATCTGCAATCTGCCTCTCTAATTTTACATTCATACGACGAGCCTTAAGTCGCATGATGCCTCTATTTGTCTCCAGTTCAACAATCCCTGTAACCTAAAAACGGCATCCAAGTCAGACTACTTCTCTTATGTTTTAGACCCCGCACCAAGGCTATACGCGCTGTAATCGGTTACGTCATTGTACCAGCAACCTCAAATCTACTAGGTTTCTACCGCTTCTAGGTCACCGGTAGCCAGATTTAGCGCTGGAGTACCGGTCCGTTCAACACATACCGCGCTGCTGACTGTCTTGAATACACCTACGTAAACGGATTGGGCAAAAACACGATTACTACTGCCGCTGGAATGGCTTGCGCGCCCCCGAAGCTCCCGACCTAAATGTTTGTCTAAGGCAACATCGGCGGCCACGGAAATGAAAGCGTAGAGGACATTCATGGATGGCGTATGAGACCTTTTTCCTAGTCAAACGCTTTCTTTTCCACTTCAACTGTCAGCCCAGTTTGCCTCCAGCCGCATATGAATGCATGCAACCGCCAGTCTTGGGAGGTCCACATTCTCTCTGTGCAAAACGTTTTATAAAACTGCATCCTCCGAATGGCCTGGCATAGCCTTGAAAGTTCTCTTTCCCATCCTTCAGCATCTCACCGGCTGTTAGACATTGTTAAATGCGACTGTCTTATCCGTCTTGCAGAATGTCCCGTTCGTTTTTGACAAACTTCCATCTAGCTATCACATCCCCGTTGCTCTCTTTCTCCCTTCGGATGAACAATTCTGTCCATTATGCAATGCCCTTAAAGTCTGGAGACTGACGATCATATTCGGATCTCCGCCACTGAGCTGCGGCCAAGATTTCCGTCAGTGGCCTGTACATTTGTTGCATTTAAACACAAAGTGACTGGCAGTCCTCTGCTAAATAACAGTCCCATTTGCGACAGTTTACGTACCGTTGGAACAAATCGTCCAGGATAAGCCTTGGCATGCCGATCACAATCGTGGGGTTGCCCCAGTTTCTTCTGTTTAGCTGGGGGAGGTCCAAGTGACAGAGTTGCCGATCTTGGGGTATTCCACATTGCCTCTTGACCTTTCTCCTGATCAGTCGCCGGATCTGTGGGAAACAACCAGTGTTCCTTTTGATGAAGGGAGTCCAATGCTGCAAGCAGCATCACAGATGAGATCTCACCCCTGCTTTGTACCGGGGTTGTGAACCTCTAAATTTCAGCGGAACGACTGACTTCAAACCAACTAGTTCACTCCGGAAATCTAAGGCCGTCACTGGGCACCGTTCAGCTCATTAAAGATCTGAAGTACTTATTTCCCTCTAGCTCTTCATCATGATAACCGTGTTTATTAAAAATAGCCCATGTTACACCATGCCATGAGGCCCTCGGTATTTGGAGAAAACAAATTGCTTTTTATCTCACAGCTGGAAGTTACACTTTCCACCTCAGCTCGGGACGACCACAATATCTCCAATGCATTCTCTGCTTGCAGGCCTTACAGCGGAGAAGTTTGGTAATTTTGACATTTAGGCCAGATTTTCGAAAAAACGGAAACAAAATTGACCCTCATACCGATCGGTGAGGTAAGCCACCGTTAGCCTACATCCTGGTGGAGCACCTTTCATCTATCCGCACTTAGTGTTTGCCTGGGAAAATGGCCTTCATCCGCCGATGCATCGACATTCAGTTCAGTTTAATTGGCACGGACAGAATGCAGCTGTCAGCTTGGCCTCCCAACAATTGTTCCATTGACTCACTGCTCTGTGGGCGATTTATGTCCTTTCCCTCTAAGGGGGCAGAACTTTTAGTGTCGCCTCGTTCATGTAGCTATGCATCATTAGGTGTTACTTATACAAACTCAGCGCAAAAGAAAGATGAGTTACATTTATCTTCGAACCATTTTGTGAGGTCCGAAAATAATATGGGGCTTCTCAGGTTCACAGCCTGCTTGAAAGTATCAAATTGAGTGAGGCGAATAGCATTCCTGAGCAGTGTCGCGGATATGCCCAACCCATTCGTGATAACCTGGCTCCCAAGATCAGTCTGGGTTAAACATCCGGAAAATTTAGTTTAAACCCCCTGGTCTCGCAAACTGCAGCACGTTAGAAAAAGTCGTCAATCTCTACGCCCAGTAACTATTTTGCAGTCTAGGCATTGTTTACCAGCTGGAGGAAAATTCTAGACTACCCCATCTCTCCGGCTCTTCTCCAGGTTCGCCAATGACCACAGATGCAACGCAAACTTTTGCCGAAAGATCCACTCCATTCTTTGTGCTGGTTGTCTATCCCCTGCTATCCGGGCCTGACGCTCCACTACCTGGCCGCGTAACCCTAAGACAAACAAATCAACGCCAGTGACTGCCCCGGGGGCCTACTTTCAAATGAACAGTTACTAACACTACTGAAATGCCGCGCAATCCCCGAACCTCTAGATCCCTACCGCCACAGAACACGACGAGCCCTGATATTAAACAAGGACAACGCACAGGTCATTCATGGCAAGTGTATTTGAGGATTCATTGTAAATCTTACACGTACTGGCTTTCTTCCCGCCACGCATTGCAATCCTCTCCCGGCCGCATAAGTCCAGTGACCATTTTTGTAAGTTCCATTGTCTCTGTCCAAAAGTTTTCATATATTTTCCTCCCGTAAATTGTCTGTTGCAACCTTGAAGGTTTCCTGCTGTTTCATTTTAGGCATTATCTTGACTATTAGAGGTTGCTGATTACCATTCTCTATCCACCTCATATGATATCCAGCGTGATTTTGACTTTTCTCGATTCAGATATAACATCCATATTGATCTTCATCTTTACAATATTACCCTCCTGATTTTTGATGAACCCGGCCACTTGACAACATCCACCATTTCTTCCCAGCCAAATCTTGCGCCCACGATACGCACCCTTGATTTGTTTAAACATGGATTGACTCGCAGTACGCAACTTATAGTCAGCCCCAGAAAGTCTCGGCGATGGATTATCTAGCTCAGATTTAAAGCCCAAAAACTCGTGTTTAGCCTAACTTATTGAAGGTTATGTTCATGAGAGCACAGACACTGCATCTTCACGATTAAATTCTGGGTTTACGATTTCCACTGCGCCATCTTTGTGTAAGTGCCTTGCGCATGATTCTCGAATGTCGAGAAATATACCCATTAATATTGTTATTATTATGATTATTATTTAGTTGTGCTGCCTTGTGTCCACTTGCCATGATATGCCTCAGGGCTCACAGAAGGTGCCTCGTATGTCCGAGTTGTTTATTTGTTAGACCAGAGATCTCCACCTGAAGGTGGACGACAAAAGAAAAAAAAGAACAAATACAGGATGTGTTGCGCTGAAGCCGCTACATTTGTTCTCCTGCTGACCTGTTAGGCCATGGTAACTGAGCCAATCAGGCTATCGCCAGTAAATGTGTGACACTGTTAGGATCGTTTGAAATTGTTAAACACAGGAAGCGTTTAATACAAAAGTATAAAAGTACATTTTCTGCCATCTGCTTGTTGTACGTTTATTTGTTGTTTAGTGGTCGGCTGTGGTTTATGAGATGATAGCAAGAAATCTCGACATCGATGTTTTTTCTTTTCTCTTTTGACAAGGTGCATGATCTAAACGGCGGGAACAGTCGGAAATGGTGTAAGGAAAGAAATTCTGTTGAGCGCAGACGTTTTTCCCGGAAAATGGAAATATCTCTATAGCCAGGGCAATGGCCCCCTTCTAATTTCAGAGCTTCCTGAAGGGCTACCAAATGGGCCTGTTATCTCACTCAGGCCACCAACTATTTTGCGTACAGAACCATGAGTTTTACATTAGACCTGAAGTTGTTCTTGAGGTCACGTCAGTATTCGGCTTGCACTCATCTGCGGGGTTTTGTCCGAAGTTAGTCCGGTATTTGTTGGTAATCAGCAGCCATCCATTACCATGGCTGGCAGAAATCTATATGCAAGTTTTAGTTGCAGACGTGGCACCACTGTCAATCTGCGGCAATACCGGAGAGCTTTGAGTGTTCGCCTACAGTTTTTATTTCGAATTATCTTTCAGTTCCAACGAAAATTGCTAAATCCAAGAAGTACTCGGCCTGTCATTCTCTAGGATACCACAGGACATGCAACCGTAGATCAGTCTCTTTCTGGTCTTGTCGCACCTTCCTTGGTCCAGGGAGAACAAATTCGATTTATCAGGCTTTCCGCTCTACATAACAGCCAGTCATATTGATAAGTACTGAATTTGGTTTAACCATAGGTTTCTGTGTGCAAACAGTACTCTAAACGCTGTCTTGCTGGGTATTTCGACAAGTGCGTGGACACCTGCTATTTGCCAAACGGCTGGCAGCTTCACTATTAACAGTCTTCCATTACTCTACTCTACGGCGGCTAGCTTGCTTGTTCATTCAATATTAGGCATGTTTATCATTACTGGGCGTCTTTTCCTATTTATGGCAATCCAATTCCGGGTATGCGCCCTTATTACGCTCTTACTGTTTCGGGACAGGAAGGTTTGGTGTTGAGTCCAGGATGGGGCAGCTTCTATGCTTCAAAGCAGCTGTCCCCTGTCCATGGAACTTATCGTTTTGATTCAGCCAGCTAATAAAAAAGGTGAATGTACCGCTAGAAATAGGTCATTAGAAAAATGCAAAAAATAGGCCCTAACAGATACCCGTGCGAAGTCCTGCGGACAATATTAAACCCGGGTCAGCCTTTGTTTCCTAACCTGGCACAGAACACCTCCTGGCAATAGACGCCATCGGCCACCGACTTGCCTGCCCAAGAACTTCAGATCACTGTTGCTTGGTATAACGTAGACGATGATTCGGCTATCTAGAAGCCTTTCCAGGTTCACAAATACTGAGACAGACCGGTTTATCCTATCTGAGCCCTCCAGCGACTTAAAGTTAGAGCCATCCAGTCAGTACCAATGACATTTTCCCAGGTTTTGTCAGGGCGAATGCAATGCGCACGATAACGGTATACGGTGATAAAAACTGCGTACTTACAAGGGCAAAAGGACAAAAATGTAGTAAAAATAATGGGGTCATATCAGCGAATAGAAAGCACAAATATCAAAGATCGGCCGCGCAAAATCGTTTGATTCAGGGTTCGTTAGCCTTCTGAGCTCAAATTATACGGGCAGCATTTTGAGCATTAGACCAAGAAGGGGCTTTTTCAAGATGAAAGGTCATCTGAGTATTTACTGGGTTTCGTGACTGATAAAACCGGGCAGGAATTAGAAGTAACCCAGTAAAAAAGGGCTAGGGCAGAAAGGAGAACAACCTGAGGGCACTGCATAGAAGCTGAATAATTTTGATGGGGAAGGGAATTGAACGAAATGCTATGCAGGCTAAAACGCAAGGTTAGTTAGAAATTTTGAAGAAGCAGCTGGACAAGAAGAATTAATAGCGGCAACAACTAACAGAAGTTTCACATCTGCGCAAATTATACGTTCCGCATAGGATAAGTGAAATTCCATGATTGCAAAATAACCTGTTTCTTGGCAATGTCGGGAACCAAACGATCAATTTTCTTAAGGTTATCAACGCTAAGCTCCCGTTATCTAATCCTTTGGTGTTGGCATTAATTGAAGAAGACTTCGTGCGAAACTCTGTTCGCCTGCTGGCAGGACACCAGATGGAGACCATGCACATTTTGGGAGTTTACTGGCTCTGATACAAGAATGTGGAAAAAGACCATAATAGCGCAGAATTATTGCGGCCACCAATGGAACCTAAGTCCAACGACAACCATCAATCGGAGGAAAAGGCTTTTGAAAAATTTGGTTGAAGTTCGCTAAATTAATTTTGAGTGCCAAACATTCCTTCATTAGGCTTCACCGCAAACGAACCTAAAGGAAGGAAAAGGAGGAGACCAATAACCAAAAGTACGAGTGGACACGTGGGATAGTAAGTTGTTGATGGGGGCTGTATTGCACATCCGGTCTAAACTTTATGCATTATCCTCCTTTTCAGCTACACCCACATGTTGCTGCAGCTGGGATCCCCACCCAGGGTGCACCCATCAAATCCGCGGATCTAGATGCGCCATGCAACATAAGCGTTAACGCAAATGTGCTTGCAAATCAGTTAGGGGAGAAGGAGAAGAGTTTGATGGTGTGGGATATGCCGTGAATTACTGGTCACGACAGCAAGCCGCAAAGCGATATCCGCTTAATATTTGGATGGTTGCTAAGTCACAGGTGGTCGCGTAGCCTAGATGCATATAGCGAATGTGTCCTAAAAATAAAATATTTAGCTAATGCCGCAGGCCCTCTTTTTTGAGGCTTCCTATGATGAAAGTTTAGGGAAAGCCTGAATACGGCGTAGGTAAAACAGCAATTAGGGTTCGCAACCATAAGAGTACCGGGCCAATAAGGTCTTCCCTTTTACCGGCCAAGGACACAGCGTTCAGACCTTAGATTCGAAGCCTAGTGGTATCAGTAAGGAGTGGTCAACAGTAATGAACTGCAAGAGACAGGCAAGGAAACATAGCAGACAGAGAGCTGTGCCACCCTGAGTAATCCTAAAATTGGAAGAGTTCTCAGTTCACAGCAGAGACCTCAAATAGGATGGGTTACTTTGCTACAGTATCTCACTGACTGAGGCTAAAGATGAAGCAGTCCGAAGGTGAGGCGATATACAGAGTTAAACGTTGGGTGGTTATCAGTGTCGGCCGGCTGAGCGGGATCAGCTAATTGCAGATCCATGGAAGAAAGCTTATTAATCTTCTCAAAAGGACAACCCCGAAATAAAGCTAAAAATTTTGGGACTAAGAACCAAGGACAAGAGGGCCTAAGTTAACCCAAGAACAACCAAGAGATTTTAGATGTGGTGGGCGAAGCAAGTAAATTGGATGCGAGATCACAAAGGCCCACCAAAAGAAAAAAACTGTATGGATCCGGCGAAGTCTGCCTCTTTCCAGTTTTATCCCTGTGTCTCATGAAAGCCACTGAACCAGTAATATCTTTTAACGAGATGTGCTGAAGTGGAACGAGTACCTGAGTCGTAAAACACATGGACATGAAAGTCGCCAGTACGTTTTTTAGATGCTTTAACTGAAACAATATAAAAATTGATCCTGTCCAACGGGCCTCGATAAGTTTAACGTTTTTAAAGATGCAACGCAAAGCCAACCACATGCTTAATAACCTGCGCAAAGCTGAAGTCCTCTCCGAGTCGGGTCTTTCAAGCTCTTCACCTGCGACTGCCACTAGGATTGCGAAAGGGTCGGTTTAAGCAAATAAGGAGCCTAGCCCCTGAAAGATTCTACCTTTCATGCTGTATTTTATTTCGCCTGTGGCTGCGGTGACAACTTCAATGAGAGGATAAGCCGACAGACTTTGCCCTGGATATCACTGCATTTACCTAAACCGTTGGTGGAGCGGACTAGTCATAGCACCCATGATGGTCATCCCTGATGCAATCGTGTGTCATTTATTGTCCGGCATCTTGTGACAGCAATAAAAAGTCTATCCATTTTCGTCGCTGAAGCCGTTGTTGTACATCATAAGGACCTATGTGCTTGCAGCGAGAGAAGCCGTGACAATTAGGTTTAAGAACCGAATTCTGTGCGTCCATAAGATGGTAATCACGGCGAATCAAATGCCAAAAGTCAAATTTGTCCCCATATCTGGTGCATGGTGCTTAATATACGTTCGCGCTTATTAACTACTCGTTTCGCTTCCTAAAAGTGTTTGAAATTTTGGCTTTTGCTTTCAGCATGAGTAAATGGGAAAGTTGCAGCTCGAAAATCTGTATTTCTTGTGATAAATCTGGGTCCGGTTTTGGGGATGAACGAATGTCTTTTTGGGTTTATGAATCTGATTCATACCCGGTGGCGCATGGAAAAATTATTTGGGACTGCGGGCAAACTTTTACTCCAACTTCTAAAGTAAGCAGACGGTGATAATGACCACCTTCAATAATACGAAAGGAATGTGAGTTGCGGTTCAAATTTCTCGGGCACAAATCGGCCAGGGAATTTGGGGTCAGGCGAAATAAGCCTATCCCTGCTAAGGAGCTTTTCTTGTCATCGACCACATGTAAGACGCCAACAGTGAAAACTTGGCGGCAGATGGAGAAAGTCAGCTGTAGAATAAATGTTGACGCAGATTAGATTTTTCTTACGAAGACCGCAAAGGCTGCTTTTTGATCTGTTATAGGAAATTGTTGTGGGAGAAAATAACCTGTAAAAATTACAGAGTACAGCAAATACCTTTGCCAAAAATGACGTAACGCAAACTTAATGAAAGTGAATTTGTTTGCAGAGTAAAATGTAGATAAGTAAGAGGCTGTTAGGGGACTATGGGCCACCTGAGTGGCTTGATTTACCTTCCAGGCTAACTACGGCATATCCACCGTGAAAAATTCCGATGAAGATGTAGTCATAGCTGACACAATGTCTACTGATTTGAATAAATGCGGCGCACATTTAGACAAGGCATAACAAAAATCGAATCGCCAACTGAAAATCGTAGGTTTGCAAATTTTACGATGGTGATTTATAATAATAATAGCATTGTTTTCTTAAAATACGCCGAAAAGCATGCGGGATGCATGACAGTAGATCACAGGCGGGTTGACAGTGAAAAACTTCTCATTGACTTGGGGGGACACAGTAGTTATATATATACGTATATCGGTATATTTCTCGAACACTTCGAGAGGCATGCTTGGTTGCACGGTCAAATGTTACAGGGGTATTGTAAGTCACGTCGAACAAGCAAGTAAGCGTTTGGGCACGAAATGAAGGGAAGTAGCCAAACTGGCGTACTAAGGGAAACACGGTGTTTAGACGCATCAATAATGCGTATCGCCGACGCAGGATTCATTTGGAAGATGGCGTCGGGGGTATAGACGAAACATCCACCTCCGCGAAACGACCATGTTTTGCGGACAATGAAATCGTTGGACGCAACTCATACACCCGCGATAACTGATAAATACCAACTGTCCACCCTGCGATAACTGGTAACGGTTGGTGTTAAATTTTTCGAAAAATGCACAATAACATATTTATTCCTTTTTCATAACAATCGTCCTTTAACTTCACAGGGCCCACTTTTCAACGTGGAAGTTTCGTCACTATCGGCGTCGGATGTGGAGGTGTTTGCAGTATTCGGATTCAATGGGTCTATAAAATAGACACGAATGGTAAACTGTCGTGAAGAAAATCTCCAAAGACCTTGAGTGAAAGATAAAACTCTTGAAAAACGGACCAAACAGCTGACGGGGAGAGTATTGATAGCCGATAGAAGCTCTTCATTATACGGATATCAAAAAAGAACGTCGGTCACTTTGTCATGGACCAAGAAAATAGTCAGAAGCCTTTTAAAAGTGCGGAGGGGCGAAGAACACTGGTGAAGAGTTTTGATCACCCATTATTTGAAGACATGAAGAATGAAAACTTCGTTTGCATTGAGGAAAGTGAAGATTGATATGATATGCGTTGAATAATATATCTGACGCTGGTAAGCCAGTGCGAGAGAAAAACGGGTTTTTTTGCTCTTTTGTTTGCGTTTGAGGGTTTAGCTGATACCAATTACTGGGAAAGTGATAGCCGCAATTGCCGAGGCGAAAACTTGGGGGTGATGTTCACGATAGACGATGGCAGCGGCTTCTGGAACAGGGATGTTATTGCGGGTGCCTTCTTGGCGATTGGATGTCAACGTGGTGAGGATGTTAACCATGGGCGGCAGCATCAGCAGTAAATATGTGCAACTGCCAAGACTTGCCTGCTCAAAGATTCGCAGGCTTCGTGGATCACATTATGCGGCCTCCATATCTAGACAGACTTGTAACAGGGTAGTCACTTTACGTTGGTGAATTATGCGAATTAGAAGCAATGTCCACGTCTTCGCCGCCACGGAGCAGATCGAATTTGTCCGTCCTGGGATAGTTGAGCTGAGTCTTGGGTCAGCTTGTTTTCACGGTGTGTTGAGACGTGCGAGGATGGGGCCAGAAACTGGATTGTGGACCCGCGCAATGGTTAAGCGGATAAAGCCACTATTGTTCTGCTCATTGCGACTCTTCTGGACAACGGGCGCGTGTACATAGCTAGGGAGCTCACTTTAATCTGATCATGTCGATCTTTCGCAAGAAGTAATTACTAATACCCAGTTGCCAAAGTAAGGACTTACACCGGAAATGGCTCGCCGGATGCGAGGTGGGACTGGGAGATGCTAGGACAGGATTTGATACGAGAAATACCTGAAAAGGAGAGAAGGGAGAAGGATGGAATCTCGGATCAAGGTACATTTGTGTTTGACAGGGACGATAGCACTTGTACACCTAGTAGTTCAGCTAAGTGCATGAATAACTTAAGAAGAACGAGGCAGTTTGTCTATAGAGACGTCAGAATATACGTACCAGGCGATCGGTTGGGGAACGGCGGCATGTTAAAGAGAGAGCGGTGTGGTTGGAAGCACAGTGGACCATAGGTCCAATGAGCTACTTCCCCAGACGACCAACAAAGTAGCCAACCGCCTTCATGTTACCGAACAAGCGGCGTGTGGGCATTTCCCGTTTTGCAAGCGTCAGGTCTGGGCTGATGGCATACATATCCATTGTAGCAGGTTGGCCATTCCTTCGCAGCGAGTGTGCTTTCGCTTGCTTGGGGCTCCATCTGATCCAGCGGAGACTTTTCTAAAGAGGAATGGTTGGCCCATATAGGTATTTCATAGTTCCATTCGCCTGACCTTAATTATTCCGCGATTGTTTTTTTCGCAAACTGCTGGCGGGTTCGTCTGGTTTCCCCACCGTTCGCGATCTGAAGCCAAACACGTGTCGCAGTCATTTGAACGTTTTCGAACGGATTAAAGAAACGAAAAAGTGTGGCTAAGGCAAGCACACGGAGGTAGGTAGTTTATGCCGTAAAACGCAGACCTGTCGCTATGGCTCCGTCACCCGTCAACGCTTGTGTCTTGTGTTCTTTGCCGAGTGCTGCTTGAAACTTACCATGTGGACCTGTGTTTTTGCAGTAAGCGAATACACATCCGATTGCATGTGACGGGGGACAGAATTTCTTTAGAAGGCGAAATGGTGGGCACTTAGGAAAAAGGTCTACCGGGTTGCGTTTAGCAGGTTTACTGGGAAGAAGATGCAGTACGGTAGGAAGAGGTAAACAGGAACTCCGAAAGTGTTCTCTGAATGAAAAATGTTTACGAAGAGAGAAAACTAGTTACGGAGATACCCAGCATAAAGACAGGATTCTGATGTTGGCAGGCATAACTCAGAGCGAGAAATTCTCAGGGTTAAGAAAATCCGAGGTGAGAGACCGATATAAGGGGATGATTCGCCGGTCTCATAGCTGCTCAGTACGACAATCCAGCATCCTTCTGCTATCACTGTCCCTTCAATGTTTATTAGTGTTTGTTGGCCCAATCTAGGTTTATGCGAGACTCATACTGCCGTCAACTGTCCTATATGCCTAACCAAACCTTCGGTAACGGCCGAGTCTCTGAGAGAAAAGGGTCAGATTAGCTCTGTATTACGTACGATGTACTAGGTTTCATCTTTGCGCCTCAGATTGCAGTGTATGGAAGCAGCGGGGGTGCGGATGCCGCATTTAGAAAACTTCGGTGGCGGATCAAAGGCAGCTCTTCCGACAATAGGGGTAGATTGGGGTCAATTGACGAGACACATGAGGTGACACATTAGGTTAGATTTAACAGGCAGCCCCTTAAGAAACTGAGATATGTTTCTCTATGCACCGATTGGTGATGGGAAATCTGGATTCCGAAGTTTGGGCGACTAAACACCAAGAAAGAAATGCGACACATTAAAGGATTGGGCAAGTTTCCGCTATGCTGTTAGGGAACCTATGACGGAGAGCTGGTAGGGGGCTGCAGGAGAGCAATAATTAGGTGGGTCGGGGCGAGAAGGAGCTACACTATTCACCGGTAATATGCAGAAGCAAACCAGTGGTTCAATTTCAGTGCGCCGTAGCCAAAGGGCTGGCTCACCAGTTTAAGGGCTAGACAGCGTTCTGTGAATCAGAGTCGTTTGAACCAAACCTATCACTTGCTTTGTGAGCGTTCCTCTGAATGCTTTCAATGGCCCAGTTTCGCCTAATCCGACTTCGACATCCCTGGCTATATCCACAGTGCCCACCTGACCTCACAGGCCCGTGGTTCGAACGTGTTTATAAATGCTGAAGGCTGCCTGTCGCATAGCGTTCATTGGCGAAGAGAATAGACTCTAGAGTGGTTGCTGCGCGGTAGGTGGTGTGGCCGGAGGGGCTTGAAATAAACTACATGCTCGCTGAGAGAATTAAGAGGAGGTGGAGTGTTGTAGGCCCAGGCGGCTGCGACGATTGTTGGGTTTTACATCGCAAGAAGAGGAGGTCGGGGAGGGGGTGGCTAGGGCAAAATATGGGAACTGCATTGGTAAGTGTACACCTGTATAGGTGGAGTATTTCGCTCTTATCGCAGAGAAGCTCAATCAGTCAGGAAGAATCCCAGCGTCTAAGGACAGAAGAAAATCGGCACAAAGTGTCTCTAACCGCAATACTAACTTTCATTCGATTTAGGAGGGTAAATGTTTGGTTTTTTAGTGTCATCAGCAAAAGGAAGGGACGCACCGTGGAAGATATTGAATCTCAGTGCATCATATAATGTACATAGGGAATAAGCAGAGAGACAGTACGCGTGCCCCTGTATGACGCCACTAGTTACGGGGTCGTGGGGGGACTGGAGGAGTATGCCGTCAATAGGAGGCGACGCGGGCGAAGAACACGGGGGGGGACGAGGGAGGAGGAGGAGACCACGAGGGGGGTGAGGGCCCACGAGCTGGGGGGAGAAGCGGGATGAGGAGGACAGGGGGGGGGGAGGCGGGCGGGGCGGATGAAAGGTGCGCGGAGGGCGGGGGCGAAGGGGGGTGGGGGAGGCGTTGGGGGGGGGAGGCGGTGGGGAGGGGGGAGGAGGGAGGGGGGCGGGGGAGGGAAGACACACGAGAGTGAAGAGAGACACCTGTGATTCTTTGGGTTAAGTAAAGACGAGAGCCAGGACTAGAAGAGGATCGGGTGATGCATAGGAGTTTATTTGGATAATAAGGGGCAGATGAGGGGACACGGTACAATGGCTTGCTTAGGCAATATCGAAGGCTAGATGAGCCGAGAATTTGCCATTAACCCCTGTGCCGATTTGGTAGTTAAGGAAAGTTCAGGAAGTCACAGCAGTGACAGATGGGAGCAAGAACCCAGAATTGGAGAAATCCGTGCTGTTTGGGGCTGAGGGAGGGGGTTGGGAGGCATAGAGGTGGTCCCACGCATTGGATGCGGGTTTTGACCACCTCCTCTCGAGTACCCTGGAAGATAAACGAGGGAAGCGTGTGGTTGACTGGGCCGGCGGTATAATGACCCATATGCATGCAGCGACGCCGCTTCTTACGGATTGGTGGTTATTTACAGAGTGCTTTTCCAGCTGACGGAACTGCACCGAAGTTTAATTGAGATTGTGAAGTGGGTTGAGCAGTTAGCAAAGGTATAGGTCAGGGCCACAACTAAGAACAGGCTAACGGTAGAAGTGCCATCAGGCGCTTGGTAAGACCTGTTTGATTCAGGTTAGAGTGTCGTTCAATAGTCTTAAATCAAAGGACACAGAAGGTAGGGGGAGTGTATTCCTATTCGTGTAGTTCAGGAGTGGGTCGCTGACTTGCAGGCCTTGGCGCATTGAGAGCAGCGAGAATATTGATTGACGCCTTCAGCTGTCTTTTGAGCGTTGTCGCAGACTCACCAATTAGGCAACTAGGAAGTTTACTGATGGTTTTCCGAATCAAGGGATCGTTAACTTTACATATTAAGTTTATGAACAGTATTTATGAGGTGATTTTTATGCCTTAGTGCCCAGCTCTTTTCCTTTCCGAAGGAGAGATTCACTTAGGCGAGGAAGATAGTATCGGACAGTGGATGCAAAAAGATAAACTTGGAAAAGTTCATTGATGTCAAAGAAAGTGCCGCTGCAACTTAGCAATATTTGACTTTACAGGGAAGGCAAGTTCGTGAAGGGGTCGTGGTGTTGGTATTGTTCCATGTCGTGGTCGTATGGAGAGGATGGTGGCGAAGTTTCGAGGATGGGCGAGCTGGCCTGATGGTTGGGATGTTTAAAAGTGCGGGTCTGAGCGCGCGGTGTTGTGGGTCAGGAGTCGCTGAGGGGAAGAAAGGCTCCAGCCGCGGAGTGTGCAAGTTTGGGGTTGTGACGTAGGAGGGTAGAAGACAGAAGGTGGAGGAGATAGGAAGAACGAGGAGCAGATATAGCGTTTTCATTATGCTAAGGCTGGGGGGGTGACTCGATGAAAGTACAGGCGGGACCGTGTGGAGGAGGGCCAGAAGGGAGCGGGGTTTTGGGTAAGGAAAAAAGGGATGGTGGCGGGTTGGTGAGTTTCGACGGGGGGAGGAATAGGAATTGTTGTGCTGGCTGGGGGTCTGTGTGGTCGAAGAAAGAGACATTAAGTGGAATGGGGCAGGGCCCTTGTGTTTTGAGGTCGAAGGAAGCTGGATAAGCGGAGGTTGGTGGTAGAACCAGTTAGTGACGGTAGGAGGTATGCTAAAACTGGAGCACGAGCAGGCGTGTCTGGGAAATTGAGGCAACAGCGAAGGCGTTTGGCGTGTGAACAGCCGTGGGCGGGCAGAGTCGCTGAGAAGGTGCTTGTTAAGGAGTCGTACGGTCGGTGCAAGGTCGGCCGGATTTTGCGTTGCAGACGTGCGAAGGGAGGGCTGCTGGCGAGGGGAGTGAACTTTCGTGCGCTCTGAGAGGCGAAGCGGGGGCTGAGAGTAGAGAGATCATGAGCAGTTGAGCGCGCGGTGGGGGTGTCGCGATGGGACTAAACAATGCGCGAGGGGTGAAGATTTAGGGTGCGGTAGGATCATTTTGGTCGCTGGCTTGAACACAGGCGCCGGGGCGGTTGTCGGGTCCTCGGTGAAGTATGTGCTTGCTTGCTTTGAAGGGGTATGCAGCAGTGGTTTACCATCAGGGTAACTGTTGGCTTAAGGGGTCTGGATGGAGGCAGGCGGTTTGGGATTGGTGGGTAGATATTTTTGCTTACGCGGGGAGAGGAGGAGGTTATTGGGCCCATTCGAGGAGAATTATTCGGTTTAGGTGGTATGTCTTATATGGGCGGCGGTTTCCGGATATGGCGCGTGGCACAGGAGACTGGTGATGAGCTGTCTAATTCAAACAATTTCACTAGAAAGCTGTGGTGTGGGGCCGACAGGCGGAGACTAGCCGGTTAGGTACCCACAAGCTCCTAAAGTCCTATTTCCGGGTAGGACTGGGGGAGACTTTATATTGAGTTGAGTGAATCTGATTTTTTGAGTTACTGCACTTGAGCAGTCTGGGAGGCTTGCCTCAATCTTTACATATATTGGGTTTTTTACAGGGAATGTCGTGGTTTATAACGTTAGTGTTATGGTGTAGCTGGGCATATCTTAGAGCGTCAGCCTATCTTAGCTTAAATCCTCGGGGAGGGCTGCTCCAACTGCGCAGCGGGAGTTTTAAAGGAACTGGAAACACATGACATATAGCAATGCTGCTGGCTTTAAAACAAGTTCGTTCACGCGAGGCTCCTACAATCGCAGGTTAGAGCTATTCTGATCATAGAGGGAACATAGTCTGTAGAAGAAACAGTTGTTGTTGAGACGAGTTCTAGTGGAGTGGAATCGAGGTCGATCATCTGTAAGCCGACAGGCATTAGAACGGATCTTAAGTTTTTCTGCTTAATTTCCTGATTGATATTAAGAGTCGAATTAGTAGCCCGACAGACACCAGCGAGAATGTTCGGTATATTGTGGAGTCTTTCGGCAGTACAGTTTTATGGTAGATAGAGAGCAGCTTTAGCACGAGTACTTGGTTGTCTATCAGTAAAATTTTGTTGTTATCTAGATGCCCGTATGTGGCTCGTTGCCTATTGCCGCCACTTTAATTCGCTGTTTTCTACCGAAGAATCAGCGTCGAGTGCCTTAACTACATGTTAGGCACGTTGTAGGCCGAACGAGAAGAAGTTTTATGGCGATGTGGGACGCGGTCCTTTAACTAGCTGCATTTCACGTATTTGCTCTTGGCAACGTTATTAGGCCTAGAGACCGCCATTTTAGATTCGAATTGGGACGAGGCGTTGGAGGGAATGGCTAGTCTTGATGGGTGATGACTTATAAAGGGAATCCCTGATGGGGTGCTAAGACGTTTTGGCAAATCTGCACAGGCGAGGAACTACAGTTGGGGGAGGGCTTTGGATGCAAATCTAAAGGGAATTAGTTGATCTAACTTCTGAAGATCTTGCTCAACCCTTGATTGTGATGAGGCCGGCCAAAGTACTTGGTGTCCAAAACAGATAGTATGTAATTGGGTGACGCACTGACACAATCCTGTTATGAAAGGAAGTTCTATCTTAGAGTCAAGAAAGTTATTAGGCGGTACGTAAACATCAAGAGACTTATTAAAAACTATCTAGCTAATCGTACGAACGCAGCATATGGAGGGATCGTTCGAAATACTGCAGCAAAGATTTATGACGATACGGGAAGTAAGTACTCTTACGCAGTCTATTTTGTCAAGCTTGATCTGCTGGAGCAACAGCATGGACAGAGTCAAACGAGAAAAACGAGTGGACAGGCCCGCTTATGCAATTATCGTAGAAACAAGAAAGGGATAAATCGATGTGGCTTTACGGTTTACACATATGACAAAGCTTAACTAAATAGAACGCGGTGCCAAAGCTGTTGAGATGTAACATCTTAATTCTCAAGCAGGAAAGTCAGCAGTTAGATAATTCCGAAGAAGATTCAGCTCACAACTAAGTAGATCCAAAAAAACATATCTGGCAATCATTTTGACCCAGAAAAAGCTGCTAAGGCTGTTTGAGACTACTTACAAAAACACCCCTAAGATAGACTATTAAAAAAACTACAAGCAGAAACTCACAGACGAGGAGCGGTATGTAGAGCGCATTTAGCGATTCCTCCTCCAAACTATCCACAAAGACACTTTCTTCTGCATTACATTTGACCAAATAACCATTCCAATGCGGAAATACGGCATTAAAAACCTGAATAACCTCATTCTAATAACATTCATCCAGGTCTCGTTCTTTGGTTGTACACGCACCCGATACCCACTACAGCTGGAATACCTTCCAGACTGCCATTCTCGTCCCTTTCTCCGTTCCCGCGTGGTGTTGCGTTATGCACCTCGTGGCTTCCAGGGGT
>LUCM01000235.1:7560-18137 GCA_008360955.1 Fasciolopsis buskii
AGGGCAAGCAAAATCACGTCGTACAAAATCCGTTTAGGCTATCTCAAATGTACCGTCCGAACACAAGCGGCGGACAGGACGGAGTGGCAGTGATGAGTCATTCCAAGGGACGCAGAACGAAAACGGCTGGTGCATTAACGAACGGAATACGAAATGCATCCAATAAACCAAAGACAGCGAAGCCCACACTCGAGCTGGCACGCTCAAGGCCACGACTGCTCTGGGTCAGGGTTCGTGGTTTACGAGTCACATTGGCCCATTGGTACTAGCGCATTCGCTTAGTTTGAGTTCATGATGGGTTTGAATGCCTTGACGTAAGAGGCAAACCGGTCGACTAGATCTCGGCTGCCTGATGAAACATGCAGCAGAAAGTGAGATGTACATGAGGGAGTGACTTTCCGCGCGTGCACGTATATGGATTCAGGTGCTGGCATCAGATTCATGTTGAAGTTAACATGCATAGTCTGGCTGAAATTGGGGTTGCTCGGACAATATCTTATTCTTTAATTTAGATGGCCTCCTTTACAACAGTTCGATGATGACGATGACTGTGTCTATAATTGTCTGCGCGACAAAAGCTTTTTCAATCTGAACCACTTGACGGTGTGACGATTTCCTTGCTTATTCGGCTCGTTCGTGAGCTATGACACTTGCAGTCTTGGTCAGAAATATCAGGAAATTCGGGAAAGAAAAGAATATATATATATATATATATATATATATAAGATGCTTTTTCCAAAAGTGCAGTCAGTTTAACAAAATGGTATAAGTATTTGCATTTCAAAAGGTCTATATGCGTAGTTTTCAGGGTGTTTGCTGTTGCCCTCATGTCTAAGGCGGACTAATCGCGGACAAGGAATTCCTGTTCTAGGCGCAACCCAAGGGCGGTAAACACTGCCGCTGGGATCAGCGTCAGACGGTTTCGCGTGAGACCAAAAGCGCACATGAGCCACATTTCCGTGGATGTAAGTCATGGATTTTTGGCACACCTCTTCCTGATCATCGGCACAAATCACATGATAATTGAATGGAACATGTCAAGTATGCGGGTTTTATTTTCTGGAACCCCTTTAGTGCGTTGTTAAATACTGTAAATATAAATGAACTGAACCATGTATTTTACCTGTAATATTTTCCTATTCTCACATTTGATCGCAATAAAATGCGACCATCAGTCACAGTCACAGGGCATTTCACCGAATTTATAATTTTATTATCAAAAGGCAGTCCCCATTGGACATTCATCAAAACGTCTTGAAGAATGTATGAATCCGAGAGTTGTTAAATCAAATGGCTCTTAGATCCAACTCGTCCCGGTCATAATAAGGGGTCTTGTGCTCCGAGGAATATTCATTATAATTACATTCTGTTGCGGCAACGATCCTTCCAGGAGAAGGGGAAAAAGTCACTTTCAATCCATTCAAGGGAAAAATACTGGCTTCATACCGACCCGATTTGAAATGGTACCTCCAACAGAAAGACAGAAGTAACAGAAACTTTTACGGTAACTGGTAAACCGAACTGTTGGTAAGTCTTTCATCTCGCTCTTGAAATCACACGTGTGTGGTTGTAAATAAGCATGGGGATTGTAAGTGTTGATACATCACGGTTCACGTCAATGTGCGCACCCTGGTTCACATAAGATCTTACTCAGAATTCTGATGAACCATCCAAACCGAAAATAAAATATGAAACAGTGACAAGGTAGCTTATTTTCGCCGTTTAAACAGGTAGGAAATAATATAAACAGCGTGATACTTTCTTCCCGATAATGTCCTTCTTTGATTTGAAGAGTTTTCTACTCATTGTTATCAACACTCAGCTGCCAGATGAAACTTCTGCACGAGAAGTTCGAACAATCCGAGGGTTCGATTGTGGTCAAGTGGAATTACTTATGAACTAATGATTAAAATGCTGTAAATTTCTTACAAACCTTAACGTTCACGAGTAGGTAGAATGACACGGTCTAAAATTGGTTCCGTCAAGATTCACCGTCTAAAAAAAGCATGAAAAGGACGTTAAATTTACCCAAGGCTGAACATCTGTCTTTAACGGTAAGAGGAATTTGACACACGACCAAACCAAGTTCGTCACGAAATGAGACCGTACTATCAAAAATGATCCGGCCAAGTGAGCGAATGATTATGTCGGTTAAACGAGCCTGTTAGCGGGAAGCGGGCGCTGTTCAAATGCTTGTATGGCAAGTGATGTGAAATTTATTTTGCCGCACTTAACAAAACCATCTAAAAAACCGGATTGCGCTTATGATCTTCAGTCCATTTTGTGAAGATCTCGAGTGCTTTCAAGGTTTTATGAACTTCGGATCTATATCACAGACTTTTCATCACTAGTAGAGATGGTATAGTCAGTGTGCAGGCAAAAACGTTTCTGCTCGGGTGTTTTTTCTGGTGCCGTGGCTCTAGGTGTGGTCTTAATCTCCAGAACAAATTAGCCATGAAATTCGTCACAGGAGTAATCTGGAGTTGACAATGTCAATAATTTTGACAAAAAAAATACCGAAACCGCATTATTAAAATTGGCAACACCGTCAAACTTAGTAACACTGTCAGTTCATGGTCGCATCCACGTTAAATTTCAAGATGAAGTTACTCTGGAGGTAGAACTCAAATCCAAAGCAACCGTACTATAAACACGATTGCGCGGAGAAGTCATTGACTCGGTTGGTGATGAGACGTTAGCGGTTTAAACTCCAAATACAAGGATCACAAAACCTTGAAAGCTGTCTCCCTGAGCTAAGAAGCATATCAACATTCAAACCTTTTGAAATCCCAGTCCTTCAGTTTAGTTGAGAAGCAAGCATCGTGGATTTGGGGGTGAACCAAAAAGCTAACCATTTCATATTGTTCGATGTTTAAATGAAGCGATCATGTTTTCCATAGGTGTGATATTTGTGTTGCTATTTAGTCGTGTTCAAGAATTATGATTTCGGACTGACGTGCTGCAGTTAAAGAAATAGCAGATGCAGCCATTTTGCCTGTGTACACCGTGAGACTAGTTTGCTGCACTTCAAAATGATTTGGGTGAAGTTCCAGCCTCGCACAACGTGACATCACAAATGAATGTCATACTGCTACTCCAATGCCCGGGGAAAACAAATACACTAGATGGAACTGATCTAACCCACGTTTATTTCCTCAGAAAATCAAAAAATCGGAACGCATTAGGCGGGGTTCTAAACTCGTTTTGTGTTTTTAATAATGAGGTATGTAATTGGGGCCACATTTTGTTTATTTTGGTCTTATCAATTCAACGTATTACTATTAAATGCAAAATATATTTTCCACTCATTCAGATAAAGCAAGTTCTCGAAAATTCAGAATCACAATTCACGATCTGAGTATATCTCCCCAAAATTTGAGTCATTATGCTTTATCCGACAGTGGTTAGGCGGATAGAGTATTGGCGTTGGGACGCGAAGGTCGCAGATTCGAATCATCCCACCAGTGGTCAGCTTCCTCACTTGACAGCCAACTGTCGGACGCGAGTCCCTTCCTGAAAATGGTGTGCACTGTGATTTCATCGACAACGGAAGTAAAAGAAACAAAGAACAGTCAGTTGATATGCAGTGACAAAAAATCTTGATGACTTTCATGCTCGTGCTTGCAGGGTTCACTGTTGTACTCCAAAATGGGTTTTTTCTTGCAGCGGACTTTATTCTCGAAAATCAACCTTTTGGTAACAGTGAAATCAAGCATCTGATAATCTCAGTCATTGTCGCCGAGGTTGTTGGTAGACGGATTTTTTTGATCAATGAACATTTTATATACTGTGATTAGGATGAAGCACAATTGAACCGGTGGTCCGTTGGCTTTGTTTGCTTACGCTGTATTTTGTTCAGCATTTAAAAATCGAAATTATCAAGCTGGGAATTTAGGCTGTTTTCTCCTTACTCCTTAGGTCCATTTTGACGACTCGTGGGTAATTCTCATCCTCAGGTCACCCTTAAGTAAGCATTGATGTACATGAACTGGTGCTTCATTCGGATGGTTAAGAGCCATCGGGACTATTTAACCACTGCAACCTTAGAGGAACAACCGCGAACCGAACGCCCTGGCTACTGGGCTAACTGATGTAGTTCTCGACTTTTTATGATATAACGCTGGCATTCCAAAGCTAACTAGGTTAACCATATGACCAAGGCACTAAACTCGTATTCGATCGTCCTGGGAGCGATGAATTTGTAAAGCTGTAGATTCTTAAAATGCATATATCAGGTGCTCAGTGTCTCCGCGAATTCATGGTTGTTAGTTAGTCGTAGACACTGTGTGACGGATTATCTAAGTAGCAAGTCGAACTTTCTATTGCACATCGGTTTCCTTATTCATCGAAATCATGAATCCAAAGTGAGACCAGATTCACTTTTGTTAACCTTTGCTTTAGGGTGGCAAGTAAAATTTTGTCCCCATTAAAATCGGAATCCGGTGAACTAGGACAGCGTAAAATCTACCTTGAAATCCGTCATCGATTCCAAGGTTGAATAATGAACCGATAAAGATGCGTTGGCTTTACTGCCGAAATCTGTTAACGTACAAATAAGCACATTATCCTGTCCACCAATCACAACCCAGAACAAACTGTTAAGTGATATATATATATATGTATATATGTATATATATATATATGTCAGCAAAATTTAGATGTGGATGTTCTTACTTCTAGTTCAGGTTCAACATGATGACATTGGTTTGTTTTCTGAGCTGGGCAATTTGACTGCAAACATTTCATCACCAGTCTAGGTGACATTGTCATTGCCATTATATTGTGGTGAGTGTCTGGTTGCCATCGTCCGCCTAAACAGGTCACCTAATCTTTTAGTCGGGGTTGGTTGGTTGCTCGTGGTTCAGTGGTAGGATAGAGATGCTGCCCAGTTGCTTTGGTCACTTTCGTCTATTGTTGGCTGCCTAAAATCCACAACAAAGGAATACCCCTGAGACCAACAGTCGCGCAACCGGGAACGCCAACACACAACCTGGCCAAAAGCCTATGGGGGGGACTGAAACCGCCCATCACAGGACACGAACATTCAATCAACCATCCCCTGCAACTCTTGGAAAAACTTCACGGCCAATCATTGAAGAGGATAAAATCACGATCTTCAGCGTCATGCCTCTCTTCACATCAATACCATTAGATTTAGCAAGGCAAACACTACAGTAACTTTTAGAAGAACACCAATGGATCGCAAAACTGAAGTCGAGCAGTATGTGTAAACTAGTAGAATTGTGGCTGCCAGCATACTTCAAGTCCGAGGGTACGTTTGACGAGCAGGTGAAGGGGGCCCCAACAGGCTCACCAATATCTGGCTTCATTGCAGAGGCAGTGATGCAGAAACTAGAGAAGACCATCCTGCCGGACATCAAACCAAAACTGTCTGTGCTATGTTGATGACACGTTCCTAATCATTAAACGTTCTGAACTACAACGAACGTTCACTGTCATCAACGGAGTTTTCAAGGAAATCAAGTTCCCTATGAAGACAGAACATGACAACAGTCTGCCGTTTCTAGACGTGCTCGTCACACGGACAAATACAAGCACATTGGAAATATCCGTTTATCGCAAAAACACAAATCAAATCGTACAATTTCAAAGCAACCTCCCAAACTACCACAAGAGAAGCTGCATGAATACACTTTCAAAAGAGCGTAACCCCATTGCAGCACTGCGGAGCGAAGGAAGCAAGAAGAAACGCATCTGTTTCAACTGTTTTTGCGTAATGGGTACAAAAGAAGCACCAACAAAAAACAGTACCCAACGACGATCGCCGAACAGACGAACCATCTAGTAGTACATTAACCATATCTCTGAAATGGCAACAGGGTTACTCAAGCCCCGTGGAATTGAAATGGCGCACAAGCCAACAAGAACTCTACCAAAGATTTTATAAAAAACCAAAGAACCGACAGTTAACAAGAATCTAACTAACGTTTTCTCTTAAATCGACCGCAAAGACTGCGAAAAACAGTACACCCGACAAACCGGAAAGAAACTCCGGACATGGATCCATGGGCACTAATTGGCAACAGAAAGGCACAATCCACTCCTCCTAATTTCAGTTCACGAAGACCGAGAAGGTCAAAAGTTCAACTTCAGAAACGTGAGGATGGTCGCCCAGGGTCGAATAAAGCATTCGAGAAAATTTCTCGAAGATGGATAAACAGACACATCGATCTGGACCGCGTATACCTATCGATCCCAATGAAGAACCAATCAGCACAAGTTAGTCGAAACGGACTTTGATTCAGCGCACAACAGGTCAACAATAGACGAAAGTGACCAAAGCAACTGGGCAGCATCTCTATCCTACCACTGAACCACGAGCAACCAACCAACCCCGACTAAAAGATTAGGTGACCTGTTTAGGCGGACGATGGCAACCAGACACTCACCACAATATAATGGCAATGACAATGTCACCTAGACTGGTGATGAAATGTTTGCAGTCAAATTGCCCAGCTCAGAAAACAAACCAATGTCATCATGTTGAACCTGAACTAGAAGTAAGAACATCCACATCTAAATTTTGCTGACATATATATATATATACATATATACATATATATATATATCACTTAACAGTTTGTTCTGGGTTGTGATTGGTGGACAGGATAATGTGCTTATTTGTACGTTAACAGATTTCGGCAGTAAAGCCAACGCATCTTTATCGGTTCATTATTCAACCTTGGAATCGATGACGGATTTCAAGGTAGATTTTACGCTGTCCTAGTTCACCGGATTCCGATTTTAATGGGGACAAAATTTTACTTGCCACCCTAAAGCAAAGGTTAACAAAAGTGAATCTGGTCTCACTTTGGATTCATGATTTCGATGAATAAGGAAACCGATGTGCAATAGAAAGTTCGACTTGCTACTTAGATAATCCGTCACACAGTGTCTACGACTAACTAACAACCATGAATTCGCGGAGACACTGAGCACCTGATATATGCATTTTAAGAATCTACAGCTTTACAAATTCATCGCTCCCAGGACGATCGAATACGAGTTTAGTGCCTTGGTCATATGGTTAACCTAGTTAGCTTTGGAATGCCAGCGTTATATCATAAAAAGTCGAGAACTACATCAGTTAGCCCAGTAGCCAGGGCGTTCGGTTCGCGGTTGTTCCTCTAAGGTTGCAGTGGTTAAATAGTCCCGATGGCTCTTAACCATCCGAATGAAGCACCAGTTCATGTACATCAATGCTTACTTAAGGGTGACCTGAGGATGAGAATTACCCACGAGTCGTCAAAATGGACCTAAGGAGTAAGGAGAAAACAGCCTAAATTCCCAGCTTGATAATTTCGATTTTTAAATGCTGAACAAAATACAGCGTAAGCAAACAAAGCCAACGGACCACCGGTTCAATTGTGCTTCATCCTAATCACAGTATATAAAATGTTCATTGATCAAAAAAATCCGTCTACCAACAACCTCGGCGACAATGACTGAGATTATCAGATGCTTGATTTCACTGTTACCAAAAGGTTGATTTTCGAGAATAAAGTCCGCTGCAAGAAAAAACCCATTTTGGAGTACAACAGTGAACCCTGCAAGCACGAGCATGAAAGTCATCAAGATTTTTTGTCACTGCATATCAACTGACTGTTCTTTGTTTCTTTTACTTCCGTTGTCGATGAAATCACAGTGCACACCATTTTCAGGAAGGGACTCGCGTCCGACAGTTGGCTGTCAAGTGAGGAAGCTGACCACTGGTGGGATGATTCGAATCTGCGACCTTCGCGTCCCAACGCCAATACTCTATCCGCCTAACCACTGTCGGATAAAGCATAATGACTCAAATTTTGGGGAGATATACTCAGATCGTGAATTGTGATTCTGAATTTTCGAGAACTTGCTTTATCTGAATGAGTGGAAAATATATTTTGCATTTAATAGTAATACGTTGAATTGATAAGACCAAAATAAACAAAATGTGGCCCCAATTACATACCTCATTATTAAAAACACAAAACGAGTTTAGAACCCCGCCTAATGCGTTCCGATTTTTTGATTTTCTGAGGAAATAAACGTGGGTTAGATCAGTTCCATCTAGTGTATTTGTTTTCCCCGGGCATTGGAGTAGCAGTATGACATTCATTTGTGATGTCACGTTGTGCGAGGCTGGAACTTCACCCAAATCATTTTGAAGTGCAGCAAACTAGTCTCACGGTGTACACAGGCAAAATGGCTGCATCTGCTATTTCTTTAACTGCAGCACGTCAGTCCGAAATCATAATTCTTGAACACGACTAAATAGCAACACAAATATCACACCTATGGAAAACATGATCGCTTCATTTAAACATCGAACAATATGAAATGGTTAGCTTTTTGGTTCACCCCCAAATCCACGATGCTTGCTTCTCAACTAAACTGAAGGACTGGGATTTCAAAAGGTTTGAATGTTGATATGCTTCTTAGCTCAGGGAGACAGCTTTCAAGGTTTTGTGATCCTTGTATTTGGAGTTTAAACCGCTAACGTCTCATCACCAACCGAGTCAATGACTTCTCCGCGCAATCGTGTTTATAGTACGGTTGCTTTGGATTTGAGTTCTACCTCCAGAGTAACTTCATCTTGAAATTTAACGTGGATGCGACCATGAACTGACAGTGTTACTAAGTTTGACGGTGTTGCCAATTTTAATAATGCGGTTTCGGTATTTTTTTTGTCAAAATTATTGACATTGTCAACTCCAGATTACTCCTGTGACGAATTTCATGGCTAATTTGTTCTGGAGATTAAGACCACACCTAGAGCCACGGCACCAGAAAAAACACCCGAGCAGAAACGTTTTTGCCTGCACACTGACTATACCATCTCTACTAGTGATGAAAAGTCTGTGATATAGATCCGAAGTTCATAAAACCTTGAAAGCACTCGAGATCTTCACAAAATGGACTGAAGATCATAAGCGCAATCCGGTTTTTTAGATGGTTTTGTTAAGTGCGGCAAAATAAATTTCACATCACTTGCCATACAAGCATTTGAACAGCGCCCGCTTCCCGCTAACAGGCTCGTTTAACCGACATAATCATTCGCTCACTTGGCCGGATCATTTTTGATAGTACGGTCTCATTTCGTGACGAACTTGGTTTGGTCGTGTGTCAAATTCCTCTTACCGTTAAAGACAGATGTTCAGCCTTGGGTAAATTTAACGTCCTTTTCATGCTTTTTTTAGACGGTGAATCTTGACGGAACCAATTTTAGACCGTGTCATTCTACCTACTCGTGAACGTTAAGGTTTGTAAGAAATTTACAGCATTTTAATCATTAGTTCATAAGTAATTCCACTTGACCACAATCGAACCCTCGGATTGTTCGAACTTCTCGTGCAGAAGTTTCATCTGGCAGCTGAGTGTTGATAACAATGAGTAGAAAACTCTTCAAATCAAAGAAGGACATTATCGGGAAGAAAGTATCACGCTGTTTATATTATTTCCTACCTGTTTAAACGGCGAAAATAAGCTACCTTGTCACTGTTTCATATTTTATTTTCGGTTTGGATGGTTCATCAGAATTCTGAGTAAGATCTTATGTGAACCAGGGTGCGCACATTGACGTGAACCGTGATGTATCAACACTTACAATCCCCATGCTTATTTACAACCACACACGTGTGATTTCAAGAGCGAGATGAAAGACTTACCAACAGTTCGGTTTACCAGTTACCGTAAAAGTTTCTGTTACTTCTGTCTTTCTGTTGGAGGTACCATTTCAAATCGGGTCGGTATGAAGCCAGTATTTTTCCCTTGAATGGATTGAAAGTGACTTTTTCCCCTTCTCCTGGAAGGATCGTTGCCGCAACAGAATGTAATTATAATGAATATTCCTCGGAGCACAAGACCCCTTATTATGACCGGGACGAGTTGGATCTAAGAGCCATTTGATTTAACAACTCTCGGATTCATACATTCTTCAAGACGTTTTGATGAATGTCCAATGGGGACTGCCTTTTGATAATAAAATTATAAATTCGGTGAAATGCCCTGTGACTGTGACTGATGGTCGCATTTTATTGCGATCAAATGTGAGAATAGGAAAATATTACAGGTAAAATACATGGTTCAGTTCATTTATATTTACAGTATTTAACAACGCACTAAAGGGGTTCCAGAAAATAAAACCCGCATACTTGACATGTTCCATTCAATTATCATGTGATTTGTGCCGATGATCAGGAAGAGGTGTGCCAAAAATCCATGACTTACATCCACGGAAATGTGGCTCATGTGCGCTTTTGGTCTCACGCGAAACCGTCTGACGCTGATCCCAGCGGCAGTGTTTACCGCCCTTGGGTTGCGCCTAGAACAGGAATTCCTTGTCCGCGATTAGTCCGCCTTAGACATGAGGGCAACAGCAAACACCCTGAAAACTACGCATATAGACCTTTTGAAATGCAAATACTTATACCATTTTGTTAAACTGACTGCACTTTTGGAAAAAGCATCTTATATATATATATATATATATATATATATATTCTTTTCTTTCCCGAATTTCCTGATATTTCTGACCAAGACTGCAAGTGTCATAGCTCACGAACGAGCCGAATAAG
>LUCM01000235.1:19413-39763 GCA_008360955.1 Fasciolopsis buskii
CAACAATAGACGAAAGTGACCAAAGCAACTGGGCAGCATCTCTATCCTACCACTGAACCACGAGCAACCAACCAACCCCGACTAAAAGATTAGGTGACCTGTTTAGGCGGACGATGGCAACCAGACACTCACCACAATATAATGGCAATGACAATGTCACCTAGACTGGTGATGAAATGTTTGCAGTCAAATTGCCCAGCTCAGAAAACAAACCAATGTCATCATGTTGAACCTGAACTAGAAGTAAGAACATCCACATCTAACTTTTGCTATCATATATATATATATATATTTCACCAGATGATAATTTGTAGCATCAGCCGTGTGAATGGAAGCTGTTCGTTGAAGAGTCCACAGATGAACTGCAACTGTGATTCGTTGATTATGTTTTGTCATTTGGGTTGAGCCAAACTTAGGTAGGAGAGCAGATTGCCACTAGAATCGATACAAGTTGTCAGTAGTATCAGAATGAGTGAACGAAATCTCTCCGGAAGCACAGGGACGGTTTTGTAATCATTGTCGCTCGTCAGGCATGCGTACCCAGTACTCTGCTATCCAAACATCTTGATCCAGTTCTTTTCTTGAAGTTATATGGCGAGACCAAGAAGAATTGTAACACTGTCCTTAGTTCCAACACATTGGTATTTGGTGCGGGCCTAAATAGGAATAGTTGATTACAATTGACCTTTGTTACCTAAGTTAAGTCATCTGAACACGAAATGTAACCACGTCTGGGGATGTTAAAAAACACGGTAGCAACTACTCTTGTTTTTGATGCTTCATAACTGGCTAAATGCAGCAAAGTTTTGTGGGTTTTTTGGGAGGTTGACGGAAAAAATAATAATGACAGCAAATAACCAGCCGCTGGGATGATGTATCCACGTAGATACTATGTGTAATCGGTTTCAGGATAAATTGTGTATGCTGGGAAATATCGTGCCGGTTTCACTTGGCGGTCGGTTGCGAAACAAATGGGCAGGACAGAGTGAGAAATCTTACGTGGTGCGCTACTAACGCACTTAATAAGAGAAACTTGCTGATTTATGTGCCAGTTTACATTCACGAAGGCCTACCAGGTCTGCCAATCAGTACAGGTAATTCCTCTGCCTTGTGTTAGAGCAAAAAAATTTCACTGAACAGACCAAATGTACTTCTTCAGTGCTTGAGAAAATCTACCCTAAATACGGTAGATTTTGGCAATGGGTCTAGGATAAACTTGGACTCATTCCACTTCAAGTAAAGAGGTGGAATGAAACAACAAACGAACTCTTGCTCCTTGGAAATCAGCTTCTTTGGAAATATCCAAACCGCAGGCTGCATGATACTCCGAATATACCGAATACTCAAAGCCCACAAACCGGGGTTGCCGTTGCTGCCCACTGTTTCAAAGACAAATTCAACTTATCACGTGACAGTCCGATGATTATTTGCTTACTTAAACCGTGAAAGACGTGGACTTGCAAAGGCCACAGTTCGTAATACATTTCACTTTGCTGAAGCCATAACAGATGCAAACATAGAAAGAAAGCAAATCTCCTCTTTGACATTACCTCTCGATTTACTGTGCTGTTGATTAATTTAATTCGTCAGTTTATCGATAACGAGTAGATACTAACAGGAATTCCGACTGAGAGCACAAAAACAGTTTAATGCACTCTTAATAGACGACTGGTGTTTAACAGCAGTGCATTGTGGTCAGGAAGATCGAGATATAATGGGCTCACCGCTTGTCCGCTTCTTGATAATATCTTTATGGAAAAAACTAGTGACACATTCTCTCTCTGAGGGCAATACATTTTGCATTACTGATAAATAGATTGATTTCTGGAACACTACAAACGAGTTCACAGTTGCTCCTGTGGCGATTAATGATACCTAGCAATGGGAGAGCCAAAAAGTCTACCGTTTCATGACATTTGCATAATTAAACTTCCTGATAGTGTACCACATGGTAACGTGAAAGAGTCAACACTCCGACTTTCACAGTTTCGTTCCACTTTGCTGCAAACACAATCTGGTATACTACCTTCTTCACAAAGCAAGCCGCATCGCAGAACCTCTGTCGGTACAACTATCACACAAGAGAAACATAATGGATATCTGAGGAAGCTTATCAAAGGAAACTGAACTGAACGACAAAACCAGTGAAGACACTACAGTGTGATAAAGAGCGGCTTCCAGTCAAACTCCCTTCCAAGGGAAACGTTGCAACAGGTAGATTGAGTATAGTCGTGAGTATCGCAATGGAGGGAGCATTCAGCGTCGCAAAAACAGATTCCTGTTCGTTACTGACCTCATCCATGGTTGCATACCAATTCAGCTGTGATGTCAGTCACATAGATCATGCGACAAGGCAGTTATCAAAACGCGTCAAAGAGGGCATCTCAAACTAGCTTCGGTGCAGAGAGAAGATCTATCTCAAGTTCAAAGTGCTCAGGTAGCTGCAGAGAAGTCATCCATTGGTGGGGGTCGATTGCTTGCGTCAGAGGTCTGTGACTATGCAAATCAGTCATGGATAGGTGCAATATTTACATGCAGTGAAATTCAACGAATCGTTGACAGACCCTCCTCTAGCTTTATGGCTAAAGCGTTTGAGTCACAGTCGTTTGTCTCCAGTTCGCGTCTTAGTTCGGAAGAGTCTTAAGTATGCTTTGCTGATGGTTCCTAACAAATCGAATGTGACAGCTGTGGATTGATTCCACTTTCTTAATAGTGAGTTGAGCGTTGATATCACGAGGTGAATAGTTTCGTAAAGAAGTCACTGTCACTGGTGTTATAATTTTGCCAACTGAAGACAGGACAACCAGCTAAAACTCCGCACCATTTTTGTCTTCATCTCATCATTTGGCATGGACACATTTGTTATGGATTAGACAACTAGTTATGGATCAATTATTTGTTCTCTAGATGTCATACGAAAAGAAGTACTGAATATTAATACTACTGGTGCTGAAAGGTGGCCGGTGTCCCGAATTCTAGCCTGATAATTTGTCTCTCAATTATGGTGAATACACCAATAAGAAGTAAGAAATCACGTGCTGCAGACAAGCGTTACCAGTGAGTAGGGACAAACCAAATCAAAAGTAAAACAGAGCTACTCCCACCCGAAGGAGGGGGGGGGTAGGACATTATGCTGTTCTTTCATTGACGTAGTCTCATACCCGTCAACGATAAGGCAAGGTATACTTAGTCATACAGTCGCTGCAGTGCGTGCAATCCCATCGATAAATAACACAAAACTGTTATCATGAGCGCCAAGTTCAGAATATTCCGAGGTGTATTGAAATGAATACGTAATTTAACTATTCCAGTAAGTTTGATCATTGCGTGTCAGTCGCTGAATGCAATCAAAGAGCAAAATACTAATCGTCATGAATGCCGGTACTTCATGTAACTGGATGTATTGGAAAAACCTGCAGGAACTGTGTTCTTATCCTTCACGACTGTTTTTGACTGAAATGGGAGATTTATATATGTAAATGTCCGTACAATACAGCACAATACACTGCACTACAACACAATACAATACAATTCACCTTGAATTTATATGCATATTTCCATTACTGGGGATTAAGCTTCTTCTCGGGGTGCCCGAGTAACAACCAATAGCAAATATCTTCAAATGTGAACAGCTTTCAGCGAATATAAAAAGCCGTGTCAGTACAAGAGTAATAGGTTTGGAACAACTTCTCCCAGTTGTCTGGTCTTTTAATACAATCCTTACTAACCTCAAAATTCCTCGAGAACTAAAATTCGGGTCGTATCGAAACAATGGAATATATTTGTTACCGTCACTAATCCACAAGACTGTCTTAATTTAGCGATATATCCCAAAGCAAATGAGCACACTTCAATCCCTGTCGTTCCGATGTCCATGTTAGATTGGAACAATATTTTAAAATACAATAAACTGTTCAATACCAGAAAAAGTCCAAGACACGTGTTAATAAACTCGCAAATCCGCGTTGTTCGGTGAGTTCCAATCGTGTTGAATAAGAAACGAAATTCTTGAATCAAAAATAGACGAGCCAAATGGTGCAAACCAAGCTTTATTTTTGCCATCGGTTTTCGAATGAAGCATACGAGAATCACGCGTTACGTACAAACCATCGTAGTATCGAACCGGGATGATTGTAACCATCTATAACATGTACTGATTCTCTATATATATTAGATATCAATTTACAGTTCAATTGAGTTGTTTTTTCACAACAAACAGACTGACTATCTCTCTCTCTCTCGAGAGAGAGAGAGAGAGGCAAGGCGATGCGTATTGTACTGAGTTAGTCAGCAGAACACGCTGAAAAATGGACTTCGGATAATGTATTCCAGTCTGTTTGAATGAAAGCATAGCCACCCAAGTAAAAATTTGTACCAAAATCTCAGCGAATGTCTTTGATGGGACAAGAATAAAATGCAGCGGATTTGTTATTTTATATTATTTTTGACTTTTTTCAGCCGAGTCAATTTATCCAGTCCGTCAACCGTCGATGAAGCAGTGAACTTTGAAAATATCGTTTTTTACAGATGAGTGAAACGATTTTGATTGTGATACTTACAAAAGTTCTGGGCTACCAGGACTGTCATGCTCTTGTTCTTGTATCGACCCGAGTTAGGTGAGACTTCGTAGGAAAAGAAACAATGAACTGTGATTGGATTGTCTGCATGCAGGTAACTTTGTTATTCCTCTTCCAATTCGCAGCCCTGACGAGTACGTGGTAAAACACAGACAATCAGGAATGACGTAAAGGAACTAGCAACAAAGTTGAAAAGTGCTAAGCAGTGTCTGCTGCGCACTGCAGGTTTGAAGTTCATCAAATTTAACATGTTTGTTCGCGCCCCACTCAGAATCTTTCCATTTCTTAGCTACCGATTATTTGATGAGCAAACGTTTATGGCCTGAAAAAATCCAGTTACTGATTAGGAGTTTACATCATATGGCACTCATGTTCGGTAAACCGTTGGGTAAAGGTGAATTGGGCGTTGATATTGCTTGATAAATTCATTCAAAATCGCATCAAATCCTTGAGCATAGAGTATTATAGACAATATGATGCATGAAATTTTCCGCTAAGGGAAAAACAGACCATACTTTACCTGTTGTTGCCGCTGTAGATTTAACACGGTTTTTCTCCTTCATCTTTGATGACCGCGTGCAGGTGCCATTGGTGAAAGCCGAACCGGAACATCAATTCTGCGATTCGTTTAGTTTGTTATGAGGCCCATAATGACTTATTTCTACACAATATGTACCTCGAAAACGTTCCGGTACCGGGTTTGTGCGTTCAGAGCTGCATCGTCTACGATGTTTGCTCATACTGTCGCTGTTCATTGTCAACGTGCCATATCTCTTTAACGCGCCACCCAATAAACCACCTCTACATTTGTTTTGAGTGTAATGAAGCAATGTATGGATATTTTAATAGATTTTTATTTCTACACTTGATTTCGTAAGTTTCGGACAATGGCAATCTCGGATCAATTCGGTCGCCAAGGTTCACACTACCGAGTATTTAACAAAGACGATTAGAGCAATGTGATCCCTATGAAACAAGGATATTTATGCTATTCTGTCTTCCAGGGGACCCAATCGGGAAGAGTATCAGTCGGCCATTATTAGAATGGAGAAAAATAAAGATAAACTTCAGATTAGAAACGGTCAAAACGACATTATGACCGCTCCAGTTCACTTTAGTTGAATTGAAAAGGGTTTCACCTAATTGAATCGGTGATTTTTCCACGCAAACCTTATCGGCATATTGGTCCATGGAAAAGACTTCCAACGCGAAGAAATCGTTTTTCGATGAATGACTCCTGGGGTTTACGTAAATATAAATCAACGGCAATTTGCGTGGACCAAAATGACTTATACAAAATATTATCTGCCGGCCGAAAATCGGCTTGGAAATTGGTTATCAACGAAGCCCTAGTCAAAATTCAGTCAATCCACGGGTAGGTGCTCTGTGACGGGCGAGCACACAAGGATTTCGTCACATGCTAGGTTCAAAGTCATCCGTGGCTGATAGACCATTGCTTGCTCTTCAGGAAAGCCCGCCCATCAGTCAGCCATCAACGCGATTCCGAGACATTCAGTTAATCACATCTGTCCATTTCACTGGACGATCAATACCCGCGACGTATGTATTTATGCATTCCCTTTTTACGTTATCTGAGTTGTTGATTTCTGGCTAGGTTTGCACTCAGTTCCTCTAATCCTTGGTGGTTATTTCTCATTGTAGATTGGACAATCGAGGAGTTATCGACTGAAGACAATCCAAAAATTTATGTACTAATACAAAAGCACTAAGCGAACGCTGAATAATCTCTTTAGTAAGAAAAAATCGGTAGAACTTTGTTAACACACATTTTTAAAGAACAATATTGTTAATGGTTTGTCCACGCATGCATTGTTTTGTCAAAAAGATACACGTTAGGCTTGTAAGAAAATTCCGTACCGGGGCAAACCGGTGCAGGAGTTTCTGAGGGCAAATAGGAGCAAAGAGGAAAGCTAGCTGCATGTTCATGTCTCCCTGGGGTCAGTCGTTTGACCGAATCAATATTCTGAGAGTTCATACCCACGTGATTTCAATCAATGTAGCAATAAATCGATAAGACAAACAAATTCCAAAAATACAGTTTGATCAGTTCTCTGCACGCAAGTAGAAAAATAGATTTAGAACTAGTTTATGTGAAGAGCTTGATTTGAGTTTGATTGTTACGCTCCGGATAGGTAAGGCATGATGCATTTGTATAACAAGAAGAGAGAACGGCTTATCGTTAATGATGCTGTTTGATGTAGAATAAGACATACTACTTGACCGGTAGCGGTCAAACGGCCGTTGTCGTGATATATCAACATGAAGGTCGCAGGTTCGAGTCACCTCGTCCTCTGTTAAGTTCCCCACTTAACAGCCCTCTGATGCAAGCGAGACTATCCTTGGTTTCATTAACTGAAAATTAAAAGATAAAGATAGAAAATAGTGATTCAAATTGGTTGCTTCTACAAAATTTAGCTACCTAGATACAACAAAGGGTAACACAAATAGTAAAGAATATGAGGCATTAGGCAAAGAGGTCCCGAACGTTTAGAACAATTTTGGAGGTACTACAGTGGCATCGGCCGAGAAACATGAAGACCCAAATGTGGCAACTTTTGGAATTCAGCTTCATTCTCAGTGATTTTGAAAAGTTGTGTTGGTCGTAGTTCAGGCTGTTAGTTTTTGTTTTGATAACTGAGTTTGGGGTCGATATTGCATGCGTTGACATTATCGGTGCGTTTCGATCTGCTTGGACAAGGTGAGAGTTCTTGATAGGATTAATCCAAGTTGATTCGCTGTTCAAACGTTATAAAGTGCTTCTTTGCTAACACGTTCAACTAGACATTTGCTTTCTGTAACTGCTAACCGCCTTCCTTTGCTAATTGAAAGGCGATTATCAAAACATTCCGGTACATTAGGAGATGAATGTGGAGAAGAAGACTAGTAAACAACCGAACATTACCGTGTCATTTGTACTCGAAGCCGCAATACGGAATTTGGCCACTAACAGTAACGTACGGATAAGAATTGCCGATATGCACTGGATTGATTCCAACCCAAGCTACGCAAATGAGGACAATGAAACCTTATAGCAGATGGAAGACACGTTCAAGTTGAGGGTTTATATACAAAGCAAGTGTTTATGCACGAATTAGGAGAAATCCTGACGGGTTGGATACAACCGGTCCAATGGCATTCGAGGCTTGTTTAGGTTTCATGACCGCCGCTCGCCTCGGTCATGATTGATTGGTTGTCTACATAGGCTATTTCGAAGCTGCGCCGTATTGTTTCACATGACGTGCACGTAAACAAACCACAATGACAAATTATTTCTTTCGGAGAGGCGGAAATGAAAAGCATCTCTAACCCAATAACAATGTAATCAGTATGTTACATTCTAGTTCATCAGAAGCATTGAGTAAATTACAAATGCCAAGAAAGAAAATAGCGACAGGCAGAAAGGTGCCTCGAAGCATTCCAAAGGGGCTAAGGGGAGGTGGTGCTAGAGGGGTTACTGTGGACTGCCTGAATGTGGACAGTGTGAATCGAACACAGTTCGGCTGATTTAAGTCAAATTTTTAGGATTCGCAATAAAAGAGAATTCCGGAAACCGTAAGAATAGAGATCTGGAATTTCATCGAAAAGAGGCCATAAACATGAATGATCAAAAGATCCATCTGGCCTTTCTGCGATTGACGGGAGTGACTAGCTCACATTTTTAAAAATTTTCGTTTGTTCAACTTACCCATCCAGATAACTTCTGAGTAGCTGAACTATTTGAGCACGCTAGTCTGGAAATGTTTTAGAGTTTCACTAACGCGGGAGAATAAATGCTGTGGAATAAAAAGAGTATTCACAGCTAACTAAGTGAATGTTGACACTAATGGCCGAAATCCAGTGTTCTCATAGTTTTACCCTTGATGTGGTGAGGCAAATCAAAAGACTGGCGTGAATCACAAACTCTTGTAAGTATTCCACACAATGAAACAATATCATAACCGGAATCGCTCAAGCCTCGGTAAGTACGACCACACAACCAGTGGAGATACAGTAGCGTGGTAAAAAACGGTACATTCAAATCGGTTGAATACTACTACTAACGAAGCAAGCCTTGAATTTATATTTAATTCGAAAACTAGTTGCACAAGGGAGCTGTAGGAGTTTCGGACAGTTAGTGTGACATTTAATTGATTATTTGTGAGTGAATATGTGCTTTTGATCAAAAACCGGTCATGTATCTAACTACTCGGATTTTCCAAATGCAGGGCAATTCGTCAAAACATTGAATTCCTGACCACACCATCTGTTTCAAGAATGAAAAAACGCTAACATTAGTTTAAGGATACCACCCCCATGTGAAGTATAAACAGTGAAATGTGAGTCAGGAAGCAATGCACACATGTGGTCGTCACAAAACGGTCCTTTTGAACCGTCATATCTTGACATATAGTAAAATGCAGTCTGTCAGATGCAGCTGATTCGTCGCCCACGTACGCTTCCGTTCGCTCCGAAGGGAAATATCGTTCTCGAAATCACACTTGATACGAGCCTGACAGACAGATTGATAAATACCACCATTCAATCAAACCATCTAACTGATAATGGACGTTCGGGCTGGTGCTGCTAATCCTCATTGTGAATGAATGTATCCACTAGAAATAAGAACATTACACAGTGGAGTGTGAATCGAAAACTCGTTTAATGTGAGTGGAAGGAGGCCAGGTGCGGGACAGTATCAACCCCCACGTTACTATTTATAGAGCATGGAAGGAGTTGACAGCTACTTCATATTATTAGCATCTATCAAGATGAGTAATATTGCCTCCCATTTATTAGCCTATCAGTCAGAAAGACCGATGCATGCCTTGTCAAAAGTCTTTTACGTACATTGGATGTCTACATAGAAATCCAGCTATTATGGGTGAGGACTGCTATGAGGTAACAGTCTCGGACGGCACAGATTCTCGGTGCTAAAATAGAGGCTGATATAGAGTTACTTAACTAAAAAGGAACCTGGTCTTCAGTGTGCATGGTTGCCATAGTCCGTATTGCTCCAATGCTGACCGTTATATTGCTTAACAGCATTATTTATTAGTACATATTTAACCCATATTCAATAACAAAGAAAACGTCTCAACCAGGAAAGAACAATGAAATTTCGAATTATCCGTGGCTTCTCTATGTCATTCAGCAACAACGGAACAATTGCTGGTATCGAATACTACTGGCTTGTGAGGGAAACAGGTACACAGTGATTTTATAACCCCCTTAATAGTGACTGTATTTTGCGGAACCTGACCGATATTTGGCCGAACGTCAACCAGTAGTTTGTCATTCAGATTAAGCACATTGTCACTTCTCAGTCACAAAATTTTTTTTTACTGATTCTTATTGACTTTTTGAGTAAATTCCGAATTTTCCATGTGTAAACCGTCATTTCTCTGACTGAAATCTTCTAAGTGAGCAGTTTCAAGGCCTTCTGAATGCATTAGGAGCCATCTGAGATAGCATTTTCTTGACGAATGGTCCGTTGTCGCTGAATGACATAGCGAAGCCACGGATAATTCGAAATTTCATTGTTCTTTCCTGGTTGAGACGTTTTCTTTGGTATTGGATATGGGTTAAATATGTACTAATAAATAATGCTGTTAAGCAATATGACGGTCAGCAGTGGAGCAATACGGACTATGGCAACCATGCACACAGAAGACCATGTTCATTTTTAGTTAAGTAACTCTATATCAGCCTCCATTTTCGCACCGAGAATCTGTGCCGTCCGACGCACCCTACTCGATTTCGCGCGCCATCCCCGGGGCACACGTGAAAATGCGACAGTGAGTTATTTGAGCCCATCAGTCGGCGCGAGTGATCGACATGAGAGATAAACCCAATCACGGTCGCTCGCTGTCACAAGATCATGCCTTTATGCTTTCGCCACTACACCGTGAAGCCACACACTGACATCAGGCACTGCCGATGCACGAGTGTGCAGTGATGTGGTGCGTGTTTAGCGCGCCTTATTTCGGACCTATCAGTGGCACATTGCAATGGGATAATCAGGTGACACTTGCAGTTGGCCTGATCATTCTGAATTAATGTGCTCTATGATCAAACTGGTGCATTCTAACTGTGGATGTACCTGACACGTTTCCGAATTCCCTTGAATCCATCCAAAATAATGCTTAGATTGGTTTAGCGATGATTCGTTTGAAGTTTGATAGTCGTATAATTTTTTATTTTTTTCAGTAGTAATCAAAACGTTCGGGATGACAGTTGAGTCCTGCTAAATTATTTAAAGTCCCTTTTGAATTTAACGATTCTAAATGGGGAGATTAATCGTTTGCATATCTTGGATTGATGTTGCATGAAGAGTCACTTTGCGTGTTAGTACGCTCCTTCGGATTGCGCCGTTAGTTTTGAATTCATATTTCGGCTACTAATGTTTTTATTAGTACTTGACTAACCCCATTTATAAAATGGAAGCGAGTTAAGCAATGGAAGGCGGAATTCCTGTTGGTGAAGTGCAAATATGCGATTTCCACTATCAGGACGGCCGGATTGCTAGACAACATGATGGGTGGTTAAACAAACAAAAAGCAACAAAACTGGTGACGACCGAATACTGGGTTCTCTTCTCTGCCGAGCACTCATCCAAAATTTTTAAGTTTTTTCTCCATTCGAGTTTTAACACCTGTTTAGTGTTACGATAGCCAATGCCAAAATTCTTTTCCGCCGTTCTCTCAATGGAGCAATGAAAATAATTTCAAGAGCTAGTTGAAAAAAAGAGATTTATACTTCACTGTGAATTGGAGTTATGAACGGTCCCAAGGTCCGTTTTCCACCATTCGACATATTCGTGACAGCTATTTAACGATGCTCATCTATCTGAAAAATTTGTGAACTTCATCAGATTTCGTGTACTTTGTGAAAATCTGGACTGATCAGGCAAATCCATGAATGCTTCATGCAGGTGTATGGTACTTGATTGGTGCTCCTGTTCTTCGTCGGTTTCAGTTCTTAGGTTAGTAGCAATTGATTGCTGTTAAACTGTCCGCAGTTATTCTTTATTAGCCTCTGATTATAATTGTCGAACTCGATCTATTTTTGGCAAGTTGTATTTTATTGTCCTCTACTGCATTTTGCCGTACGACGGACATCTGTAGGTTAGGGAACTTACATTTCAGTCATGAGTATTTCCAAACCCTCAGAAGAAAATATAGGGACAGTGAACCAAAGAAACGAATTCGTCCATTTCACCATGACATAGGCCGCCAGGTTTTCTCCAAATTCTCGTTGCATTTTCTCCGTGCACCGCTGATTAGTTTTTCACAAATTACGGGGCCAAAATTTCACCACTCTGAGTTGAAAGCGGAGTTGAAAGCGGAGTTGAAAGCCGGGCACGGGAAACACAGTCAGATTAATTCGCTAATTTGTTTATACGCAAGCGAATGCATGCGCCACAAAGATACTTTGATTCAGACAGAACAATGAGTTGAAGGACAGGATGCGTATATAATCAATGCATGTTCAACTCGATCAATATTAGAGCTTGTTTACTGACATGCTAGGATTTCGGGAAAATCGGGTGTTATAGGCGTCTGTAGACAATTTCTGACCTTTTACTTGTGACAATAGATTGTCACGCAATGCACCGTGTGCCGAGCTGTGGTAGGCTAAAAAACACATTTCAGTCAACAATAAAAGAAAGAAAAGGGAATAATTTGTACGGTAAAAAACTAACACTACCGACGTGTGAGCAGATAAATGGTGGATATTGGGCAAAGTATTTTTAGTTGTGAAAGTTTGAACGTAACGCACTCCAATGTCTCTTCCTTTCTGGTAAATATGGGAGATTGGAAGTGCGGTAAAGGTTAATACGAGAGGAAACCAGTGTGTACTTTGGAAAAGGGGATGCACGTGAATTTCAGGGAGACAGATCCTTACGTAGGTGACAGGTAGGATCTGCAAGAGCATTGGCGAAACTTTTTCATAGGCTTTGATGTACAAGCCAAATTTAATCAATAATCTAGTCAGCAGGAATAGAGGAAACACGGTGAGCAAGTGAAAATCTTTCTTGGATAGACCTGGAGAAATAATTGGAGAGCAATAGACCAAGGTGAGACGAACACATTTATGAGCAAAATATATAGTGACAGCCTGTTTTGCGCCAAGCTGCTTCACTTGATGGATTTGGAAAGACGTGCGACGCATTCGTTTGTCAGAGTCCGATATATAGGATGCGTTTCTTCAATGGGTGTAAATTTTAATGCCTTAGCATTTTACTGATGCGGATCTGGGAGTGGAAATGGTAACAGAATCACCTACCGAATTTTTACTGGGGAAGCTAAACGAGAACGAGGTGAAAGCGCACTCACAACATCTAGAAGCAGGTGATCTGTCGGATGTGTGTGTGTGTGTCTGTATGCCTCATCCAATTGGACGTTCCCTAACCACTAACACTAACTTGCTGTTGCGACTACTTTCTCTATTGCATCCTTGTCGCAATGATGCATCGGGATTATTCAATGAATTTCGAGTCTATCCCTACTCCTTATTCGACAAACTTGGATTTCGACTACCCAGGCGCGTCATTTTACTAATCTATCTGGTATGTTTCAGGCTATGGATTGGGCGATCCACGGCTTTAATGGATGGTTCTTGGAGCCAAGATAGGAAAATATGATTCACTACTGAAAGAAGTTATAAAATCGATTTATCACGAAAATTAAATTCATCCAAACTGCCAGGTGCATGTTTAGTGCCATGGAACTGGAGTTTTCGATTTCAAGTTCAGTACAAACGGCATACAGCGTAACCCCGAGGACTCTGAACCGTTGGTAAGATTTAAAGCACCGCATAATCAGACCCATCTACATTTAATCATGAAGTGTCCGCGATAACTCTCCTCATTCATATCAACACTATCAGCGTAAGCACAATCAATATTTGGGACTCAATTATCAAGTGAGTGACGGTGGACTGATGAGTGCAAGAGGGTTTAACGCAGTTTGATTGCCGATCTACCAGAGCCGGTTCTATATGTACTATCCGAGCCAACAATTTTAACCGCCGATACATGCGACATCAGGAATTTAGGAATCCTGGAACGCGGTGACCACGTATGTGCATGTCATGTCCAATCAGCTCCTTCAAGGGGACAATCTCAGTGATGGAAGAAAAACTTTTGCGGTATTCTGCGTGGTGCACAAAACCAGATGGTGTACCGCGTCGTTGTTACCGACAATTAAATCACACCTCCAGTTTAAAAACCGATTTTGAATGAGTTGCAGAACGGTCATCTTGGCGCAGGGAACATTAAGTTCTTGGTTCTGCACATTTGTTGATGGCCGCTGTTGGATAGAAACATCTGCACAATAACCAAGAGCAACGAGGCTTGTTCAATGCTTACTACCTACCAGACAACCGGAACTCATAGAGGAAGAGGAGCTAGATTGGGCAACAAAGTGGCTATACGGACTTCTGTTGTGCATTCTTAGGTCGATACCATACATTGGTTTTAACAAATTCGTACTCTACGTGGCCTGAGGCGTTTTAGATAAGTATACAGACCACGTCATTACCGATTAAAGTGCTAAGGACGTGCTTTAGCTGGAAAAAATTCTGCACTTCATAGCCATCGGCAGCGGATTGGAGCCTTGCGCCACAACTTGAAGTGTTGGTTAGGCTGTAGTGAATGTGGACAACAGCCCTACAGTCCTTATAAGAACTACGCAGCAAAGGATTTGGTACGATCAGGAGAAAGCGTCTGGCGTTCTCCATTTTCAGAATGTCGCGATACCTGGGACCTCTTAGGATAATGACTTCTGCCGTACCATAATGTGGTTTACGCATTTTTTGGGGCAAACTGAGCCAAGGTATCCAAATTCGACTCTGATGCGTCTTGAGGTGTTTAGTTACGAGTTTCACTACCTATTTTCATGATATTGAACTCTGGTCAGCTCATAGAATGGTAAAGATATAGTTGGGTCCGTTAGTGGTGAAAATAACTGAGTTAAACGATAGAACTGTGCTCCGAAGATATCTTAGCTAGATCCACTTCAAAGCAAAGAGTGCACCGAATGCCAATTTGGATAACAGCTAGACGGACTTCGAAACCGCAAACGGGCAAACCGATGCAACTGATGTAAAATCTATTGCACTGAATCCAGTTACGGCAAGAAAGCCGGCTAGGGAAGGAAGCCAAACTGGCGAGGACTTCTTGAGGAAGAATGGTTTGCTGCGGCCGGCACCTGCAAACCAAACAGTCGGAACTGTGGTGACCCATGCCAGTGGCTGAAAGACGCTTTCCTAATCAACAGATAAACCTGGTCGGCTAGGTTTTCTTGAAGCCTTCATATGCGTGGTCCAGGCTTGGGGCTATTCCACGAAGTGGTGGTAATCGAAGTGTGTGTGATGTCACAATCGGTCATAGTTTGTGCTGCTATTTGAAGCCCCTGTATTCGCGTTGTAATATGCATGGGAGCAATGCTCTCCGATGGGTTTCATGTGGGTCACAATCTGAAATGGACAACACAAAAGGAGAACGACGTGAGCCAAATTCCATCAAGCGTACCAGCCAGAATTAACTTGCACACTACCATATGACAGTGTACAACCTGCCCATTACAATGTAATGCAACGCATTTGCCAGTAGTCTCCAAAACTGCTAGACTCCTTGTAAATTGACAACTGTGCTGGACATTGCCAAACGGGGTATAGAATTTTTGACCGGCAGCGTGGAGCCAGTTAACGCATAGGGGCAGTTGGATGTAAAGATCACGGTCCGACTTATTCCATCGTCGATTACCTGACCATTTGGTACAAAACGTCTTCCTGAAATCTGTAGAGTGCATTAGAGAAGTTCTTGCAATAGCTGCCGGAAAACCCCTGGAACGGGTAAAGAATAACGTTTGCGTGAATCCGTGGTTTCATCGACGGGTATAAAAAAATCCAAGTCTTAATCTGTGAAATTACAAACCATGGTAAGTGCATCCACGTTTCTTAAGCATAGTGCTTATTTATCGCAAAATAAAACAAAGTTTAAGATCACTGGATGATTCCACTGTTTGAATTTCTCAGAGTGGAGAGTCTCGTATCAAAGTTCAGCCATCTGATTCAAAGCATTCCGACAGAACCCTAAACCAGGGGGACTCTTAGTCAGTTTTATGTTTATACAAGATGCCGTTGTTGAAAACTAGCGCTTTAGTACCAAACCAATCAAAATGACAAGAACATCGGCATTCGCCGTCCTGGTGTTAAAGATTGGCTGATGGAGTGCTTGAGAAAAGGTGACTAAGTGTGGTGGATTATAAGGTATAAAGCAATGAAAACGCGGGCGTAGCTTCACCAAGTTTTTATAAACAGTGGCGGTGGCCACGGAGTTTGCACGTGAACGTCGCGGATTCAAATCCCCCCACCGCCGGTCAACTTACGCACTAGACAGTCCTCTGTTGGCTACGGCCCCTTCCTGGAAAAGGATGTTCGTTGTTATTTCATTAATAAAGAAAGTAAAATGTAAAAATAGTGACCACGGAACTGATGAGTAGACGTGAATAAGTAAAATTCACAAAGGAACAGTTTACAAGCGCGAAGACAGGACTAAGAACTGAAAACATTCCACTCAATGTCATTAGGATTCCAGCTTGTTGCGACAATATTACTAGAAATGACCCTTTCGTGGGTCATAGGATTTACGTGCTAGCTTCCTTGTTATGAGTGAATTTCAGCAACGAAATTATTTTATTTGACCCCGCAATATTCTTCATACTTATTTGATTCGTCAATGAACACGGTTTAAACTATTTTAGACGAGTAGCCTCCGTCAGATGCACATATGTGAACATCTACTCGTTGACCTTGCTGTTCCGTTTTTGCTATCCAGTTTCCGTTAATCTCCCGTATGGACTTAATTTCCGGTTTTCACTTTCAGCCAACATATTTACTGATCAGTTTTTTTCATCACATCACGGTCTTGGGTACCCAGGTTTTATCACATACACGCAATGCGCCGCGTGTTGCGAACTCGAACATGATAACAGAACAGAAACAGCAACGAAGGACTTTGAACAAGCACTCACTAATTTTTTCTGTTGTTTGTCATCATCTTCCAGGTCCCGGACATATTCGTTGAATGGGGCCAGCCAACCCAGTGTATTTCCTACTCCTTCCTTTTTTATTAACTGCCATTTTAATTAACTGTAACATGGCTAACACCTCTGTGTGTCGTTCGCGTACCTATCATGTGACTTTTCCCTGGTGCTAGGTTGGGACACCGTCCATCGGGATTGGTTGGACAAACATTCCAGCGGTCTCCTTGTCTTGTGGTTTGTGCGCTTGAACTGGCTATCATTGTGTGGACTAGGGTCAGAAGTAAATCCCGTTGATTTGATTTCAGCTGGGCTATAAAATTAAATAGCGGGTGCTAGCCGGGCCTCGGCGGCATAACCCAGCTTATTGTTAGCATATATGTCTGTCACAAGTTACTGTGCGTCAGAGTTCTACTCATTACCTACTTCTCTTCGGCTCTCGCCTCCATTCTTCAATGATGCTGTCGACCTAGAATACGCGTTTTGCCTTAAACAAATGCAAGTTCAGTCAAGTAATACATCCGGCACGTTTTTAAATGACGTTGATTCACTCGCCAGGTATACCACAGTACATTGACCACCGAATTGGAAAATGATCAACGGTGGCAAGTTCTGAACCCGGAAACAGCACAAATCTTACCGTAATCCACACAAAACAACCAGCTGATCTGTGAGCATCATTCCTGTATGGTTGGGCACTAGAACAATTAAGTCACCCAATAGCGCAGCCGTTTCATATCAAACACAGACTAACCACATCGTGAATGTGACGCAAGCTTTCCGGACCCTGCATAAGGCCAAGGGTCAACAGCCTGGGTTGGCAAAGTGTCGCCTCTTGAGCAGAGCGGAACAAGTCGCGATCCATCTTCACAATCGTCCACTAAGCGCTCAAAGACAATTCGTGGTTGCCCTTCCGCTAAACAGGCCCATCCTCTATCCCGATTCAAACCCTACACTTACAAAACAATTAATCTAACACATTCGTCTGTTTTCGGATTATGCATGTAACACCACAAATCCCTTCCCCACCCAAATTTTTATCCGACTAATACAATCCCCCTTAAAATTCCTCATATTGTTATTTAATGGCATGGGCATGAATAACTGAAGACGAGTTTGTTCACTAACTTGTATTTTCTCAATCACCGCTCTATTATCATGGCATTCATTTATTAGATGACTTCCATAATTGACGCCATTCTACTACGACGTGATAGCCAATTCAAAAAGTGTGGGCGCACATTTATTCTTTTCCCTTTTGTGTGTGTGTATGTATGTAAAACACGATTAAATCCTTGTCACGCAGTTAAGCAGTTTCACACGCACGTACACACGGGCATCAACTCCAATAAAATGCATTTGTTCTACTCCTTTTCATGCCCAAAGTCCCGGGTCACGTGTCTGATTCAACAGAACAAAAGGCAAACAAATGTCACACTAAGCAAACATTTTGGTTGCTGGTTTCGGTCGTGAACGCCAAACATGATAATTTGTGCACAATCATGCGGGAAAATTGCAATGAACGAAACTGGGTTGAAAGTTAAATTTAGTTTTCAATGGACGAGAGTGAGTACACGGGTTTTATACAATGACAGTCAGATGTGCAGTTTCAAGGATATCAGTGATTCAGCTGCTCGTTGATTCATCTTGCTTAACACAAACTAAGCTTTAGTCGTCTGGGTCGCGTAACCTTACTCTGCAGATTGAATTCGGTCACTTTTCGGCTCCGGTGCTACTAAGGGCCTTGTGATCGAAGAGGCCGGAGGTTTCATTAAATGAGATGAAGTCAGAGTGGGTCATCGATTTGTACACTCATTTCCGTATGGGCTAAGAAACTTGTTGAGCCAAACGGTAACCCTTCCTGTTAGTGCAACTACACGTAACCCGATAGATTTGTGAGGCTTTGGGATCTGCAAGTGTGCTTTTGCCACCAAAAATACTGGTCTACACGATGGATCCAGGATCGTTGCATGTTCACAAATTACGTAATTGAGCCGCAGCAGTATGACACTTGCATTCGCTGATGCCCTGGAGTTTTTACGAATAAACTTCAATGGTTAACGGCTTACACCTAATGTCCTTCGAATGGGAGTGTGTACTGTTTGTTCAAATTTGATCATCTGTGTGAGTTACGGTTCTTACGAGGCCAGTTTTTAGTACGCGACTGGGAAAAGACAGTGAAACAGGCACAAGAGATGAAATCTGTGAACAAATTGGTGACACTTTCAGATATACTACATGAGCTAAGTGAATTGTGTCGCGCAGGCTAATCGGTGAGTAACAGGTATGGGAAAGATTGAAGGATGTCATAGTGATAAACACAAAATTGCGATCAGCTAGATTCAAAAAGTTGACAGAAATAACAAGCTGTCAGACATCAAAGCAAATTAAAATTTCAAGCATATTATACTTGATGATAAGACTTCGAACATTTCTAACAGAAAGCCTTGAAGGTCGGACCCGAAGGTTTTTCACTCATGACAGCATAATCATTTTACTCACATATGTCCATTTTAAGAATAGAATGCAAGTCAGTGCATGAAGGAGTGTTATTTGTGATGGGACCAACGTCAAACAAATCAACTGTCTCACGAAAAGCCATTCGTGAAGAAAAAACAGTCAACATCAACTGAAGGCATTTTGTCGGAACTTATTCCGACGTTGTTGATAAGATCATCTTACAATTCAATGGAGTCTTGTGAACATAGGGGTGCTACTTGCTTCTAAATGGAAGTGGGAATAAGTGCACCCAGAGACTCACCGAACACTGCATTTACAAACCTGCAGTATTTTGATGACCATTTCAATTGGAGTGTTTATGTTCCAGTTGATCTCAGTTTCTCATCTGAAACTGTCCATATGGAAACCAGCAGGAAAAACAGCTTGAAGCCACTACGGTGCTTCTGAGTCAAGCCGCTGCTCTGTGCGGCAATGCCCGGTCTGAGTAATAGTTCATATGTCCTCTCTATCTTTTCTTCTAAGCGTATTCATACCTTTTATGAGACTTGAAACACAAGGGACAAAAATGTCATTTACAGCGTTTGAATGGTGTGTGTTGATGGAAGTAGAAGAGATATCGTCTCAGGGACGTGATTAGCTCAGTCTTGTTCAAATTCTCATACGTACCAAGTGAAGTGATTGAGTTGACCTCAGCACCGTATAGGCCGGACAACTGACATCTTTGACAATTTGTCATCGGTAGTGGGATATCACGCGTTGGGCAGATGAAATGGAGTTCATTCGCTTCATGGGACGCTTACACGTGAACTTTTGAACGAAGGACGATCCTTTCCCGCAGTTTATCACCCCTGTTGCATAGGCTCTCACCTGTCATACAGCTTCCCAGTCACGTCTGATAATTCTAACTTTTTGCCAGAATCCTCATCCCTATTACAATTTACCATCCATTCTCTGCCTTGTAAATCGGTTCTCCTCGTCGTTCTGCCCTTGTATCACTCAGTAGCGTCTTCATATCAAATAAATCTAACTTGTCTTTAAACGACTTATTTGCTCCTTGGAGTGGGGGGCATCTCCAAGGCATTGATTTCCTACTACATATAATTTCCTTTTCCAAGTCAAGCTAACCTAGCATGCTTTCAAATGAACTCATTCCCCATCATGGAGCAATAAGAACAAGCAAAACAAAAAGCTAGAATGGATGTACATTTAGGATAAAATTTAACATTTTCAAAATTCAATGCTACCTCACCGAACGTCAATGCATGT
>LUCM01000236.1:0-45514 GCA_008360955.1 Fasciolopsis buskii
AGCTAAGTGTTTCACGTCACCGTGTTTTGAGTCCGAATGGCCGATGGACTAGCTGGCTGGAGACATTGAAGGATATAGCAACGAAATGTGAACATTTCTGATCGTGTTGTCAATTCTTTTCGCATCAGAATTATTGGTAAAGTGCGTTTGTAAAGTTTTTGTGTTCCGTGTTTTGGCTACTGCGGCATTCTTATTTGTTGTCGATCGTGTAGGCCCGCTCTCTTTTCACTTTGGATATTCATCCTTTTTGTAGAAACGTAACTGGAGGAATATAGCAGCCAGTGAGGCTTGCCTTGTTGTTTAACGCCGAACGGTCGATGATCATGATCATGATCGTGATCATGATGATGACATTTTAGAAGCCTGGCTGAATGCATGGAGGACAAATGTTTGAATGACCCGGCGAATTGTGTGACCTTCGATATGCTTGTACCTATAAACGAACAATACATCGTTCTCTCTCTCGCTCACTGTTCGTGTGGCTGACCTGTGCTGTGATGGGCTAGGGCTGCTACTGATCGATGTTGTATCTATTTGGTAACTTTGCATCTGGTCCTTTGCAATCATCCGTGCGAGCTGCAAGTACGCTGATCCAGTTACAGAAAAACGCATCCCCTGGATATCGCTGATGGCTGCTGGTCACGTGCACCAGCTAGGATTCACAATACTCCTTACTGGTTGCCCTGTTATATATAGCAAAGTTCTTTAGATCGCAGGGGTGTGCACGTTACCGCTCCGTTCCAGTGTTCCAGAATACTTGTTCGATTAAGCTATGTATTTTACCCTGCCAATACCCTCATCTTAGCCCGACACTTTTAAGAGATCCATTAACATATGTCACATTACATTCTGTTTGCTAAGACAACGTGGTAGATCGAACGATTATAAGAAAAAACTCTTGAAAACAAACCAGCAAACTGGAACTATGGGTACCTACTTATTCAATGGAAATTCCACGAATTCGCCAATGAAAAACCGATTCGTAGCGAAGTTGCACAGGAGTTCCACAAGTTCTGGAAGCCGCCTGCATTTTGCCGATCCAATGATATGCAACAAGCCAGCTGCCAATGAGGAATCGTACGCATTTAACTGACGTGCATCTGTAACTTCGCATTGCACAGCTTCCGCGTAAGTGGTGGGACCACGACCGCATGCCGCACAGTACCAGGTGGCACTATTCACCAAGATGGTTCGCTCGAAGTACTCACTAGGGATCAATAAAGAACACGTCTGGCAGTGTCAACAGGAATTTCACCGAACAGTGATAAAGGAATAACTAGATCATCAATGGCGACCAAGATCCGCGTCTTGATGACAAATTTGAACACTGTGTATAGAAAAGAGTAGCTTTATGATGTGCGTAGTGAATGATTTGCAAAATTCGATTAAGTTCAGTTTTTACGACCATTATCCACGCACCACAATATACTGAACAAAATTGGAATGAAAATCATAAGTTCATAAGAAAGTTACCATAGAGAAGCGGAAACCGAAGAGCGCCGCTGAATGCGAAATTTAGCCATATAGTCTGAAGTCTCCAAGTGCCGCATCGGGGGATCTCGTGGACTCCAAATCGGTAATCTAAACCGAACTATACGGAACGGCTCACTGGTTAGAATTTTCGTACTCTTTAGCCAAGCCTTCGATAAACCATATTGAGCCACCTCCAAACCACTGTCTGCATCAGAGGGAACCGATCCGCGGGCATGTGCACCACATATTACAACCACCTTAACCCATTAAGAACCAGTGTTTCATCTAACGACTGGGTTCTGTGGCCAAAAAGCCAACGCCTTTAGTACCAAAAGCTTATACTATACAACTACACTAGACTAGAGTAGTACCAAAACAAAAAACAAAGCACTTGTTATGGCACGCGTTCAGCATGAATGTAGTAGAATGCCAACAATCCACAAGATGTAAATCCCATGGTCCACAACACTGCTTGGGAAGTTTCGGTAACTATGACGACAAGCTGTATGTACGAGTATATGATCTTAACAGTTCGAGTGGGCCAACGAGCAACGCGAGCGAATACTGCGTCGGAAGTCGATACGGTGACAATCGCGAAGTGGTATCAGCAACTGACAAAAATGCCCTCGCCATCTACCGGTACATCAGCATTTGAGTGTCTAGTCATTACCATGGATGGAAGTAGCAATGCCCTAACCAGCTATTTTTTCTAGTAGACAGCATAAGTCAAATTCCGACGCCGATATACGAAGGGTTTAAGCCGGGTGCGACATCGCACACGTCCTAAAAATTGTTTGCTGAACGGTTCAAAAAGTGCCAAATATGGATATTCGAATTTTATACCTCAAACATCGAACCAACCGCAAAACAATAACAATAACGTTTGGTGCAACAAAAACTGATTAGAACTGCTGGCGAGACAGCCCCTCATACTTTTTCCCAAATGAACATGATATATAAGATTGAGTATTTCACTGTAAATCTTAGTGCTTATAAATATACCAATATTCTCATGGCTATTTTCAGCTCCCATCTTATGGTTCTGCGTAACCGCGATTCTGGTTACGGTCATCAGCACCTAATATCAGAAAAAGTGCCTTTGGGAAAGGACGACTAAAACTACATTAGAGGAAGTGATTCGAATCAATCGGGGAATAACATTTCCCGATTCTATTCAGTTGAGGTAAGCAGAACAGGAGCTTACTTGTAATCAGTAAAAATCTCCAAAGTAACCGGACAGAAGAACACCTCGTCCTCTGGTTGCAATGTGCTTGGTGGTCTGGTTTTGATAAAGCGCTCTCCATTTAGAAGTGGCATTACTGTTAATTTAAAAAAAGAAATGCAGTTGACATGGGTTTAAAAACGATAAATCAGGTTATGTGCATATCAAAATTCCACGACATTCTCCAGCACCTTATTTATCTGAAAAGTGACCTACGGAGCTAGCTTGATTAGAACTAGACTCGTGTATGTTCTTAAGTGGAGACGTAATTGAGCAATATTGGAAACTTACCTATTCTACTAGCGCTCTGTGTTCGTGATGGAATTTTAAAGTGCGACTTTTAACTACGTATGAATCTTTTCTTGAATGGTTTAACTTGGTTTCTTCAGTTCTACATATTGAAAGCATGAATGGTGCAGATAAGTATATGACATAAGGCCTAACAATTAACGTACCAATAGCCAGAACCAGAATTCAGAGGGACATTTAATACGAGTTCCCGTAAGGTCAAGCACGACAAATATCAGTGATAGTGAATTGAGGCTCGCCGCCAAACGTATTGTTTTTCAAATGAACCATCGTGAGTCAACGTCAATTTATCAATGGGGAACCGTGGAAGCACCGCTAATCCACCACGCACAAATTAGGACAAATCCAAAACGAATGATTGGCAGTTGAGCGCTTCAGCCACTGAGCCCATCGGGTAGTCTCATATCACTATCACTCAGCGTTAAACAGCAGGATAACCCCGCTTATCGCTGCCCTTTCTCTAGAGTTACACAGCCCTAAAGAATAAATATGCAACAGCGAAAGAAAGGAATGCCGCAGTAGTCAACACACGGAATGCAGTTTAAATGTACAAGTGCACTATTTCGATCATCCTGATTCAAAAGAAAATGACACCATGATTCGCTGCCATATCCTTCATCGTCTCCAGCCAACCAGTTGATGGCCCTTTCGGATCCAAAACACGAAGACGCGAAGCATCTACTTTATCCAAGTCCACTGTACTTTTCCTCATTCCACGTTTTCAAGTCATCTACTCCATGGGAAGGACGCAAAATGGGATACTGCGGTAGACGAGTACTCGTCGCACGCAAAACGTGACCCAACAAACGTAGTCTACTAAGATTAATAAGCTGAGTTAAAGTCTTCTTAGAACCAGCACCTAATACTAGATTCGTAAATACTTTACTCACCCGGTCACTTCATCCGGTGCTAGCAACATTGCGTAGACATTGGTGATCGAAAACCAAGCGACGAAAATCGACAAACACAGTCCATGTCTCACCACACAGCAGAAATGGGCATATTGTGCCTCAGAATAGTAAGTCCTTTATATTCTTGAGATTTTAGCGGGCATGCCATCAGTTTCTGTTAGTTCCCATCGGCACTCAACTAACTGAGTCGAATGCGGGAATCAATGAAACAGTTTATGGTGAACTGCTGGAATTCGTAGCCGTTACAGAACTCGGCGCGGAGTATGTAATCTATCAACACAATGTTTGTCATGTCTACTCTCTTCCTTCCTAATCCATCTGGTTTGGTTTGATGTGGCGATTTCGGCGGAGTCGCAAACCGATTCAGAAGTAGAACGAAGAACATTTCTGTGACGATATCAACTAGTGATGCCACAGTAGTTCTCCCAAATTGTTTTGTCGCCTTTCTTGGGAATGGGTAGCAGGATGAATGCATCACAGTCGCTTGGAAATATCTTGTATTCCCAAATAAAGCGGAACAGCTCATGAAGCCTACTACACAAAGGCGGTAAACACTTTGCAAGCTCCTGGTAGAATCCTACTCCCTCTAGTTTTCTTAATGTTTAGCTGATTAACGACGTTCGCGAACTCAGCGACGCATGGCGGCTCGCAAATGATATCATATGGTTTGGGTAGGACCAAAGACGGTGAGGTTCCTGTTTTGTAGACAGGTCAGCTAGGTTGACCAAGGTGTTCTGCCCATCTCTCGATTGGCCTGTTGTCTTACGTAGATCGGGCAGTTTTGTAACGCCCATTCGAAGCAAAACAGATGAGTCGAAAAGGTCTGCCAAATTCGCCAGTTCCTGGTGCGACCACCGTTCTCTGTCATACCTATCCAGTACTTCTTGCGATCTAACCTAGCCAAGTATGTGGCCGCACGCTGTAGTCTGTGGTGTTTCAAGCTTGTCGACAAGCGGACTTGTACTGTCTTGGCTGACAGCTGAACAGTGGCCGTAGGCATTCAATCTTTTAGTTTTGTTGAAGTCTTCACTATTTCCTTCCTAGCGGGTGATTTCATAATCGTTGTCTCACTGATTTTCCACCGAGACTTCGCCCGTCAGTGTACTGGTGACAGTACTCAATTGTGTTACGATCATAGTCGACAGCGGCTCGTGCTTTTCCAGCAATTATGGAACAGCAACATTTAACCGATTTGGTGATAACTTCCTTGGAAGTGTAGACAAATAACATAAAGCGAGCTCGCACCAGGACGTGGTCCGCACAGTCCAAGTTACCGGTCGCTGAGCCCCGAAACTGACGAAGTGGAGCTAGGTCGCACGAGGATATGGTCGATATGCGGTGTTGTGCGACCGTCGTCCAAATACCATGTTAGTAGGTTTTTCAGATGTTGGAAGTGCGCGCTGCAGACAGCCACGTCTGAGACCCGTTCTTCCAAAGGAGACCTAGTCCAAACGCTCCAAATTTGGCGCGAAGATTCTTTCGAAAGGCTGATGCGCGCGTTCCAGTCTCTCGCAATAAACAGTAAATCCCGCTTTGAGACACTTAATCGAATTTCGTGAGTCGTAAAAGGCATTCTTCGTTATGTTGTCGGCAGCGTTGGTCGGCGCACAAACGGCGATCTCCGTCAAGTTCTACAGGAGCTTTTGAAACATGTTAGATAGTCTGGAGCTCCCAATAAATTAATGAATTTTTAGCTTTTTAACTTAGGGCGATTGCGACACCGTAGAATCCACAGATGACAGTTGGTCCAGTGTGGTGGAACCAGTAGATAGTATGCGCACTTGATATTGTGAACCTGAATCGGGAAGGCAAATTTCTAATAAACAAGTAATACCTACGCGGTAGACGTGTAGCGTCCGCATCCTGATGCTGTGAATGCTTCCCTTCGATGGCTTCCTTACATTCCAACATGTTATGCGAGTTAACTTTCGATAAGGGACCTAGCTTGGTGACTTGTTACCCAGACCTCTGGTGAGTATGACCTCACTTTACTGATGGCTAACGCAGCTTGGCGGTCATTCCCCTATCGGCAACCTGGGGACACGCCAGGTAGCATGCAGCTCTATCCTGCTTTGGTTTGAAGTTCCCCTGATCAACCTCTAACCAGAACTACTCGGCCACCATCTTCATGCACGAACGAGAACAATTACAAATCTGGCTGGATATGGTTTTTGCAAATTAATCAATTTGGTCTTCGTATGGTGTACGGATCAGAGGAGAGCTGCCTGCTACTGGGTGCGTCCCTGGGTTGTGGATAAGGAGTCGGCCACAATCCAAGTGATTAGCCGTTAATAAGATAGGCTCAAGCCTACCAAATAAGCGGCCATGGACAAGCAGCAGCAGTGTCGAGGGTGTGATGGGTTTTCGACTTGCAAGCGATCTCCGTAAAAATACCACAAGAGCCCGCTGATGATACTGTGACGTGGTGAGCGTGGCTCGCCAACCAAATAATGCCACTGGCTCTCGTTGTGGTTATGCTGACCTGGAAAAGTTTTCCAGAACAGACGTATGAACCGATCACCTGACCACCGGATCGTCTGGAATGATTCTTCTGCCTTGTGAAAGGGCACGGTTGTGCAAAGGCCAGAGGTATATCCTCCAATAGAAAGGCTTACTCTGAATCGGGTGACCGAGTAACACAACAGTTCACAACAGGACGGATCTTGGTATGTACGTTCACCACTATTCACTCATTCAAAAAGCCGATCTTCCGCCGTACACGGCTGTTTGTGCCACTACTGACTACCGTTCCTCGCTCGCCCACCCGATTCCCTCAAGTATATCAGAATCTGCAGTCGGCTATGCTAGTGGCAGTGTCATTGAGACAAGTCCTGTTCCTGTTCTCTTGCGTTCTCACTCAGACACCATCCAAATCCCACCGAATCCACTGATATACTTCCTCGCCCTCGATGTCCCTTCAAACTAGCTACATTCAATCCACGAACACTGATGCATGTAGGTCAACAGAAGTGTTCAGATCCCGCACTGGAGACCCCAGCCATCGATGTATGCTGTGTGTGAGAAACTCGCATTCAAGACTCCAGCTCTGATTACCAACTGACAGTCCAACCTAGTCCTTCCGCAAGGTTTTATCTCCGTCTTCCTGGGAACCCTGAGACTGCGGCTTCTGGTTTGGCTGGCAGTGCTGCGCCCCTCAGTGACAAGACTGAAGCTGCATTACTTGATTGGATACCAGTCGACACCCGACTATTCGCAGTAAGACTTGGGGGTTCGTGCAGAGTAAATAACTGTCCCTCTGATAGACGCAACTTATCTCTTGTCTCAGCGTACGCGCCAACGGTTGGCACCCTAGATATAGTCAAGGACACTTCTATCAAAAGCTGCACGACCTTTTACGTACAGCAAGACCCGGTGACACCGTGATTTTGGCAAAATACATCAGTGCTAGAGTAGGTCGGCTGTCCTTCGATGAGGCGCATCTAGGCTTTCTCGGTCTCGGTCAATGTCGCTCTGAAAACAGAGAACGGTTGTTGGTCTTGTGCTCAGACCATCAATTATTTCTCACCAGCACGAGCTTCAGACGTTCCAATCGCCGGTACGCCCACCTGGCGTCCGCCCTCATCAGCGGTAGATCCAAATCGATCAAATCGCCATTAGCCACAAATGGCAGGGCTGCCTACAAGACTGCCGGTCGTACTGGAGTACACCCCTCGGCTCCGGCCACGCGTTAGCATGCACTAAGCTGTCCATGTGCTTTGGCAGGCCCAAAAATGTTCGTTGCAACGTTACTTAAACTGCAACAAGTTGTCTATTCCAACTCGCCTATCAATCTTTCGAAGCACGCCACCCGAAAAGCTAGGATTGCCTCCATCACAAAACACCAATAAGCACCAGTCGCTCATCAAGAATGCCTCGCATTCTGCCGACTTGGTGAGTTGTAGCTTGACCCATCGTGTCGTGACATCTCCGACTTCTGCGAATCTCTGAACCTCCCGAACGAACTCCAGTCCATCCCGGCTGGTAATGAGTATCACAAAGTGCGGCTAGGAACGAAATGTGAATGAAAGCTTGCGTAGGGATCGCGAGATCTGGTGTTCTTAACGAGCTTGGGACATGGAACATGCTATCGCCATAGAAAATTCCCGAAAGCTATTTCACCTCATTTGAGCTACCGATAGGAAGGCGTTGGGTGTGAACGAAACGGTTTGCCTAACAACAACCTCCAGTGTCGCCTTGTATGCTGGGCACCCTTCAAAGCACAATTTGCCTGACCCTCAGCGTCAACTCCTCCCTTAGCTATTCTGCCAAGCACCCAGTGGACTGTTACAAAAGACCCACCTTCTGAGGCGAAGATCCTCTAGGAAATCTGAGCTTTAGAACATAAACCACTGGGCTTCAATGGCCTTTTCTTTGCTGTCCAAAAGCGGAGATGTGGAACTGATCAAAGAACTCCAAGTCTTGTTCTCGAAAGTCTGGTAGTTCGAGAAAATCCGCTAATTATGAGAGGGGGCGATCATCTCTTTTTTAAAACGGCTTGCGTAGTGACTGTCCCAACAATAGGGGTGTTAACCTAACCCCGATAGCATCAAAGCCGCTAGCATTCGTCATTCTTCGCATGTCGTACAACACGCATGAAGGGTGAACTCGTGAGGAACAGGCCGGCTTTTGAGCTGGTCGTGGATGCGTTGATCGAATCTTTACCCTCCAACAGGTGTTAGAGCACCGTCTTACCTTCCAAAGTCCAAAGACCATCGTGTTTTGGGATATTTGCACAGCCTTTGATTCTGTTGATGGGTCTGCAATAAGGCTCTGCTTACTGAGGTATGGAGTACCTCAGAAGTACGAGTCAGTCCTCAGAGTTGTACCGTCACACCTCGAGTCGGGTTAGGGTTTATGGCCAGCTTTTGCCACCCTTAGCCATCTTCGATGCGAATGAAGTAACCCGAAAAAATATATTCGCCTCCAACTCTTGTTTGGATTGCAAGGCTGGACTCACACTGATTTAAATTCAAAATTGTTCCGCTCATCTTGACTAGCGTCCCTAAACAATTACTGCCCAATTGTTGGAATACAATAAGGTTGCCCCATATCCTTATTTCTCTTCAACTATATCATAGAGGATGTTTTACAGAACGCTTTATCTGATCCTTTAAGCAATGGAATGGAACTCCCCCCCCCNCCCCCCCCCAGGGAACAGCGTCTGACTCAGAGTATACCGAGGATATCGCCTTGTTGTGAGACAATGCACAGGCAATTCAACATGCGTTGAATCGCATGGAGATTGACATATCGACGTGCGGAATATGATCTGCATGTTCAAAACCATCACACGTCTTCAAGACTGGCAGGAGCTTGTTCATTCACTCACCCTTTGTGATGATCAGGTCGAGATAGTCAACTGCTCCAAATATCTCGGAATCCTAACCACACCTGGCAGAGGTCATCTCCATCATCATTCAACGTTAAACAGCAAGGCAAACCACGCTGACCACTGCCTTTTCCATAAGGTTACATACGTGTTAAAAAGAGTGAATACCCAAAGAGAACAGGGGGTGGGCCTACACAGACGGGAAAATTTAAGACGCTGCTGCAGCCAACACGCGAAACAGTCAGCTGCAGCAGCACCTTGTCTTTTGCCGCCTGTGTAGGTCCACTCCCTGTTACCCATGGATATTCACTTTTTTATATAAAAAACACGAAACAGTTTTTCTCCATCCATTAACAAGTTCGGCACTGCCGTCGTTCAGTCCTGCAACAGCACTTTGCACTTTGAAGGCACAAAGCACATGCCAAAACGAGGGCCGAACTCGAGAGTCCATCTAGTGCGCATTGTGCATGGTCCATGGATTCGAACAGGCACACGACGTCGTCTGCGTAATCTAGGTCACAGCTTCCCCACATTTCCCAGCTCGACTCACATCCCGGAGACCTCCTGAAGCATCTTCCATCACCTCGTCCATGACGAAGTTGAGCAGGAATGGAGAGATGGGACACCCTCGTTGGACGCCAATAGTCGTTTCGAATGAACATGACAGTTCACCGTATACCCTAACGCGAATATAGGTATGCGAGTACAATGCTCGCAACAGGTTCACAAACTTCGTTGGCATACCCTTCCGGTGGAGAGCACTGAGTAGTGATGGTCGATCCAAGGAGTCGAAAGCACCCTTCAAGTCGAGGAAGACTACGGTCGTAGGGCGGGGCTGTGTGGCACGTTTCCAGTAACCGTCGGAGAGTGAATATCTGATCGATGCAACCTCGATCGGAACGAAATCCGGCTTGGCGTAGGTGGGGGAAAGAGGTCTCATCACGAATAGCGAAACCCAGAGGAGCTTTTGCTAACCTACTGCACTTGTGGCGCCGCCATGACATCCTAACTGCCCTCAAAGAATGAGCGAACAATGCCGCAGTTCGCTGTGCTCTGCTTTATGGTTGCGAGACCTGGCCTATCGCCGTTCAAGATGACCGGTGACTTTTTGGCTTTTACCATCGATATCTCCGAAGCACTGCTCATGTCGGGTGGGAACATCGGGTGAGCAATTGCGAGGTGTATCGTCATGTGTTGGGTACGGACAATCGTTCTCTGACTGAGATAATCGATCTACTTCGCCCTCGGTGGCTTGAATAGGTCTGCCTTTTCGTGCTCTTTTTGCATGTTGGGTTAGGCTGGAAGAAGCGATGTGGCAACCACATTGACTTGGCGTAGAGGTATGAAAAAGTTAGTTTTAGTTTCGGCCTCCGTTGGTGTTTCTCACTTTACTGACTGAGGCCTAAATGATAATGTTTCTTGTTTGATCAGGGACGCTCAGAGATATGGCTCAGAACCGAAATCAGTGGCGTGAATGCTGTGATCTCCGTGTAAAAACAATCCGAAAACAATCAAAAAACCAAGAAATGAGTACGCTGAAAACAAGAAATTGTTTGTTATGGTTTATATTTATTAATTCTCCCCCTCTGTCTTCCGCCTTTTGCAGTTCCACTTGTTGCGTTGGCACCATATTTGCCTTCAACTTGATGTCATATATTCATTCGTATATATAAAAGCTGTAAGTAGTATCTAGATGAGTGAACGAAACTTGCCTGGGAGCACACGGCCGGTTTCGCGGTTATTGTCGCTCGTCAGGTATGCTAATCTGGTGCTCTCTTTTTCAAACATCTTTCTACTTGTACACTCCGGATTGGTATGTCCCACCAAAATCGAATTTGTGGCATCAGGATTGTGCACTGAAGATCTTCATCAGAGTCCACAGAAGAGTCACAACTGCGACTCGTTGATAATTCTTTGTCGGTTGGGCTGAGCCAACCTTAGAAACGAGCGACAATAACCGTCAAACCGGTTGTGCTCCCAGGCAAATTGTGTTCAAGCATCCAGATACTACTCACTACTCCTATAAATACATTTGTATATTCTGGGGCATTCTACCCTCGTTCCTAAGGTTGGCTCAGCCCAACTGACAAAGAATTATCAACGAATCACAGTTGTGATTCTTCTGTGGACTCTTCGACGAACAGCTTCCATGCACACTCCTGATGCTACGGACTCGATTCTGGTGAGAAATATCAATCAATTGGGAGTGTACAAGTATGTGGATGTTTGGACAAGAGAGCATCGGGCACGCATACCTGACGAGCAACAATAACCGCGAAACCGGTCGTGTGCTCCCGGGCAAATTTTGTTTACGCATCCAGATACTACTTCCTGCCTCTATATATATATATATATATACATATATATATATATATATATACGTATATATATTTGTGTATATATATATGCGGTATATGGCACTCGACAGTGAAAATGTAACTAGATCGATACCTGCAAAGAACTTGCTGCTAGCCGCCAAACATAACCAACTGCAATCAGGCACTTATGAAGCCGGCTTATCCCCTCCGACGAACCAATCGCAAAAATTTGGATTTAAGTGAGTTGAAAACAGTCTGTGGTCGGAACAAACCTGAATGTTTGCTCGACTGGAACTGAAAGTAGGCCTCCAATGTCTTCCCGTAGCTTTCAAATAGCCAACTTGGACCTTGAAGCCATTGGCGACAACCACAACATCAGTTGAAAGCAGGCCCCGAAGTAATTCCGACAGCTCGGCGAAGCAAATTCTTAGTCCCAAAAGAGTTTCAGTCGGCGTGGGCATCCAGACGCGACGAACAAGCATCAGTTTTAGACTACTGCCATTGGCACGCAGGGAGCCGTGCAACCGAACTGCGCACAAACGACTGTTGACTGGGACCTCGTTTATCAGTGCAAGTTCAGCTCTCATACTCAAAGCGAACCCGGTGCCGGGGTGACTGTGAGCTCAAAACCGGACCACCAAGCGAAAGAAGTGAAGCGACAGACAGAGGCTGCATTTGCACTCCATGTGTACTTTGGAGTTGCGGTATTTTGAAAACATGAAATCCTAGTTACCGTAGGTTGCTGCATTATCTAGCATAACGAAAATGCATCCGAAGGAGTCAAGTGAGCATTTATGCCCCCAAAATGCATTGTTTCTGACCTTTCCTCTAAAGCTACAGTCGAACACCTTCGGAGTCACGTATTTCCGTCTTACACCGTTCCCATGTAGGAAGTGCAGAAGTTAAGATTCCTTCTAGAAAGAGTGGTACTCAGGCTAGTGATACTTTGCAGCTGCTCAGACCGCAGAGAACCGTAAACGGTGACAATTGGGTTGTCATTTTCTATCGAACCAGAATGATTGAAAGAGTGCGTCTGTACAGTTAGACTGTTCCGTGTGTTGGCTACTGCAGCATTCCTGTGTTTGCCCGCCTGTGTATGTCTAATCCCTGTTCCCCTTTTATATTCACTTTTCTAGGAACATGTAACTCTGGGAAGAAAGCGGTCAGTGAGGCTTGCCTTGCTGTTTAACGCTGAACGATGATGATGATGTGGGAGATGTTCGTCAGTTGGAGCTATCCGACCACCGATGCCTACACAGTATCGCTGGGATTGGATCATCACCATCACCGTCGCCCAGCGTTAAACAGTAAGGCAAACCACGCTGACCACTGCCTTTTCCCCAAGGTTACATACGTGTTAAAAAGAGTGAATACCCAAAGAGAACAGGGGGTGGACCTACACAGGCGGGAAAATATAAGACGCTTCTATAGCCAACATTAGGAACAGTCTAACTGTACAAACGCACATGTTCTTTCAATTAATCTGATTCGATAGAAAATGACAACACGAAGACTACTGCTCGTGGTTCACTATCATATCCTTCAGTGACTCCAGCCAACTAGTTGACGGGTCTTTTGGACCCCAGCCACGGAGACGTGAGACACCTACTTTACCTACGTTCACTGTACATTTTCTCATTCCACGTTGCCACGTTATCTACTGACCTCCACTCCGTGGGAGGAACGCAAATATGGCAAGACGGTAGACCAGTGTTTGCCATAAGCAACACGTGACACAACCACCGTAGACTACTAAGATTCATACGCTGAGTTAAAGTGTTCTCAGGACCTATACCTGATACTAGATTCGTAACCTCCACATCACACCCGGTCACCGCATCCAATACTAGCGGTACTACGTAGACATCGGGAGTCGAAAACCTTCACGCGATGAACACTTACACGCATACTCCATATCTCGCAACCGTACAACAGAACTCAGAGCACTGCGGCACAGTGCATACGCTGAACGATGATGATGACCGCAGATGGAGCTTTTCATTGGGAACGTAAAGTGGACCCTCCATCCCAAAATCCATATCCACAAGATAGCAGGGCGATAACCCGGCGAAAAACGACTAAAGCCTCCGTGCGGAAGCTCAACTGGGTTTGTCATATAACAACGCTGTCTTTTGGTTTTGTTCTGCCCGATGAGTAGATTAACGTTCCCCCACTGGTTCAAATGCCCTGTCCCATGCAATAATGAAGCAAACAGAGTGGGATGGGGAAGAATCCCGTGCCGGTTGTTCACCGCAGACAGGCGACAGCAGCCGAATGCAATGCGATGCCTTCTCACATCGTCAAAATCCCACACACTGTACCATTGTTTTTTTGTCCAGTGGAAGTTCCCTAACCAGTAATCGGCTTTGCGAGGACCCAAATAGTTGATCGAACATGACCTGACGTTGCCTGCCAAACTGATTCACTGGGATTCCACTCAATTTCTATCCATTCACTTGTCAGGCATGAATGGACCTTCAGCCTAGGAATAGTTGCTGTGGTCACGGGCGCACGCAAGGCACCACATCACGTCCAGGGTTTCGATGCGGTGGACCAGGGGATATTTATCGACGTCTATTGAGTATAACGCCTCATCGCCTCACAACTCCAAGAATAAACCAGGATGCGGTTTCATCAACACAGACCCATAAGTTAACAGCATTCCAACTCCTGCCGAAAGATGTCTCTAAGAAACCGCCTTCAAAACAACAGCCGTAAGTTTAACACCCTAAATTTTAGAAAGCCCCGTTCACCCTTGACCTCGGTCTCCGACGCCAGTTCGTCTGCCTTTTTATCGTCGTTCATGACGACCATTTCGCCGTGGGCGTTAACTTGTTGGAACAACATTTACAGACAACGAGACACAATACTTTTGGTCAGTTCTATTCTCCGTGTGTGAGCCAGTTTTTTTCGTTCCACTGAAATGCTACATATCATGGCGGAACAGTGAAGAAAGGTCGCAGCCAACGCGGACATCAGTATGCGAGCGACTGATTCTCTCTTCTAACACAACGAGTCTAGCTAGGTGCATAAACGCATTTTAATTGGCTAAACGGCTATGCAGTGCCGAAGACTTTGCACGATGCCTGCACAAAAGACTGGGACTGGCTGGGAAACTCAAAAGAAATCCCAAGAATCGTTATAACAACGTGGTTCAATTGTTCTGCGGTGCGTTGGTTAAGTGCGCATACATCGCCAGGAATTTCTGGAGACGCCATAGGACACGTCTGCTGATAAACACCGTTACCGTTGACCAAAGAGATCGTGTGCACAATTCCAAACGAATCTACAAGTGATCACATTTGCATTCCATTGCTCTGAAGTTGTGAACCTAAGTCGCAGTTCCTGAACAGGAAACCTTTTGTAAATCACGGTATGAAAGATGCGTAAGTTTCCAGGATTCGGACAACAGGGTTCGGGGGGGCAACTTTGATTCTAGCTTCCTTGGGGGTAAAATCTCTGCAGCTGCTGCAGCGCTATTCGGGACATTTCCCCACGTGCGAAAAACAGTGCCGCATTTTAATGCTGCTTGGGAGACAATGAAAGCCAAATTTTCTTCGGAAGAACAACACTACTGAGCTATAATCATAACGAGTTTTATTTTAACGAAACTCCTTGCAAGCTACTATAATAACCACCAGCGTCCCAAAATGTTGACAGGAAATCGGATCCGAATTCAACATTGGTAAGCACTGAACAGACGTTCAGTCTCTATCAATAGATCCAACTATGTTCATCTTTTATGGTTCAAGAAAGCCTGTCACCGCCACAATGATCCATGTCGATCCACATGGCTAGCCAACACTAGCGAAGGATAGCACCGTCGCCCAAGATATCCGCTGACAGAAGTTGTATAACACATTTCATACGGCTTCCCTCGGTGTCACTTTTGTTCGAATAATACAGCAATAATGAAGCCGGAAGGCCAACAATTTATAGATTTTAATATAAGCGCCCCAGCACACCACTAAAGACCTACCCGATCGCACCCGCGGAAAGGACCCGATAGTGGGCCACGGATAGAAATTCAAACAACGGCTGTTCTTGGCCCAATAGCAGTTTCAAAATCAAGTGCGGCAAGCGCCCGTTGTCCTGTCGCCTCATTGTGCTTCCCAAGCTAAAATTTTATCGTTTACTATCTCCATTATGCATTTTCACGCAGCTTTGTTTGGCAGTGCCCTTATCTGAAACTTATTTTGAAGCTTTTGTGTACCTGAAGTCTTAAAGTCCTGGATTAGCTAGCGGGTGCAAGGTTAGCCCAGTAGTCCCGGTTCTTGTACTGCCTCGTCATCAGGTGGAGAATGGAATGAAACGATGGAAACTGCGAAAAAGAGGGGCGTGATCTACTAATGCGAAAAAATAACCATTAGTGCTATTCCTGTGGAAGGAAATTGCTCCATAATTGGGGAAATGAGCATTAGTGAAAGAAATCGAAGGGCGTGTCTAGACGGATGTCACGCCTTTTTTCAGGACAGCTTTACCGTGGGATTCGGTGACATCTCCCGGGATGGCCCTTTCAAGGAAAAACTACTTCAAAGCCGAAGAAGTCAGCTCTAACGGAGGTGGGGGGAACGAGGCTTACAGATCTTGGTCGAATGACCTCTGCGGGAAGAGAGTGGGTTCAAAATAAAAATTCACCAACTGAGCCTTCCATACCGGTATAGGTTGACACCCAAAAAGACACTAACCGTCACCAAAAGCAATACTCGCTTGTTCTAGTTATCATCGCCATATTATTCAGTGTTTGCGGCCGCATAATTCTTTAAATGTCTATGAATGGGTATATAATTACTATTTTCCGATAAATTCCAATTAGTAACACTCGGAAGTGGAAGGTGTGATGTTTTACCTGATTTCCTAACAGTATACTGGCTGAAATCCCTTAATTTTACTGTTGTTCCACGTCATTCACAATTTTTGACGGGCCTTCGTCCGGTGGTTTTCTTAGTGTACATTTGTTCTTAATTTGCTTCGAGTTTGGACCCTTGTAAGGCCGATAGCCTTGATAATGTTCTCGCATAACGTTTCCTCGCCCATATCCGTCATAGCTACCTGTGTGTCACGCTTATACCAAGCTGTGAGATTAGAGTACCGACAACCCGGGCGCTCTGCGGGCACAGCGAGAGTCGATCGATAATGTTAAGAGGGTAAGTACATTTGATAAGGAATTGCGGGCTAAACGTGCGTAATCGACGTGCAGCCGGCAAGCGCGCTTGGCGGTTAGCATTCCGTTAAAAACAACAATCCGGAAAGGCAAATCCATGATCCGCTACATTGACCTTATCCCAGAAAACCCCCAGAGAAGGGCTTTGATGTAAACCACAGAGGAAGGAGCCAATCGGGCTATTCTATCCTAGGGTAAGACAAAAGTATATGGAAACGGCGTTTGTGAACACCCGTGGATATCCGCCTCGGTGGCGGACACCCAACCAGGATTCGGTGTTGCATTTTTGGATACCTTACGAGAAGACATGCGCGTCAGCTCATAAGCTATCGCGGGCGTTTTATCCGTAACGTGACTTGTGCATTTACAACAGTCTGATGTGAAAACGAAAAAACATCGGAAAATGGTTGGTTGTTTTGCCACAGGGTCACTAAAACTTCTATATGTCTGATGTTTCCGACGTGACGAGTAGTGCCGTCTCTGTTTCCATCAGGATTCTCCAGTGTCGGCGCTGGTAGTGGTTGGGCTTGATTAGGATAGTGACGGTCATGCGGTGGATGGTGTCCTTCGGTCTGTCACCATTTTAACACGGCATGTTTGTTGTGATCGACGGACAACCTGTAATGTTGACCGACAATGTCCAAGGCGGTTAGAGGCCCACCTTTAATAGCACGAAGCGGACCTTTATAGGGCGGCCGAAATTTTGACCGAAAACCGTCAACAGGGAAGAAAACGTGGGTTGAGTTGCGCAAAGCAGCTGGGATTTACTCCACATATGGCTAGGTATGCAGTGGATAGACATGAATCACTCGCATGCTATATGCGATGCGCAGTGCCAAGTCACCGTAACTGAGGTCGATGGGCCAACAACCTCACCTGGAGACGAAGCCTATAGCCGAACACAAGTTAGTTCGATGAAGTTAGTGCATCTTTTTTTTAAAGGAGTTTCGAATGCTCATAAGAGCTACCGGCGATACTCTGCTCCGAACCGCGTTGATCCCGGCTCAAGGAGCAACTTTCAGGCGTAAATGAAATCACTTTATTTAACCAATACCTTGCGGGTCATAGGCAGTCGCTCTAATAAGTTCGCGGTTTAGTGCATGAAACGAACTCAAAAGATCTTTGCTGAATTGTCGGCCACGGTCGGAAAATATACTAACCCAATAACCCGAGGAATCCTTAGCAGTCTCTTCTCCCGAAGAACAACTGGTGTGTATGGGGGCTAAGACCGGCGAATGAAGTGGTCTGCATATATAAGTGTGCTGATCTGGCCGTGAGCAGGCGGGAGAGGTCAGAATGTGTGTGGTTTGGGCTTGCCTCTGTCTCAAGAAAATTAGCGAGTAAAGCCTTGGTATGCCGATGTAATTGTACTTTGTGGCACTGTAGGCAAGCACGCGACCACCGAGGTACGTCGCGCCTAAAGCTAAACTACAAAACACCAGGTCGTTGGTTTCAGGGAGGCAGTAGTTCCCTGTTGTTCGAGGTTGGGGTAACTTTGATCGCCAGCACTACGGACGAACTTGCCATATGCCGCAAACAACTACATTCTGTGACACTAAGGTAGGTACAGCTGCTAAGCTTAATGGGATATCTTGTCGAAATCGGTCCATGCTAAGGTCGGTCACCCAGGCCCGTTATTGCGTCGGGGTTGATGCGGGCCACCGGGACAAACTGGGTTGTTATATACGGTAAGGTGTATGAGAAACGAAGTTCTCTACCCATAAGGTATATCGTGTACCTACGTTGATCTGCGGAACAAAGTCGAAGTGGGAAATCGCACGAGGCGACTACAGGTAGGTTGTCGGAGGCCACCAGCGGCCAAGCGGATAAGGTTCTGGCGTTTGGACGAGACGGGCGCGAGTCCGGATCCTCTCACCACTGGTCAACTTCTTCACTTGGCAGCCATCTACTGGCCGCGGCTACCTTCCTGGAAAATGATGTACACTGTTAGTTCGTTAATGAAGGAAGAGAAAGACAAAAATGTCGAAGTTCTGGGGTTTATACAAACGGTTTGAGATCCGTGAACGCCATGAATATATGGCATTCTAACACCTGTCTAAAATGCTGGTGAGTGAAGTAGGTAGCGAGCAACTCCCTGCCAATTGGATTTTTGATAAGCTTTCCCGCCTGCAACCTTCTGGAAAAGAATACCAAGGCTTCCAAGTATAACACATGGCTCAGGAAAATCCTCGGAAAACATCTCTTGCATCGAAATTCACGATGTGGCTGACCCTGGCGCTCTATCTCACGCATGCCTTCGTTTGCTTGAACGTTTGGTTCTTCGAACTCACGGCGACTTCGGCGCTCAGTGCTTAGGGCCCCATATGAACCACGCGCATTTTCCCGCACAATGACGCATTATCTCGTCTTGAGCCCTGGTAACCATAAATTTGGGATTACTATGTGTTTGTATATCGACCGATTTGATGATCCAGTAAAGCATAATTTATGAATCTATTGTGTTTGCATTTGGGATTTGTCTTTGACTGCGTATTGCTCAGACGCTGTTTGCATCAAGAATTGAATTAATGCTCCGACTGCAGTGTCTGAAGTGTTGGTTATAAGACATCTAAGTGCTGAGAGATCAGGATGTGTGAGTGACGCTGTCTTGGTGATAGCACCGTAGCCTTGCGGCTTGAGAAAAGTCAAACTTGCATTTGGCCCCTAGTAACAGTTATGTAAGTCGCAATGATGTCTAAGGAGGTTGGGGATGAATGAACGTCACACCTTAGCCAGGCCGGCAAACCACCCCAGTTTCCGCTTCGATTCTCCCAACCTTACTCACCCCTTGAGAAACGTCAGTGGCCCGGTAAAGCTTAAAAGTCATCTGCGATGGCGCACCCCAGCACAGCTGTAAAGGTGGGGTCCACGTTGAAGCTCAGGCATTGCACCGGCAAAGCCCATTATTATTCAAGCCCTCAGATCGTTCCGAGCGCCATTGTTTATCTTGCTTAATGTTCAAGTATTCCACATTTCCCGCCACTGCACGCAATGGCGCCGGTAATTTTGTTTCGCGTTGATCTGGAGTTGCCTACCTTGCTTGGGTTTGCCACTTTCCTCCTCGGAACGACTAGATCTTATTCAGAACTTATACAGTTTTCCCACTACTATTTTAATTCACAAAAAGCGTATACAAATATTAAAGTTGATCTTTTTGCTATCCATCTAGGTGTTGTTTGGAGGAACTGGAACATATATCCCTCGAGCGATTGAGGGAACATGCTTGTTCACAATATGCAATTGTGCAGGTGGGTGGTGCGGTATCAATAAAAAATTTCCACATCACTATGAAAATTGATCGAAGGATATTGAAGGCAGAAAAAGTGGGACGAGAGAAATCGGCTTTGAGTGCAAGCGTTGACCATGAAATTGCCAGCATTCGAAGGCCGTTGTGAATCGCTGATCCAAAAGTACAACTTTGCCTGTGGACGAGGTCTGCATTCGGAGGATGGCGTGCTTGCCAGTGATTCAGGTGGGGACATCAATTATCGATATCAGTTAGATTCTACGGGCAAGATAGGAATCAGCATTACCAGTGAATCAGGTGTTGAAGGCGATTATGATGGAGATGGATGGCGGTTCAAAAAAGTGGTTGTTTTAGCGGATTGCTAAGGAAACGATTGGAAGCAGGACAAGTTTGAAAATCTAGCATAAAATGTTGCTTAATTGAATTGTCGGACTGGCTGTGGAATCGCGTCAGAAGTGAGTAGCTCACGGATATATTATTTCGTGGTCACTTGTGGTGTAGCAGCATTAAGAAAAAACAGCGAAATAGGTGAAATTATTTTTCGCCGACGTGTATGATAACCACTGGCAGATTATAGACTGATGTGGCTTCCAGCGAGGACGACAGTTCCTTTAAGTGGTAGATGCGCAAGAATCGTTTTCCATATACTGGAGAGTTTGCATTTCTCCGAGGAATGCAGAAATGGCAAGGAAGGAAAAATCGGTACTGGAAGGTGCATTGATGCATGTCAGTGGAAGTCCCAAATCGAAATAGGCAACAAAACAATCGAAGCGTTTCTCAGGAAGAAGTAAAAATCATGCAGATTAACTTTCCCGCTATAGTATAGCGGAATGACCTGACCTTTCACCGGACATTCGAACTGAAACCCACTGCAAATGCAATAGAGGTAGAAGGTGTGATTCGCCACGACGTGCAGACCTGCCAAAAATGCTCAGCGATCGAATAACGGATCTATCTGCGCCATTCACGATAGGGAGACTCCGAATTTTTCGATCCGAATCGCCCTTGATGTTGTACACAAGATTGCTGTCTATAAGCATCGCAGATGGAGGGGTTGATCAATTCATTCAGACAAATGGGAATGTTAATTGGTCTTGCTTTCAGATAGGCCGGGTCCATCTTTGTTTTTAGGGTACTGTGCAGCACATGAGCCGGATGTGATGAGCTGCAGCATATCATTGGAAATTTTGAATTTGGAGTATAATTCCAGGACAGCTTGCAGTCTGGCTGAGGCATCACCTGTGGGTTTATATAAGGATTTTTAAAATAAGCCACGCCTGTGTGAAAGCTCTGCTTGAGTATGACGGAAATGAGGCCTGGTCTACAATGATATCGGTTCATGTGAGGACGGAGCTGCACGATACGGAACAATAAAAATATTACTGATGTCCATACCATGCTCATATAACTTGTCTTCAAGCAGGTAGACACAATGCTTGCCTGCAACCATGTGCACCCATAATTGTTTGTTTAAGTCGGGGCTACACTGAGTCTGTGAGGTCGATTCAAGAAATAGGTTTGTTTGAAAGCCCGGAGCATGAAGGGAGATGGAGGTGGGAATGATTGATAGTATTTGGATTGATGGCGGGCAAACTAAGATGTTCAAACGCAATGAGTGGTTAGTGTCTGAGCAGAATGTTGGTGGAGCGACTGAAGTTGACTGATTACGAAGGAAGCAGTAAAGGAGTACCGTTTTCATGCTCAAAAGGACGAAACTGTAGTGATTGCAGTTTAAACGGCAGGTAGCATTCTATGCAGTTCAGAGGCGCTGACCATCACACGAGCCGCGATATGAGTCTTCTTTGAAAGCACTCTATAACAAACATGTTTTTTTAGCATAACTGAGGAAGTCAAAAGGCGATATTCAAGCATTGGTCTAACATGGGCGACGTTAAACTAACGACGCCTTCCGGGAGACGCAAAAATTTCAAGGCTGTGGATTTCACAACTTTTGACGCTTGAAAAATAGCGCGCTCAGAGAAGTTGAGGGCGGCACAACTGGGTAGGCCGGAGTCCCGTACCACAGGTCTAGTAGCGACTGCTCTGCCGTCGGTAGACTAGGATCCAGAATTGACATCAAATCTGTGAGTGGCATCAAGTTTTTCACCCAAAAATTGCATGGTCCGTTTAGAACACCAGATGCTAGTTGAATGTAAATCTTCAAGGGTGTTACGATGGTGGATTTAAGTGTGCGAACGATTTTGATGGCGCACGAAAATAGCAAACTTGAACCGTAAATGATAAGAATCATGGCATCGTTTATATGCACAAGAAATAAAAGCAGACCAAGGAAGCTGCCATGAATGACTCCGCTAGCAGCAGATATTAGCTGAGATACACGTCGATTGATCAGCAAAACTTGAGGAAGCTGAATCAGACAAGAGATGACCCATGTAGGCCGGTTATACCGAAAGTGAGCGCTGTGCTTAAAAGATGAATACGTGCCACACGAGCAAGCGCAGTCGCCGTTTCGAGGGATAGCGTGATTAAAGCCATTGTCCCCTCGGCTTTAGACGTTACGGGGTTCATAAAGTCGCAGTAACAAGCGGAGCGTGAGCGAGACTGTAGGATGTGGTGCATCCCGGGACTAAGTGATTCTGGATCAGTTGAGCAAGCGGCTATTTGTTGTTTCACGATCGCTCCCATAATCCTAGATATAAATAGGTGTGATACGCTGACCGGCAGTTTCTAACGCCTAGTGCTGATCTCTTTTGTGATGCAGCATAACGACCCATATATTTTACTGATATGGTGCGGCATTGAATTTCACAATAAAAACGAAGAGATTTGAAAAGAGGGTGCAGACAATTTTTTCTGATTGGATTTTTGGATGGTTTTCTATTGCATACCAAACCAACAAATTTGACTCATTAAATTTGTCCTCGATCGACTTTCAAGAGTAAGGGGACCACCTCAACCGGAACAATGGAGACATACAAGGACTGGTGCCTCGAGGAATGCGACTCGATGGACGTTTAAGACAACGAGGGCCAGAGTTTTATGGCCTAGTGACCCCAATGAAGTTGATTGCAAACCATTAAAGGAGGTGCCTCTTGGTTCCATAGAGATGAAGAGGCGTTGCCTCTTTACTGCCGTCAGCAGTGGCTCTCCCAGATACTGCGAGGAGCGCTATTCGTTCAAGAACATGAGTATTACGTGAAACTTTGTGGTTTTGAGATACAGACCGTATATGTTATAATGATAAAAAGGTAGCTTTCTCAATTTCCGAGGGACATGCAAAAGGCAAAATCAAATTTGCACATGGACGATGCGGAGGAAACGAGAATAACATAGGTCACAATGGATATGGGGATTCGTGAAATCTTGGATTACTTGGGATGCATACTGGGAAGTAGGATTGGACACTGCAAAGTGATGCGCAGTGCACAGGTAGGCCAGTCAGAAATCGAAACTGAACAGCCCGTTTTACAATATTATGCAGAGTTACCTTGGACTCTTCATGGGCGGTTGAATACGAGTCATTTTGGGTTTCAGTGCACTGAATTTACACACTGAATTAAATAAAAGGATCCGTCCGGTGTGGTGCTGCGTGATGGACCGTTACTCTAATACAACTGCTGAATGTCCAGGGAGAATGTTTCTCCCCTGATCAAGAAGCCATCCAACGAGGAAATGTTACCTTAAGCACAATTTAATTCTTAGACTGAGTCCTATTATAATGGTGGGTGTTGTTTGTAGGTAGGAGATTAATCTTGGCAGCTATATAGGACCAATCCAAAAATTCAGGTAGCTTTATCAGCACTCGTCGCTGTACAGAATCGATTGCCGGATATTTTGAAGAAACGCGAACATGTTTATTGTTCAAATGGCCTCCCGATGACAAAGCGTCAATTTTGGATAGCGAAAAATTACGCCAACACGCCGTTTGGTTGGGAAGTGCGTGGGATTTCGTTGTCTATCGGCAAATTTATGTTCACAGGTTATGGAGCCCTTGCTTTTAGAGAGAGATCTGCCTACCGGTGATATTTTTGCATATGCTTTGGCAAGACGTTCCGACGCCTTATGCGCCAGGCGAGGTCGAAAGGAAGAGCAACAAAGTGCGTGGTGACCCGCACGCCTGAACAGTGGGATCAATACACGGTGAATTAGCATATTCTTTATTCATTGATTCATTCTTAAAATCGTTGACGCTCTTCATAGCCAGTCGAGATCTACACTGACCTATTTTAGGAATTCTGAAACAAATTGAAAGAATTAGGGTTTGTGGCAAGTTTTCTTTCTAAAGAATGTATCAGGGCAATAGTTCAGAGATTCTCTGGTCGAGAAGGATGGAATAAAGATACATCCGGCCAGAGGGAGACAGTGGAGTGGCACATGAAGGTACATTATACGACCTTCCAACTAGCACAGATGAAACCCTTGCAGCATTTTGTCAAGACCGACAGAATTATTATCGGCTGCCCTTTAACGCTGTAAGCCGACGTTTGAGGGGACCCGCAACTGGTAACTTCTAACAAACTGCTGGTGTCTCGTGGCAATCGGAAGGCGCTTAGTTATTTTGGGTTTCCTTAATCTTGTTCCAAGCTTTCGTGATGGGCCTACTCGTCGGCAAGCTTATTTTAGAAGGGTTGGCAGGTGAGTTACCTAGGTCTATCACAAGGGGAGCGGAGTTTAAGGCAAATATCAGTTTGACGCAAGGATGTTTAGAAGTTTTGTCGGAGAAACCTCCCACGGAAACGGGTGACCGTTGTTATTGTTACGACTGTGTACCAGCGAGGGGGTGGAATGGTCATAAATGTCCTAGGTGGTGTTTTCAGCGTCTTGCTGATGCGCGAATTGCGCATATCGATTTCCTGAAAAGTATCCACACTAACCTTAAAAGACGACATAGACAAAAACCGCGGAATAATATTACTTATATTTCTTGGTTTTCGAGATGCATGCGTTGAGGCATGAGCAAAATTTAACAACGGGTTATGAATGACAGTGGGTCCAAATGTCGACAAGAGTACACAATTAATAAACAAGTGAGCAAAAACAGATTTATGAGCAGATTCTGCGTACGTTTGAGATAAGACTGTAGGCTATGCAAAACAAAATCAAGAAAGACATCATCACGTCAAAAAGGAAGCAAACGCAAGGGCAGAGTTTGTTTAAGTGCATCAATGCGTAATTACGTGAATGTGAAACTGCGTGCCTAAGGAGGAGTGCACGTTTTGGACGGCAAGAGGCACAATTTTACTTACATTTGTCTGAGACTTCAATGGAAATTGCGGAAGAAATTATTTTACTGAAATGAACGATTGTATTGATCAAACAGCATGCACAATGGACTGGATGTTTTATGGTATAATTGCAAAGGTCAGGAAAATCGCAAAAGTACAGGTTGATATGAGGGAAAGAAATAAAAATGAGATGAAACAAAGCGAGAACCATCATTGTTTAGGAGGAAAAGACGACCAAGAACTGGCAAAGTTCGGCTAGGCATGTTAGTGACGCGAAGGAAGATGGCTTAACAAAACATAAGGGCTCACACTGACGATTTAAAGAAGAAATAGCATTTTGATTGCCTGAATGCAAATGGTAACGAAACATATGTGATGAACATGTGGGTGATGACGGCTATTGTAGTCGTAAATGTGTAAATCGCTGACAGTAGCTTATCACATGAAGTCGGAGGTTTCTTCTCATGGAGAGTGTCCAGCTAGACGTTGACAGCCGCAGTTGAGTCTTTTACAGAAGAATAAAGGCGGCCTACTTAATTTAGCGGCAACTAAAGCAGATACTGTTTTTCGTCGTCAGTTGCGCATCCGAAAGCCATACTGCCGAATCCGTAGTTGTTTTGGAATCTTGAGCCTTCTAGTCTCCCATCCTTAAGGCTTAGGACAGAGGTATGCGATGTTTCCGGGGGCACCACGTATTTGACGGGGGCCCAGGTGCACGATTTGCTCCGAGATATGCAGCGGCACTGCTCTAAATTATGGCTGAATGTCTACGCTGCAAAATGGTGGCAGCATATTGACGGCAGCTTTGTTATCTTCGGGCGAACTGGTAACAACAGAGCCGGATGGGTATTACAGGGCGATAGCCGTACCATTAGGTTGACCGGATTGCATTTGCTATAGTTGGCCGGTGGGCTTGAATTTAAATTTTGAACGGCGAGCGGATGGAAGGCCAGAACACGGCATTCGTAGAGAGACGAACAGTCTGGAGAATGTCTCAGCTGACGGCTAGGACAAACAGAAAAAAAAAGGCATGATCCAACCTGTGAGCACAGATAGGCGATTCCGCGAGCCCATCTGCTGATCGTTACAGGGTTTGATGAGTCAGATGATGGTGTGAAGTTTGGGATAAGACGGGGCTGAAAGATCTGCTTGGAGCATATAAATGTGCGTATGCTTGCTAAGTGAAACGCTGAGGATGTAACCTCAGTTATGATGATAACGTTTGCTGTAGTGGGGGATTATGGCAATTTTCAGCATACCAAGGGGATTAAAAAGTTAGGGGTGAGGCTGGGTCGCTTGCAATGGCCTGCATAAGATGCGTTTGGAGAATCAAAATTAGTCCATAGATCAAATAGCCAGTCTCAAGATTTTCAGCGGACTGGAAGTTAACATCTAAGGTTAAGTGCACAATTAGAGGCTGGTGCTATTTTTTGGATGGATATTCGACAAAGACAGGAAGAGAAAGACGGGGAAACCAGCGCGCAAAGTTTAATACTTGCGAACCGCCCTTTATTTATATAAATATGATGAGATTTGGCCGCGTGATTTTGAAGTGTATTGTCCCAGGAAACCATACAGTCAACTGCAGGCATAGATACCCCGAAATGATTGAAAAAAGATGATGCATTTGCTCAGCTGTGCAGCTTTATACATTACGTGATTTATGATTTTCCATGCTCTGCATAACACAAAAAACATTATATGTACAGCATTACTTCGGATGAGGGTCGGTTTGCTCCTTCGGAGACCGTGATTGCAAATCGACAGCAGATGGCTGTTAGAAAATTAGTGCGAAAATGATTCACTCTCATCCGATGGCATTTGCACCAAAAGATTTGCTAAGCTGGCTACTTTTTTATTTGAAGTTACTTCTCTTTTTGATGCATTTTCGAGTTACACAAATTTGGCCGTCGTCGTTAGGTGTGCAACCATTCCAGAAGGCCACCTACCTGGCCACACATGAGGCTGTGCAGAGCCCGTTAGCCATACTCGTCATCAAATAGCGCCATATCCTCGCCGAGGTGCGGGCTGCATATGACAGCTCAGGTGGATCGGTTGACGGCAGCAGGCTACTGGTTATTTGTGACCTCCTGAACTTCATGCAACATTCATATAAAGGTGAAAACGGACCCGAGCACTTTTCAGCTTGAAGCCTTACGATTGCAAACTAATCGCAGAACAACTTGCAATAGAAGCTGGGTATTTAACATCACACTGGACCAAAGATGGCTGCAACCAGCGTTTAGGCTTTGAGGCACTTCTTCCATGACCGTCAATAGGTTGTTCCAAAGACTGAGCCAAAAATATCCAAAGATTAGTTTGCCAACCGAAATAGATGTTAATGATGTAAGCATCGGAAAGAAAGTGCCGGTATGATGAGTTGCTGTTCATTGATTGAGTTTCAGATGGAAAACCAGGTTGGTTGAGCCAGTGCAGACAAACGGGTGTCCGAAACGGCGCAGACCGCTAACAGGCGGCGATACGATATTATATAATAGGAGTGGCAATAAAATGATGCATGGAAACTAAGTATGGAATGACGGCTAGAAGGCGGATCAGGTGCAGAAACGATAAGCAGAATTTGGGTGAGCTGGCATGAAATCGGCTGAGGCGAGCGGAGTGCTGTTAGCAGGTATCAGGTACGACTGACAAATCAAGCCGGCCGTGCAGTAAAAACCTTAAAGCTGTTATGTGAGGACACCACAAATGTGGAGGGCTTCTACCTGGTAGATTAAGTGACAGAGATGCCGGGGTGTTATCCACTGAGTGATGGGTCGCACCAAACAAAATAGGAAATGATCCGTACATGAGCACATGTAAGACTTCATATGTACACCTGGACAACTGGACTGGATATCGTTGAGAGCTGAGGCAAAGTCACTTGCCCAGAAATGAAAGAAGACGATTTATCCTAATGAGCTAGTGTTTTGTCTCCTGCACTTGTTCGTCGTTCTAGTTATTTTGGCGTACAAAGGAGACGGGTGACCTGAACCGTTTTGGGTTATTTGATGGGTGGCTAGTAAATTCTATGGCATCTGACCATGTTTCAGAGCGGAGTGGAAAAATGACAGTGATGTTTGAGAGGTTGGGCTACAGAGTAGGAGCTGAGTAGAAGGGAACTGGTATAGGGTGGTCCATATTTGAATTCCTTATTTCAGATGAATATCAAGTTCTGGGTAGCCTACGAAAGCCCGGTCTAGACTGACACTGGCCCCAGTTCAATTGGTAGAGAATAATGCGTCGAGAAATTTGGACAGGGCATACTTGAAGTTTGTTAAATTTCGGCAGGACCGGCGAAGGTCCAGCCACAGAGTAAAGTAAAAAATTGCGACGAATTCTGACCTGAAATGAAATTAGAAAGAAGCCACAAATATCACTCGGCAACCAAGAGCCCCAAACCTCCAACTGCCGGAGGGATTTCAATAAACTTCCACAGATAATTCCGAAGGCTTTTTCGGACAAGCACTATCCAACCACATAGAGCAGTTTGCTTAAGTGCAAGCAGGTACCGATCCGGACAAAGCCAACCGCTATTGGATTTTTTGATCACAAAGTACAACCATCAACGGTGTAAGGTTGGCGTCGTTTCCCAATATGAAGTGACGGTGCAGAGTTTGCTTTTAGCTATATCAGTTAGTAGCCATTGAGCATCCTGCAAAGTAGGCAAGGTCGTGCCACGCGTCAATTAAACTTTGACGATACTCGCTGTTTTCTAGCCGAGGAACTGAGATATGTGGAACCTGAACCAAACGACGATGACTTCAACGCCCAAATCGATGGCTGCATTCGGCAGACAGTTCATTCATTTGTGCTCTGAATATGGGTAACAAGCAAAAGCGATTATCTCCTTTCATGTCACACTGGACGCTTTCCGGAAGCTCATCAGGTGCTGTTTGTATGATTTGAAGTCTCAAGACTGCCAATTGATGAGGCTGGATTCATGGTCCGCCTCAGCCTCAAAAGATATAAAGTTAGAGGTGATCTTGTCAACCACCATAAGGTAGCCTAACTCACGTTCAGTCTAATCAATCCACACTTATCTCGTATATGCGCAGCTAGAAGTGGATATTGGCAACCCTCTTGACGTTCCCGGGAGATGACAGCAAACCGTCCACGACCTAATCCAAGTAACCTTGGTAGTTATGCATCACTTTTGGGGGTCTTAGCTGTAATCACAAATGCAGCCGGATGTTTATCAGCTCCGCTGTCGTCGCCCAACCGGCAAACAACACAAACTTTGGTCTGCAAGGGGTGGAGAATCATAAGATTTCGCAAATTTAGTTAGCTCAATAGGCCCAAGAAGAGGCCACCCTGGAAGCCTAAAGATAGCCCCTTCGGATTAGGTAACTGCAAAATCGAAATCAGAGGTTATCAGCCCCATTTGTTTAAAAAATTTAAGGACAATAACCGTATCCATCGCCGCAAACGCTACCCTGATTCAGCCTTTAAGCAAACATCGAGGCCAGTATTAGTGGCTGACCTGGGTGATAGCAACATTATCCTTTATAGCTTGAAAGGATCCTTTTGGCGCAGATCATAGATAACAAATTTGCTCTTCCACATAGAGATTTTCCTTCCAGTGTATGGCAAGGAATTATTTTCAACCATCACTTTCATCTGTTTCGCAAAAGCTCCTGCAAGAAACCTCACATTTCCGTACTCTGGCAGAATGTGCGGTTAGACACTTGCACTGCTGGATAGGGTCTGAATCTTTGGGTCTTCCGGTATTCATACCGGATCGCCTAAGAGTTCTCTTCTAAGCCCTCTCTCATTTTCAAACTAATTTTATCCATGAAAAACATGAGGACGTGTATTCAAAATTCCACCTATTCTCATCTGGGCTTGCAGACCAAATCTGTGTATGCACACGCCTTGAGAACCTTAGGGGGCATGCCAAAAAGATACACATGCCACGACCTGGAATTACCACTTGCCATAAATGCTCTACCCAGAATATAGTGCTCAAAAGAATGTATCCCCAAAAATTGAAAAGAGGAACCCCCAAGTTGTTGTCAGGTTAGCTTCAGGGACTAAACCGGGGTTCACTGATTTCAATTGTAATTAATCGTCACCCAACTTTCCAATATATTTGGTACACCGTTGACCCAACACAAAACGTTGGCGTTGTCGGTCTCCATCGATTGGCAATTTACAGAAATGGAGCATTAGTTGAGTGACGCATCAGTTCATCAAGATAGATCCAAAGTGCGCCGCCGAGTTCTAGTGGTTTGCATGCTGCTGAGAAATTATGCAACATAGTCGATCGGCGCATGACAATCACACATGATAAATGTCATCTTACTAATGGGCAGCCAAAGATAAACTCGAAGAATCCAAGAGACAAGTGAATACTAAATAACAGTCAATGGCAAAGCTAATAAAGAGAAAGGTGCGAAAAAACTTAAAGAATAAAACGGGAAATCAGTGTGAACAAAAACAAGAAATGTTAGACGACGTGGCGATTGACATATCTAAGTACGATGTGTGGTTTGCAACTTGAAAAAGTACGTCGAATTTTGAAGACTGGAAGGAACCTGTGCCTCCACTCACGCTCTGTGGTGATCGGTTAGGGGTATTCAAAATCTTCAAGCACCTAGGAAGTCATTGTGAAAAAATGTCAAAAAACACGCTCATGTCCCTCACGGGTCCAAAGGCAGTGACTGATATGATCGCGCGAAGGATGCGAGCAAACAAACTTTCAAGCAATCAAAGCCACGCAGAAGTTCATGTCAGTGGTCTCCTAAAATTAGGCAGAGATGGAGTTTCTGGCGGCCTATTCTCAGCTGATTGATACGCCTCCTACCAAAATACATCCGAATCAAACAATTCAAAAGCGAGATATTGGGAAACGGAATCATCCTTACCTACCTAATCCTTGCTGTCAATGCTTTGCTTTTGCGACAACTGCGTGCATACTCAGCCATGATGCAACGACCAATTAGCCGTCGTCTACTTCGTTGTTTTCGTAACTCCCGCCCAATCATTACTAGGGCAATCGGGTGCAGCCTATCCAGAATTTGACCAAATTCATGGTGTCCAGGAAACGGACGCCATCGGAGAGGTGCGGCATTAGTAGGAAAGGATAAGGATAACCAACTGTTTGAGTGCATCAAAAAAGGTGTAAAAGAAAAAAACCTTGTAAAGTTAACAACCGATAAGCACGCAGGGCTAGGGCCACCGATTGTTAGATTGTGTGCCATTTATAACAATGTTTACTTCTCGATTTGTGAGAGGAGTGCGCAAGACAGGAGCAAATTTGCACACAGATGATACAGAGGAAACGAAAATAGCAGAAAGTAGAAGGGATGTTGATATATGTCCAAACTCGTCCGTTTAAACAACAAGCAGGTCGAGGAGATCAACATTTTCATAAATTCAGAAAAAATGCACAATAACAATTATTTCACTTCCCCAACAATTCTATTTTGGCTTCTCAGAAGCGACTTTTCAACGTGGAGGTTTCGTCATTATCGTTCAGTGGCGGATGTCGAAATGTGGCCGGAGTCCTCAAACGTCAATAGCGTTACATAAAGAATAGAGAAGTTAAGCCGATGTGAAGAGCAGTGGTGGTATGATAAGTCGATGTAAATGGGTCAACAGCAGGCGGAAGGTTGTGCAAAGTGGATAAGAGTAGCAGTTAACAAAAATAAAGGGTCGACAAAATGCTGGAAAAGGCGAAGGAATACTGTCAAGACTATACCGAATTATTTGGAGGATGAGATTTCATGAATCGTTTTGCACAGAGAGATTATGGAACTCCCGTAACTGCTTAATGCATTCATGTGCGACTGGCAGAAATCTGGACTGAGTTGCCACGGAGAAGATAAATTTGCGTACAAAGCAAAAACCGTTTTTAAGTACGCTCCTGCCTACCAGTCCAGTTGGTCTTTCGAATCCTCAGTGTTGGCCTCTCAGTCACTCCGACCTAGGACTTACGCTTCTTCTGCCAAGCGGCTCTGTAACCCCGATGGTTCATACTACACGATACGTTTCAACGTGTGTTTTGCTCACGTCGATTTAGTAGGTAGGTGGTGCAAAGCTAAGGCGCTATTCCACATCGTGATCACCAGAATCCACATGGTACAAACGTCTCCTGGGACACGTCTTGCCTGAGACATTAGGCCATCAATTAGATTTCGGAGAACTTTGAACGGCTGCCGAACAAGTAGCAGTATCGTCCAAATCCCAGGTTGTCTGCGGGCCTCCCCCGACATAGCGCATCCATCAACAGCTCCGTTTACTCAAGTGAGACAATGGTGCACAATATAAAACGGTATACGGCGAGATTCGGGCGAAAGTTTTGAACTGCTCTTTGAACTGACAGTGCTGCTCGCAACTCTTATCCGACAGTATCAACTCTACCCTGGATAAAACGAATGGCGATTGAGCTGAAGAAATGAGGTGGACGAACAGTACGAGACATTCACCATCCAATCAGCCTACGTCTCCGGACTGAGCAACAACGGCAATTCGTTATGCTTCATGTGTCCTGGCTTTCTCTTTTACATCCCCTGCTCTTTAGCGCTTGCTAGCCGCCACAAAAATTCCGCAATCGTTCACTTGTGAGCACCATTGTACTTAAAGTCAACATCTCAAAAACATTAACTGCCACTGACAAGACTAGTAGATCAAACGGGATTAACGGAATTGAAGGCACTCAAAACTTCACACTAAGCTTGTCGGGTTACTACCAGGTCATGTCGCAGTTGTGGTTTTTCCAACTTGGTCACCTGAACATTGTAACCTGCGTTTGAGCAATGGGCAACCGAAGTCAAACTCCAAACATATACCAAATTTGACTGAATCCTAAGGTGTTTCAATATACAAGCGTTAACGAACCCAAAATATGCAGTCACAAAGACCGAAAACATGTCCGGAGCTCAACGGCGGATGTCGAGATATGGCCGGAGTCGTCAAACGTCAGAGGCTTTAGGTGATGGGCGGAAACGTTGAGCTATAGAGATGACAAGCAGTGGTAATGCGGTAATTGGGTGGAAGTGGTAAAAACTGGGCGGAACGTCAGGCAAATTGGATAAGACACGTATTTGACAACAAATAGCCATAAAAATGCCGAGGGCGGAAGAAGGCTGTCAAGATTGTTTCAAACTATCTGGGGGAAATTTGTGAAGCTTCGGATATGGAACTCCGAAGAATAGTGTTTATATTTGCATACGGATGGCGGCAAGCTGTAATGGGTGGTGCGTCAGACAAGAGAAATTTTGTGTAAGAACACTCCTTAAATACACTAGTCAAGAATGTCCTCTATGCCGTGGTTTTTGCTGTCACAGTTTTTGATTCTATTCAGCAGTACGGTTGGGGATTATGAGGTGCGCAAGCCGTTCTGGAGACAGTAGTAATCGCGGTTTTATCCAAATCGGAGTAGTTTCGGTCGACCGGGCCAGAACTCGAGCGCCAATTCTAGCAAACAGGCTCCTGGGAGAAATTAGAGGATAGCAGATTTGGAATCGCCATCACGAGAACTGAAGCGGTAGCAGCGCGTCCGCTCCAGATGCGAGATCTGGAACGCAAAAGAGAGAAATAGTCTGGCTTGGGTGCCAGCTGAGGTTATGGTGATTATTGGATCGCAACAACATACCTGCAACAAAGTGCATTTATTCCGTAAAATGTGGTAACTAGAATTGAGCTTATAGCAGCAGATTTATAAGTGTCTGAAGATTTAGGGCTACCAAGAAAGACCTACTCAGCCCTGCCAAGCCAGCAAAGAGGATGAGATGACATGAAGAGCGAGGAATACACAGGCTGAAGGTGTTTAAAATCACGGAATTTGATGAGAGCATGGATCCATCAGGAAGTGCGGTAACATTTTTTCAGCCCACATTGGGGAAAGCTTAGAGGTCGGTTGCCTAAGCCACTGGTGAAGAGGGTACATCATCAAAAGGCAGGTCACAGAGTGCATTAGCGTAGAGGTGCGAGAAAGTAAGGAAGTAAGAAGTGAAGCCTAATCCCAGATGATCTCAGCAAAGACTTGGCCAAGAGCTAGAATTGTAACCCATGTTCGTAAGCCTCGTCTAGTCTTATTTCAGCTTGTGTTAGGTTAATTAAGAACGGGACATCCAGTAACTTTGCCAGCTGGGCTTTGAACTGGGCTAAATTTGGGCACGACCGCAGCTTACTAAGGCGTTTGTTCCACAGTGTAGTATTAGCTGTTTTGAAGGATTCAGCCCTGATCGATAATCGAGTCAGAGTATTCTTAACGAGTAGTATCTACTACGAAATGGATACTGGGGACTACCAGCGTCGTGTGCAACTTTTGTGGTAGAGTGGACATTATCACGGCAAAGGTTAAAAAGAAATGCAAGCTTTAATTTAACTCTACGAAGCCACAGTGGTTCAGTTCCAAGCAGCTCGCATCTGGCCCTGTAGATTTTGCTACGTGAAGGACCTAGGAGATTTCTAGTGAACGCACGCTGCACATTCTCGACTTTGTGCAGATGCGTGAAGGTAATCAGGTAGTGCTCGAGGTGGGGACTAACATGAGACTTAGAGGTGATAATTCTGCTGTCCTGGGTATGGAATGTCCTTAAGATCATTGTAACGTTTGTTTTAGCTCGAGTGGTCTGATGGTCGAAGTTGAAAGAGCAGGCGTATCGTAACCCTGAGTCCTTAACTGTGTGCGATACAAGAACTGGAATGATGTTTATGGAGAGGCAGCCCGGAGGAACATGGCATTTATGTTAATTGAGAACTTTTGTCAGCAGAGAACTTCATAAGCCACTTGTATTACCAGTAATCAGGAGACTGGGTTTTCACTGATAAGTGTAAGAGCGGAGCTAAATGAAGCAGCCCCAATGCAATCGGCGAACAGGAATGGTGTGCCGTAACAAATATCGTTAAAGATATCAATAATATATATCAGGAATGGGAGAGGACCTAGCATGCTCCCCTGAATGACCCCACTGATGATAGCACAGGGGCGGGAAAAACAACCGTTAATATTGACTACCTGAAAGCGATCGGAAAGTTAGGGTTATGGTCAAGACAAGAGGGGATTTCTTATTTTGGCCAGGAGTGGAGTGTGGGAAACGCGGTCAAACGCCTTTGACATGGCTAGAAAGATTATGGGCATCACCGGTGGGAATCAGCACCTTGGGTAACCAAGTTTAAGAAATCAAACTGGCAGATGAGGCAGAATCGGCCCCTGAGGAAGCCGTGTTGGTAGGGGTTGATACAGTCGTGAGTAGTAAGGAAGTTACCCGGCTGCTCTTTAACAATCCTTTCCATAATCCTGGATAAAAATGGAGTGTGGTTAATGGGGCGAAAGTTTTATCCTGCATGTAACCCTATTTGTGGTGTGGAACAATAATGGAGGTCTCCTATTGTGATGGAAAAGTAGCGCCGGACATGAAAAGTGGGAACAGATTTGGCAGGAGCAATGGAAAATCTGAACCAGCGATGCGAAATAGGACTGTCGAGATTCCATCAGGGCCAGCATTGTGGGAGGGCCTGGAATATTTCATCACTTTGATAATGCTAGTAGCGTCGAAGGAGATGGATGATAATATAACCGAAGTTAACATGGGGTGGATTTCAGAGTGTGTCCGGCTGTCATTGATGAGAGTAGAAGAGAAATATGTATTGAATGCTTCTGCGGCGTCTACAGGGGACTCGATGCGTAAGCCATTAATTATGATGAAGTTCGAAGTGGCCGGGGATTTGGGTTGCAAGCGAGCTTTGAATATGTGGGAAGTCTTCTAAGCCGGTTTAGGCGACACAAGAGCTAGCATGTCCTGCTTTTTAACCTTGGTTCGGACTCCATAAGAAATTCTTGTTGCAAGCGGTTGACCCGCATTAAAAGCGGGAAGTCTCCGTTTTGCTGATGATTTTTTGAGCCTTCAGAAGTTTTGCCTGGAGCTGACAAACCCTACCAGGCTTCTTGGGTTTGCGTTGAGTGATCTGAGTAAACAGACGATTAATACTAAAAACAAGTTTTGCGTAAATGTCGTCTATCGTACTCTGAGGGTCAGGCGATCAAAAGAGGTTGGACCAATCAAGGGTTCGCAGAGGGTCAGGGATCTCGTCCCAACGAGTCAATAGATAGGAAGAGGCAGCATGGTGTGTACACAAGGGTGAGGAAGGTTTGTTACGGAGAGGGAAGCTACACGTGATCATCTTGTGAGCACTCCAAAGGGAAGGGTTTTAGCACTGAAACCTTAACATCAGGAGTGTTAAAAAACTAGGTCTAAGATATTATAGAACCTTGTGGGCGTGGTCACATGCTGAGTCCATCCTTCAGCATGCGCTTTAGAAACAAAGTCGAGTAGGGTAGGTTGAGCGGATAAAGAGGGCCAACAAACTTTATGGGCATTGAAGTCATCTGCAATTATCTTGCGGCTGCATGGGGACCAGAAAAATAAACGAAGGCTTGGGCGAGTCGAGAAATATCAGAACTGATCGAGTTTGGTGGCCGGTATGCACATCCTATGTCGATTGGGATCTCGGGCAGCTGTACCAGAAGCCTAAGGGTGTCATGGGTAGTATCAAGCAGTGGGTGATGGAGAACGGAAGCCTTGAGTGGCTGCTTCACATAGGCTAGGCAGCCGCATCCTCTGCGATTTGATCCATTGGTTTGGTAGGGCATGTAGCTTGCCAAAGAAAAAGACGGAGTAGAGCTGTGTTCTGTTAATTAAGTCTCTGTTATCAAGATAATATCGTAAGAGTTTTAGCTGCTAACAATCTTAGCTCCCTTGCTTTAAGAGTCAATGAGCGGGAGTTCAGGAGAAGTAGGGAAAATTCACTGGAACATTTAAGTCCACGTGATATCCAAGAGGTGGTTTCGATGGGGGTTGAATAATCAAGAGATACATTAGAGTTTCGGATAGTGTATAACTGTGATAAGGGAGTAAATGTAGTAGACTGACGTATACTGGCCGGCGTGGGATTTGTGGATTGAAGACCAAGGTGATAGAAGTTTGGGAGTTAACTAGCTGGTTGTCAGTAGATGCCAGTGTGGGGGAAGTGGTATCAGTGGGAGTGGGACAGCGTTGGGTGGCCGAACTGTGACTTTGTCACGGCGAAACTGGCAGTCAAGGGGCTCATTGGGGAGTGTGGCTTTGGAAATGCAGGTGAAGAAGCCGGCTGGAAGATATGCGCATGAATTTTTGGGGATAAACTTTACTTTTGGAATTTGCGGGAGTCAGGGGAGCAGTATTTTCTAGCTGGGGCAATTGGGATGAGCGCTGGACAAGGGTGGGTTGGGAAAGACTTCTCTTGATAGGTTGTTACTCATTGGGCAAAATACAGTTATCAACAGTTTGCCAGGTAGCCTGGAGGGATCCAGGGGTAAATGGTGCAATTTATGAGGATACTGGTAGTTGGGATGAGGACCTGGGCGTGTAGCGGTAGAAGAGGGGCAAGAAGTGGCAGAAATGCACCTAAATAGGGTTGACTGGTAAGTGGGTGGAAGTAGGGAGAATAAGCGACAGTCCCTTAATATGGAGGAGCGTTAGTATCATACTGGAATGTGGCAACTGTGTTACCGAAGGAGAATGGAGGCATGAATACAGTGAGCTAATCAACTCCTGATTGTAGCCGGTGGTTAGTTGGTCTTGTGAGTTTGAAGACCTTCAGATTTGGCATAGTTCATGCCGGGATGGCTTGCTCGAGTTGAGTGTGCCGAGAGTGCCAGACAATCGAGGTGTAAAGACAGGTTGACCCACTAAATTAGCAGGATGACTAATAAAGTGCGGGGTTTTGTAGTTAGTTGAATAGGTCACTGGTAGTCACTAGTATGCGCTTCCTATGGGGTTCAACTGATTTTGGCTGGGTGCCATGGTGTTGTTTGATAGAAAATCAAGGAAGTGCCAGAGGGCCTATCTGGGATGGAGTGTATGTCAAGCGGATGGTATTAGCCTGAAAAGACATTGGTGAGATAGCAATCATCTGCGTGGTCACACCGTCAGCGCTCCTAGCTTGGGGTACCAGAGTTGGCAGATTTAGATGAGAACGTTTGCGGTTGGGCGAGCGAGGGGGACTGAGTTTCATCTAGGTCTACCGGCATTTGTTGCGACCAAAGGAGATGATATCCAGGGGTTACCACTATTGCAGCGGACATACGCGAAGGTGGGGTGCCGCTGCCATCAGTAGACTTATTCTCAGACAGACCAGCAACAGATTTGTGGGTGAAGAGATTGGACAGGAAATTGAGCGGCGTAATTGCGGAAGAGGTCGGTTGTGGAAATTGCTTGAAGGTGTAGTTTTCGAGGGGTTCTGTATTTTGGTCGCGGTAGTATTCACCGGGCACGGGATAGCCGGAGATGTGGAACGATGGAGACTGAAACAAGGAGAAGGTAAGTTAGTTGAAACCTTGGAAGTATGCTCAGGATTTGGCCCATCAGGAGGAACCTGTACTGACAGCGCATTAGTCTGATGGGGAGCGCCAGATACAATCAAAGTCCTGCCAACTTGAGAAAATGCGGTAAACTTCTGTGACCGTGACATATCTCTCTGGAAAGGAGTTTTGTCCGCAAAGACCTCGCTATTTTTATAAGGCGTATAGCTGGCAACGTTCGAGTTGTTTGCTGTAAACTCCTTCGAAGGAAGTCCGTCACGAAATTAAAATAAAATCGGACGGTTATTCTTGGGTAATTTTTCTTGGACCACAGAACACACGCATGAGTGTTGGTTCATGCTACAAGCGTTGAGAATGGTAGATTGGGCCAGTGCCAAAGATGGGCAGTCGGGTACATAACAACACGGAGATTCCTCTCGTCATGGTTTTGAATTTCGGTATAATAATAGGTGTATTTTTCGATTCTCGGTAAGCAAGATCAACGGAAGATCAAATTTTACAAATATATTGCAAAAAGACGGTAAATGGCTTCTGATATGCTCTTGTATATGTCCCTTTGGGTTACTCAAGACGCCCACTGGGAGTTGTGAGTGGAATATGCAATGCGTTGCGGATAAAACCACTCTGCTATTCGAAATTCGATGCCGGACAAGTAGCTTTACAGGATTATAGCAGATTTTCTGTTACTGAATGTGTCTTGCGAACCGCGAGTCGTCTCGTGTTTAAATGCATCAGGAGTGCATACTTCGTGCGCGAAGTTTTGCTGTTTTCTCCGGTAGATGTCGAGGTAAGGCCTTAGTCGTCGCAAATAAAATTGGGCAGAAAGATTAGACTGAGAAGGTAACATCAATGGAAATATAATAATCAGATGCAAATTGGAAAAAACGGGACTAGATGTCATGGATAGAAGAGCGGTATTCAACAGTGTTTCCGCATGGTATCGAGGATTGAGGCGGACGTAAACAGCTAACACTATGTCAGATTGTTGGAATGATGACATTTTATAAAGAGTTGTGCCGGAAATGACCACGGCAATCGCAAAAATACCCGTTGCACTTTTATGTGTGGGGCGTCGAACGAGTTTTTGCTAGAAGTAAAACAGTCCTCATGTACATGGCATGTAATTCCATGTTCTCATTTCGAATGTCGATGTTTTTCGTCTTATCTGGCAGTAAAGGTTGGTTGCTCTACAAAGCGCGGCGATGATTGAATGACATCTGTCGTGGTAAAGAATTTGTATATTCGACGGGCTTTTTTGTGAATGTTGCAGTCAATGGGCTGTACACTGAAGTCACCGACTGATGCACTAAGGATGCTGCGCAGTCTGTCGGCATTTGGCTGTCGCATAGATAGCCCTTCACTGCAGCAACCTAAAAGTAAGGCAGTTTTAGCTAAGAAGCTTACGAGCCTGTTGTATGCTTCTGGCGATTAAAGGATGTTTTGAGATTTTTCAAATCTCCGAATGTTTCACTTCTCCATGGGCCTGGCGCAACATTGGAAGACTGAATAGCCCGTACAGCTAGGGTAAGAGCGTCAACCTTCCGGACCATCTCGGATTACTTCTGCAAAGCATCGTAAGTAGCTATGAATAACTGCCTTGCAAACCGTGTTGTTACGATCATAACAGCTGTTTGATGCTTGTTGATTGGAAGGTGCCGAACTCCTCAACATTCGTAATGAACTGTTTACAAAGTCAGTTCTGTTGCTCAGACGGAGAGCTGTGGACCGCATTGCGGTTGGCTTGGGAATATCGGAATGAAGCCACTGGCCTCCCCTGGTGGCGGCTGAAAGGGAGCATTGCCAAAATCAGGGTGAATGTTTGCCCAGGCAAATCGACTTTCAGGCATAGCAGCGGTGGCGAAGTCGGTGGAAGCTTCAAGGTGCATATCTGACTCTCTGGGGACTGCGCCTATTCATGGGATAGGCAGTCTTTCGACGAATACCCATTTGGAGGTCTATTAAGTAGCACTACCAAAGTGCGCGACCTTTTACGGCCGGAGTGAAATACAATGATAACAGTTAGTTTTGTTTGCTTGAGTTTCCCCTCACTGGTTACCGGAGACACTTAAGCGGGTTGGGAACATTACGCCAACGATAGCATTCATCTGTATATGAATGTGGATGTATGTTCTCATACAAGCCTGCGTTCATACTCACGAAAACGACATTCAAGCTCCACATGCAACATCGTCACATGCAAACAAAAATTAATGGCAACACTGGACAACTTCGACGAGCCTAAGAAGTAGGAGCAGCATACTCTCATTATGCTTCTGGAATGTTAAAAGATAAGAGTACAATCTGAAAAAAACAATGTTGATGACCAGGATGTGTGCAACATGGGACTGACAACACAAACTGCTAACAAGAAGGACACGCGTACCAACATAACGTTCATGAGGGCGGTGTGTATAGTGGAATCAGCACCCCATACAGCAAACGTGTACATACGAGATGCCAAAACAAGTTCGATGGAAGGCTAGAGAAGACCGCATTCATTACGCACGACGATTGTATGCTTCTTTCGTCTTCTCCAGTGGAGTACGGCAGGACGTCCCTTGTTCCCATTTGTACTCAACTTCGTCACAGGATGTTCTACAGAACGCTTCATCTGGTATTTTACGCAATGGAGTTTAACTCCCTCCAGGGAACCGAGTTTTTGACTCGAAGTATATCGCCTTGCTGTGTGACAGCGCATAGGCAATTCAAATTACGTTGGACCTCTTGGCGATTGACATCTAGGTACAGTTTGCGGTTTGTACCTTCAAAATGCAACGTACTTTTTCAAGACTGGCAGGAGCTTGTGCCTCCACTCACCCTATGTGATGATCGGTTTGGGGTATTCAAAAACTTCAAGTCTCTCGGAATTCCGTTCACATTTGCCGGAGGTGAGAGGTGTTGCAGGTTTCATCACGCATTGCGAAACCCAGAGGAGCTTTCGCAAATATGCTACACTCGTGGGGCCGCCATGACATTCTAATTGCCCTCAAAGAATGAGCGGACGGTGCCGCAGCTCGTTATGTTCTACTTTATGGTTGCCTATCGCCGTTCAAGATGACCGGTGGTTTTTTGGCTTCTACCATCGATATCTCCGAAGCACTGCTCATGTCGGGTGGGAACATCGGGTGAGCAATTGCGAGGTGTATCGTCGTGTGTTGGGTACGGACAATCGTCCTCTGACTGAGATAATCGATCTACTTTACCCTCGGTGGCTTGAATAGGTACTGCTAATGTCCGCCCACAGTCTGCCCTTTCGTGCTCTTTTTGTATGTTGGGTTAGGCTGGAAGAAGCGATGTGGCAATCACATTGACTTGGCGTAGAGGTATGAAAAAGTTAGTTTCAGTTTTGGCCTCGGTTTGTGTTTTTCACCTCCTTGGTTGGAACCTAATAGATCAGGATTGTTGTTGACCGTGGACGGTGAGAGATATGACTCAGAACCAAAGGCGCGGAGAACTCATCCCTCTTAGAAATACCGGAGACAAAATAATTGTCTTCCCACGGTTTGCTTTTGATCCCTTCTTACCAACTTCCTTTAAAGTTCCACACTTAGGATTTCGCATTGCCATTATGGTTGTTTTCAAGCCGATGTAATATATATATCCTGCAGTTAGGCAAGGGACGGGTCACAGTAACTGTAGGTTTAGCGGAATATGGAGAAAAAACGAAATAACTGCCACGTGATACATTGGCCTAATCGGAAATCAACGGCAACCGATCTCAAACTTGCGGCAGAAATCAAAGCAGCGGTTAAACATTTACCGGAACTACGTCAGATAACCAACGACGAGTGCTAGAGACTGATGACCAATGATTGCACTCTCCAATGGGCTACCAAGAATACACGAGGAAGAAATTCCCCTGGGACTACTAGTCGCCTTACCTGGGACGCTAACTTACATTCTCGTCAAAAATCTATGGAACCGATTGGAGGCCCTCATCATAAGATGTGCTGTATAGTTCTTGGGAAAAACTTACGTGGCAAACATCGAGGAGGATGAAGTCATGCTCTCCTTCGATATTTTGTCTCTCTTCAAATCAATTCAGCGGATAGAAATTTCGAGGACCTCTAGGGGAACATTGATGGGACCAGCATATCCAACCAGGATGTATGTATGAATTGATAGGACTATCTCACGAAACCCACTTTAAATCCAAATGCAAATTCTATGGTCAAGTGAAAGTAATTCCAATAAGTTCACTGATGCACGGCTTCACTGCAGTAGCCTAGAGAAAGAACGGCTCTACCAAAACTCGAGCGAAAACTTGTTTTTTCTATATGGCCGACGCGTTCGTAATCGCCAGACGGTCTGAAGTAAGACCAACCTCCGGTGCGGTCACCGAAGTTTTCACGGATATCAAGTATATCATGAGGGCAGAATATGATAGAAGCCTTCTGTTTCTAGATTTCCTGGTCACAAGGACGAGAAGCAGACACGTTGGAAGCGTCCGAATACGGCAAACATGGGCACACGGATCAAATTTTTTAGTTTCGCAATAATCAAACCAATTGGCACAACGAAAGCTGCATCGAGACGTTCTTCAGAAGTGCGTAATCCCACAGCGGCACAGAGGAACGGAGAAAACGAGAAGAGAGATACCTATTTCGAACATCTCCGAGAAATGGCTACACCGGAAACTTCATTAGAAGAAGCGGCAATAAAAAGAAATACCGAGAGATGATTACCAAACATCAGAAACGAACCATATTGCCTCACATCAAGAAAATCTCTGAAGTGGCGGCGAGACTCATCAAGATTCATAGAATCGAAGTAGCTCACAAGTCGACAAAAACCTATTGGAAATGAAGAAATAACGCAGAAGTCGAGCCAACCTCATCTATCAAATTGACTGCGAAACTGTGGAAAGCGCTACACTGATCAAGTCGGAAACTCGTGACGCGAATCCCTCCAGTATAATTGGCGACAAAACACATGATTCACTTTTCCCAAAGTCGATCCATGAAGATCGTGGAGGACAAAAACACCTAATTTGAGAACGTCAAAGTCGACGCCCAGGGCGGTACAAAACATTCGAGGCAATTTCTAGAAGTCCGGCGTTCCTCAGAAAGATCGATAAACACATCGACGTAGAGCACGCTTATCTGCTGATGCAATCGAGGGAGCAATCAGCAGAAACTAGTTCAAATGGAAGCCGATTCAGCCTTCGACGCGTCAGCCGTCGGTCATAATGAATAAAGCGAATGGTGAGCATTACTGTCCTATCCCATTTACCCAAAGTATCCAATCAGCACTGATTTCAAACGATAAGGGATCAATATAGGCCAGCAAATGCACACAGGCACTCGCCACAAGACCCCAACACTGATGATATCACCTCGACTGGTGGTTAAACGTTTGCAATCAAATTGCTCAGTGAATGAACCAATGGTATATATATATACTATCCGCCTTTTGTAATTTATTTGTACTCGAGTCTTGTCGAAATTTTTCGGTGTTTTTGGTTCACTGGAGGCTTATGCCAGTTATCTCTATTTGATTTTGTATTGTCTCTTGTACTTTTGTTGCCCAGTTGTACACGGCTCTGTTGAACTTCCCTAATACAACCCGAACTGATGGGTGTCCCGGGGCTGTGGTCGCTGCTAGAACCCGCCAGGCGCCCCATAGAATTGGAACAACTTGCCGGGAAAGTTGTTGCTGTCGGTAAGATTTGTTATCTGAAATCATAATTTTTGTTATAATCTAAGAATTTGCCCAACTGAAGGCCTCTAAATAATCGTCTTTATTTTCCAAACTTTAGGATTGCAATTGGGGAGAATTCTATTAGACCTTTGTGAGTTGCGCTTCACAGCTGGTCCAGTGACAACGAATCTCCGCATGAAAAGAATCTCGCTGGCTTATTGCCTATGGTTAGACAACGTTTTTTCAAAATGATTGCTTGCTTTACTCGATTGCTGGAATAAAGAATTCCTCGCAGATGTTAGCGAATGTCGCAAAAAAATAAACAAAGAAATCTGCGCCTGAAATGTTGGAACAATGCCGCATTTCATGCTTGCGGGAAAGATTTCTGTTTAGTTTATCAGTTAGAATTGATAACGAGACAGTCAAGACTAACATCACCATCATCATCATTCAGCGCTAAGCAACAAGACAAGCCTCACTGATTGCTGCCTTTCCCCCAGAGTTACACGTTTATATAAAAAGAATGAACATCCAACGGGAATAGGGAGTGGATCTACACAGGCGGGAAAAGATAAGATGCTCCTGCAGCCAACACACGAAACACGGTCTAACTGTACAAACGCACGTGTTTTCAATCATTCTGATTCGATAGAAAATGACAGCACGATCGCCACTGTTCACGGTTCACTGCCATATCATTCAGTGTCTCCAGCCAGCAAGTCGACAAGTCTTTCGGACCCCGAACACGAAGGCGTGAGACACCTACTTTACCTAAGTTCGCTGTACATTTTCCCATCCCACGTTGCCACGTCATCTGTTGGCCTCGACATGGCTTCTTCCATTCCTTAGGAGGAACACAAAATAGGGCACAGTATAGTAGACGAGTGTTCGCCATACGCAACACTTGACCCAACCAGCGTAGTCTACTAAGTTCCATACACTGAAACAAGCTATTCTCAGAAGTGGCATCCAATACCAGATTCCTAACCTCAATATTACTCACCCGGTCACTCCATCCACTCCTAGCTGTACTACGTAAACGTCGGTTGTCGAAAACCTCCAACCGACGAACATCTCCCACACGCATACTCCACGTCTCGCAACCGTACAACAGAACTGAACGCACTGCGGCACAGTACACACGACCTTTCAACTTCAGTGAAATATCAGGCTGACGCCACAAGTGCTTCAGTCCAGCATAAGCTGTCCGAGCCTTGGATAAACGCATACTTACCTCCACTCCCGAGCTACCACCGTTCGACAGGCAGCTACCAAGGTAGATAAAACGGTTTCCTCTCCCCACCCAGTATCAAGTTCGGCGCTGCTGTCGTCCAGTCCTGTAACAGTACTTTGCACTTTGAAGGTGCAAAGCACATGCCGAACCGAGCAAGCGATCTCGACGGTCT
>LUCM01000236.1:46100-78470 GCA_008360955.1 Fasciolopsis buskii
TCTTCAGAAGTCGAATATTCGACTGCACTTCCACTTCCGTTGGGGGATCAAGTGACACCTCCCAAGGATTCACAGCTCCAGACGTCGGACTAGATACGATAGCGTATGGTCAGTTAAACTGATCCTTGAAATGTTCTGTCCAACGGTCCAGTCTTTCCTGTCTACCGTGAATGAGCTCTCCAGTCCTATCGCACACGACTTCACTAACCGAAGTTCGCCGATGTCGCCCACCGCTGTCGCGTATAAGCTTAAACAATCTTTGACTGTTACCTCAAGCAGACGCCACTTCCATCTCTTCGGCTACCTTAACCCACCAGTTTTCGCGGTCATTCCTGAGGCTTATGGTCAACTGACGCTGCAACTGCCGACGCATCTTATTCATTTCCTTGCAGTTAGTCAGCTGGCGTTTTTGCTCCATTAGAATTAGCGACGCTTGAGAGATCCAGTGTTTTTGATGAATGCTAGGTCTGGGACCTCAGGCGAAATTTTGCTACCAAATGCATCGCCTGTTTAATTTGGTCCCACTGATCGTCTCATTGCTGATCGTCGAAGTTCCTAGTCCCTCGGATAGTTTCTGTTCGTAGCTTTTGCGAACAGCCGAATCAGACAAACGTTCGACAGCCAATCGGATTTGTGGCCTGCGTCGATGGCCATTCGGCTGCAGCAAAAATCGCATTAAAACTAACGCATGATCCGATTCGACGTACGTGGTCCAGTATGATCTACAGTTCTGGACAGAACTGCGCGAGCGGTAGCTAGTTGCGATATGGTCAATCTGACTCAGTGTACCTGTCGAGTTAGAGCGCCACGTCGCAGTGCGACGCGAACTGTGTCGGAAATTCGTACTAGATAGGAATAAATGATTATCTGCACAAAATTGGAGTAGTCTGACTGAAATCCACCTACTGCACTACTTGACAATAAACCGTTGCGAGTATCGGGCGTGTTATCAGTGGTGATAATGTGGGTAGGCAGAAGGGGCAAACAGATTGGGTTGGAGACAGAAGAGACAGGTTGAATAAAAGAGACGGAACTCTGAGCAGTAGCATACATATCACTGCCCACCTACCTCCCGCTCGATGCAATGGGCAGCGTGGTCTTGATCGTCCTGCGCGACGACCGATGCAGTGTGGAATTATTTGTAGGCGTGTATTTCATGGGGATTGATGGACGGGTACTGCTAGGGAGTCCAGCCGCTAAGCAGAATAACGATTAGGGTCCTCAACCTCTGACAAGAACCTGACCGCAAGGCAGCGGGGAATAGCTGAGTGGGTGCCCATCTAATTGGATCAATTATTCTTCCACTCGTTTTTCCGACTGATCTGCTAACTCAGATCAAGATCCAACTTGGAGGACCAGGAGACTACTTCGTCACGCCTCTACCCATTGACCTTCCAGGCATGATTGGATCTTCGGCTTGAGATAATCCATTCTGTATAGCTCGTTGGATCATGGAGACACGCGAGCCGTCACACCACGTCAAGGTTTAGTCTCGTTGTGGCAGACTAGTTTACCTTAATGCGACCATGGGTATGCGAGTACAAAGCTCGCAATAGGTTCACAAACTTCGTTGGCCCCCTTCCCGATGGAGGGCACTAAGCAGTGCTGGTCGTCCCACGAAGTCGTAAGCGCCTTTCGAATCGAGATAGGCTACGATCGTGGGACGGCGGTGCGTGTGGCGCGTTTCGGGTATCTGTCGAAAAGTGAATATCTGGTCGTTGCAACCTCGACCTGGCCGAAATCCGGTCTGTTGTTCGCGGATATTACTCTCGCGAATTGGTGTCAAACGGCGCAGCATTATCGAAGCTAACACCCTAATAACTATCGAGATGGTTATAGAGATGATGCTATCCTCGTGTGAGACGAGTGTTATTGATATTTGCTCAGATGGGAAGCTGTCTAATTTGGAATATGCAGACAATGTTGTACCTTTGAGTTGCAAGTTTTTTTGATCGTCTGGGCGATAGTGTAGATATGTTTGATATGTATTTTTTACCATTGAAATGTAAAATGTTACAGGACTAGGTTGGCTCAAAGGCAAACCTTGTTCTCGAAAGGAAGCAACTGGATGGATTGGACAGGTTCATTTACCTAGGTGGTTGTATCTCACGTGGCAGTCGTATATCAGATGAAAACCCGATTGTTATTAGCCAGTTCGAAGCATCTGTCTCGTAGGTTGGACGTCCAGTTATCGATCATAGGTCGTGTGTCTACGTTGGCATGGAGGTCCACGTTGCTCTGCGGCCCCGGCACATGGCCGTTGAGAGCAGAATATATGAAAACGTCTGGTGTTTGAACACCGTTGTTAAAGTAATAATGGTAGAATAAGGTGGTAGAACCTTGTATGTAAATAAGAAGTTGAATTTAATGTACTGGATCCTAGGGTCCAGTCTTTGGAACATGGACTGAATCAGAATAGGTTGAGGTAGTTGGGACATGTCATGTTCATACCTACAGAATACCTGCCCCATTGCACGCTGAAGCGGGTAATGTTTGGATGATGCCTCGGGGTGGTTAGTTAATAACGTGAGTAAGGGGTACGAAAGCTTTTTACCAGGGACCTGGCTCGTGCAGGTATAGTTGGACTACTGGTTTGGAGTCCACGAGATCCGCCAAAGCGATGGTTGGAGACAATGAATGATATGGCTCAATGCTGCAATGACTATGTATATACATATATATATTGTCTATATATATATTTTTGCAATTGATCTTTCATAATTCCCCGTTACTCTTCTGTTCGAGCAGATAATGCTGTGTGGTATCAATCACAACCAGAACACGGTTTCTGGTTGATCGAACTGAACTGAGCTTTATAATTACAAGTTTATTGTTTGTGTGTTTGAATTTAACCATTTGACGATTGTACGATACAGTTGATGTCTTTTCTTCCATTACATCCTGTTTGGAACGAACCGGAGAGATATTATATTTGGACAAGAAATGTGGCCTTTACAGTACTTTCCTAGAAAACGACTACTCACCTCCTTTTAAAAGCTGTGAAGCAAGAATCAAAGTGACGGCACATGATGAGGCCTCCACAGTTTGGGTATCTTCAATATGCACTTCCATTGTGCCGGGGGCATCAGAGCCATCTGAATTGTATTCGGTCAATAGGGCTTGCAAAGATCAACCCCACATTCCATGGACGAGATCTCAGCAATAGTTTGTGACATCTCTTGTAAGAATCGCCCTACTGAATAGATTGCGCGCACAGACAGTTGAACCTAAGAAAGTTTGACCCAAAAGGGAAAGCTGTCTTAATCAAACCTGAGCATAATTCTCCCTATGTTGGTGATCCTGATAATGCCAGTATTCTCCAACGCGGTTTCTCAACATACATAGCCTGTATGCTTTGACAATCATCGAGAGCCATAAGTGCCTCAATCGAAATGACGCAATAGTTGTCTCAAGTAGATAGGCCGCACTGACATCACAGATAAATAAACGTCTCATCCATCGCAGTACCGTTCTAACCTTAAATGACGCATAAACCATCACACCGAAACTAGAACTGGAAGCACACGGACGCACGTTTAAACAAAGCATGATCACTCACGTTCCTTATCCACGTCCACATACACAAAGTATGGAAAATACTTTTAGACACATGTACAGAATGGGAAAAAAACAATGGCTATGGACTGTTTGCTGGGATTATTCAGTTGCAAGCTTGCTTCGGACGACTTTACTCACGACAACCGAAATATCCGCCTACTGAGCACATTCTCGACGACGGTGGCTTCATGTTTTAAATTCTTCGAGAATGGGTTATTTCTAAATAACGTTGGAGAACCGACGTCCGCCCCTCTGTCCTTTCTGCATTTTTATCTGTCGTCTTCAGATATGAACATTTGGCTTCATCAGGCCGTCAAATCTCGGGCGGGAAATTCTGGTCCACAAACCTATCTGGCCATTCTTTTTCGACGTCTTTGCAAATTGATTTATTTCGGTATCCGACCTGTGTTTGTCTTCGACGGAGATGTGCCTGCGCTAAAGCGGTCGACCATGGTGAGTGGTAATCTCTAGCTTTTACACTCGGCATGTAATTCCGTTCGCTTTTTTAAGTTTTGAGAAATTCCCACGCACGTTCAGATGTTAAACAATCAAGTTGGTCTTTGTTGATGAAATATGGCTGGGCCACTAGACGAGCCGTATCGGGGTTCCCGTCGTGCCACGTCCGTAGTTGCTGCATACACTCAAAAGGGTAGATTTGTGGCTTTGAACAACGTTATTGCATATACGTAATTGTCAGCCTGGATTGAATCGCTTCCGCCAAACTTGTCTTCGATGCCACCGGAAACAATTCTATGGAAGGCACGTGCAAGCATATAGACACTTGCACTATCAGATCCGATGGCGTTTATCGGTCAGTTGAAAGTGTAGCACATCATGTGGTATGTCATTATATATAACTGATGCAACAAACGTCATTTGGGCAATTTCTTTGGGCAGCAGGATAAAAAAGCACAGTTCAATTTGTATTTCTTTTATTAAGCAAATATGATCAAATATTTTAGACAATACGCCACATGCTTCGAAGGTATCTAGTGAGCAAACAGGTTGAGAATTCAGTTAATATCCCTTGTGTATACCACAGCCATGACGCATCACGTGCTCGTTAGGGGGAACAAAGTGGGATTAATTCACAAGACTTTGGCGCCAGCCGGCAATATTTTTCATCATTTCGATGTGGCACACAGCGCCTCCAAGGTGAGTTTGCTTTTACTTCATTCTCCAAGAATCTTTTGAATTTCTGATTCAGAACCCACTGGTTAGGTACCTCCTTTAATTGTCACTCCAAGACACGAAATATTTTTCGGATAAAATTGCGATTCAGACCAAGATAGAATTTTATGTGAAGCATATCCTTTCTCCAAGTGTGCTTTTGTCCGAAAAATGTCGGATTGAATGGACACCACTGCATTCAGGAGAACCTGTTTACCAAATTCTGGTAAAGTGAAACACAAAGTTTATTTTGGAGGAAAGGCCGTTTTCTATATTGGCTGCTTTCTTAGAATGAGTGGAATATCTCTACATTGCTCCAAAGATAAAATTCCCCCCATATTCCGAGTGCACTCGCTTTTGATCCGTTGATAACGACTTTCTAATTTTATTCATGTGAGGGTGAACAACTTGGACGAGAAGCGAGTGGGACAAATTTGTCAGAGAACTTCTAGAAATGCCTATTTTGTAAGTGTCTTTCAGGTGACCACATGCCATTCATTCATCAACAAAATTAGCAAATCTGTTCAGCATTTTCTACTGTAGCACATGATACTTATATTATACGACTAATTCTTACTGCATTTCTGGTTATAGTCTGGGGCAGGATTACAGAAGAGAATTTCTGTCACGAAATTTCAAACTGAACATAAGTGATTTCGTAATCACTTTTGGTTATGATTGATTTCCTCCATGAAAAATGTGCTCTTGGCGCAGTTTACTCGTCTAGTTTGACGTAAATATTGGCCTTGTCTCGTTTAAGGAGCTTGAAAATTTGAACCACGAAATTATGAATTGACCGATGTTTTGAAATCAGTTTCTTATCCTCTACATTGTGATGTTAAATGATTTTACTGTTTCCCGCTCACTGCTTCGCTGTCATGGTAACGACGGGAGAAATTAACACGCAGCGCATAAATGACATTGGCGCATGGCCAACTTTGGTGCAAATCTAAATCCTTCCTGATCGAAAACGTTTCTATTCCTGATCGACCATGAGTGCTAGATTGATTCCGGTTAACGCAAAATACCCCAAGTAGCAAGTGATTATCTTCAGCCTGCGCAGTCGTGGTAGAATAATCGATAGAATAAGTGCTTTTGCTGGGCAAGCGAGTTTGTTATTGTTTATGAATTTCGATTTGGATAAATTCAAAGACCATTCGAAAAACATTTGGAAAATTTTCATGCACCAGTAGGTTTTGCATTTTTTATGTTCAAATATGTTTACCCGGGCTCACTCATGTTTAAGTGGCCATGTTACACTCTACAAACAGTTGCAATTCACGGTGTTTGCTGATTCCTCTTGACATCTAGCAAGTAGTAGAGCCTTAAGGTCACTAGAAGTGAAAATTTCTGAATCCATCACGATCAGCGGCATCTATATATATAATATATAATATATACATTATATGTATAATATATATACATATATCCTTAGTATTTTCGGTGGAAGTGGTCAGGTTTCAAACGAATGCATGAGCATGGAGCGAGCGATACCACGAAGGACGCGAATCTCCCACTGAAAAATGATATCACTATGCGTTCTCTATGTGCTTCTTACGAGTAAAACATTAAGTATACGTGGCCGTTTCTGCCCGTTGTTTCGTCCCCTCTTTTCCTTTTGGGGCCGAGAATCAGTCCTAAGTATTTTCAGTTTCTTGATCTCGTGAACAGCTTAACAGTTAAATGAAGAAAGTTGTTCATTTCATAGTGTTGATTTCAATGATACTCGTCTTCGTGTATCGTTTTGTCCACTTGATGATCAGTCTATCCGCGATCGGCTACGATCAGAAATGTGAACTGTTTCGCTGGTAGCTAATTCTTTCTGGTCCAGTCGATGGGGCGGTTGGGTTGAGCCGATGAATTCCGGAGATTCATCAGCGTTCTCGTTGATGCGTTACTAGATGAATAGCAGTGTGTACGATATTTGTGAAGTTAAAAGGTATGCCCTCAACTTCTGGTAATTTCCACAAGGATTCGTGTTTAACCGAGTCAAAAGTTAGACAGAACTGAGGGGAGCTACAGATTTGGGCATTTTGTGCAGTGTAGGTATTTGGCCAACGGAAGCTGCCCCGGTGAAAACTCCCCCTCGATTCGGTCGAATACGTTGAGTTGGTGCAGCTACAAAGTTGTCAAGGTGCTTTATACAAATGTCGTTCAAAGAAGTACGAGGTCAGGTCACCGAGGGTACACGAAATATTGGAATTCGCTATGCTCCGCTGTAATGTATTCTTTCCTATTGCTGAACCAATCTCTTGTGATTGATCGGCAAAACGCCGCGCGGCCTTGCGGCAGCATTCGTCTAACATTCGCGTATTTTAGCCTGGGCTATAAGACTGCATGATTCAAGGAAACTTGTTCCGGGAGTCATTTTACCACTTCTTATCGTTTCGTTTGTGTTGGAATTTGTTTTTACCCCTTGTGATGCAGGCTGAGCGACGTAAGCTTCGTGGCCGACTGGGTGATAAGGCTAAACGTGCTCAGGATCGTTTTCTTCACCGGCTTCTTCGACGAGTTGCGGAGAGTTCAGTCGCGAAGTCCATGGTATCACCGAATAAAAAGAAGTCAAAATCTGGAGAGGATGATGGTTAGTAATAATATTCATCTTTTCGATCTCTTGGTTGAGTGTGGATCAAAGGACTTAGGCCGTAGGTCATTTATGTTGGCGCCACTCGTTAGCAAATGCTAGTAGTCAACTGAGCGAGGTTAGCTAATTTATTTTTTAACTTCGGAGGGACACAAGTTTAACGATTCCTCTTATTTCGTGCACCACAGGAGTGGGGATCATTTATTTGCTTTTTCGAACTCGCCGCGTATATATGTAGTTCAGTGTGCTCCTTCTAACCTCTAATATATATATATATATATGCTGCACAAGTTTGTCTCCAGACCTTGTGCCTTAGGAATCAACGCGGAGGGCGAAAATAATAACTGTCTTGTGTTGTGTTTGACTTTTTTGAGGAAAGGAAATTGAACGATGTACATAGAATCGAAAATGAGGCCCTCTCAGTATTGCGTTGCATTTTTGTCAGACCCGAAAATCGTTGATTCAATTACATTGATCGGCACACACACATGGGGTTGTTTGTTGTAGTTGTATAATGCGATCATTACCGTCCGATTTTCAGGTTAAATCTAAGTGCAGCCACATTCTAGACATGTGAACAGTGCTACACTAATTAAAATTGTTTTTCCTCTCTCATACACCTTGGGGAGTAAGCCACTAATGTCAGTAACCTGATTTCATATTTTTGATGAAATTTTTGCTAGATTACAATGCCCCCAAATAAGAGGTCTTAGTACGAGGAAATACGATCCATCGAGACTCCCACCAGTTCCCGCAATCTGTAGAACGATCTTATTTTTTTCCATCTGAGTATACCAATAGGCCTTCCGTAATTCACTGTTTTCGTGTTTCTACTCGGATACTTTTCGGCTCCAGTTTTTCCAACTAACAACTTTGTGATCTTATCCCGTCTACTTCCTCCGATTGTCACTTCACTTCTATCCGATGGGGCTAAACTAGTTGAGAGGTGACTGTTAACGACTGGAAAATCGACTAGACAGTGATGTCAGATGTTGCCATTTGCTGCAGCATTGCAACGTCTGTTTCTACGTGCAGGATCTAGGAGCTCCGATCTATCTTCGGATTTGCGTGAGATGGAGTGATGTGGAATTCTGCCTAATCTTGGGACTTTTCAGTTTCTTGTGTGATTTTTGGACGACAAGAAATCTGATACAGAACTAATGTACAACATACCTGGTGAATCCACACTAACCATGAATACTGAAAAAACAAAAAACATGCAACTCTATAGTTAAAACTCGGATACTGCAAAATAATGGATTTCCTTTTTGTCCTGATTTTTCCGGTTTTTTTGTATGTTGTGCTTACTCGTTTTATCGGCCAGTCGTACTGGCCGCATGTACCATCGCGAAGTATGTACGTATCAACCGTCCATTTCACACCTGTTTTTTCTTATCCTCTTTCGTTAGGATAAATCACCATATATTTCACACATTTGCTCCCGCAGCGACGGTTCTTAATTAAACAAAGGTAGCGCATGGGTCAATCGCCTGTGCACCGTTCACCCTTTCGATGGGTATTTTTAACCTGAGCGTTCACGAGTACACGAAACCTGCCCATCACCGTAATGTAGCCTTCACTGAAAACCCCCTCGATTGTTTCAGCAGGCAGAACCCTTGTTCGCTGGACGTAGAGATAAGTTTTTCTGCACGTTAGTTTAGAAAAAAACAAAAAGATGAGTAATTGGTTTTGCCGGTTTCCATGCATTTTCAGTTTTCCAGCTTTTTTGTATTGGGGCGTGGGCGTCTTTTGATGAACCATGTGGTTGCGAATCTAATAAAGTGATAATGGAGGAGTTTAGGTTTTATCCTGGGCTTTACATAGATAATTTCTTATCTGAGTGTTGGAGATTCCCATTCATCGTTTACGCAGATGAACGCATGGTGGATGATAGTTCTTCCATGCCCGGTGAGGTCAACTACACGAAGTAGGGAGTAGGCAAATTTACAACTAAGACCCTGGAACTTGGTTTCGCATAGAACCGAATAGGGTTTCGATAGCTTGTCTGTGGTAAGCACATGCGAATTCCCATCAATCGATATGGGATTGGATCCCGTTAATCGCCATCGACTATAAAATTATTACATCAATCTCCTTAGCATTCATATCATCATCAATCCATCATCATCGTCCTTCAAGTTAAAACAGCAAGGCAAGCCTCACTGACCGCTGCGTCCCCAGAGTCACACGTTTATATAAAAAAGAGATGAACATCCAACGGACAGGGAGTGGATCTACACAGGCGGAAAAACGATAAGATGCTCCTGCAGCCAACACACGAAAAACACGGTGCTAAAACTGTACAAAACGCCACGTGTTTTCACAATCATTCTGATTCGATAGAAAATGCGACAGGCATCCATCGCCACTGTTCACGTTCATGCCATTTATCAGTTCAGTTCTCAGCCCAGCCAAGTCGGCAGTCTTTCGGACCCAACGCACGAAGGCGTGGACACACCTACTGCTACTAATTTCACTGAACATTTTCTCATTCCACGTTGCCACGTCATCTGTTTGCCTCCAGCATGGCTTCTTCCCATTCTAGGAGGAACCACAAAATAGGGCACAGATATAGTAGACGAGTGTTCGCCATACGCAATCACTTACCCAACCAGCGTAGTCTACTATTCATACACTAACAAGGGCTATTCTCAGAAGTGGCATCCGAATACCAGATTCCTAACCTCAATATTACTCACCGCCGGTCCTCCATCCACTCTAGCTGATACACACACGTAACGTCGGTTGTCGAAACACCATACCAACCGACGAACATCTCCCACACGCATTGACTCCACCGTGCTCGCAACCGTACAACAGAACTGAACGCACTGCGGCACAGTACACACGACCTTTCAACTTTCATGAAATTATCAGGTAACGCCACAAGATGCATTCAGTCCCAGCATAAGCTGTCCGAGCCTTGGATAAACGCATACTTACCTCCACTCCCGAGCTACCACCGTTCGACAGGCATCTACCCAAGGTAGATAAACGGGTTTCCTGCTCCCACCCAGTTTTCAAGTTCAGGAGCTGCTGTGTCGTCCAGTCCTGCTAACAGTACTTTGCACTTTGAGGTGCAAAAGACATTGCCAACCGAGCAAGCGATCTCGACGGGGTCTATCTAGGGCCCGTTGTGGCAGTGGTCCGCAGACCTCGAACAAGGCACACACGTACGTCTGGCTATCTAGGTCCATAGGCTATCCATCAGTATTCCCAGTTCGGATCACCTAACATCCGGAGAACCTTCTAAAGCATCTTCCATCACTTGAGTTCTTGACGAAAATTGAACAAGATGAGAAAGTGGACACGCCTTGAATCGAACGCAACCTAGTTGTTTCGAATGAACGTGACAGTTCACCGTATACCTAACGCGACTATAGGTATGCGAAGTACAATGCCTCGCAACAGGTTCACAACTTCGTTGGGCATTACCCCTATCCGGTGGAGAGCACTGAGTAGTGATGGCGAATATTTAGGAGAGGAAAGCACCTTTCAAGTCGAGGAAGACTAGATGTAGGGCGCGTGGTGTTGGCGCTTTCGAGTATTCTGTCGAGAGTGAATATTGGTCGTTGGCAACCTCGACCTGGCCGAAATCCGGTCTAGTTGTTGCGCGGATATTACTCTCGCACGAATTGTGTGCCAAACGGCGAAGCATTATCGAAGCAACACCTTCATAACATATCGGAATTTAAATCAATCGCCACGATATTGCTGCAGTTACTTCCGTGTGACCTTCTTGAAGATGTGTTACAATCAGTGACTACCCACGATAACGGGATACGCTCCTCGTTCCAATATCATCGAGCAAAGAGGTAAGTTGATTTCAATCAGCACGTCTCTTACCCAATTTTGAAAGAACTGGGAAGGTCGTCCGGACGCAGCTTGGCCCCTTTCAGAAGCCGGATATTCGACTGCATTCACTTCCGTTGGGGGATCAAGGGACACCTCCAAGGATTCACGAGCTCCAGACGTTCGACTAGATTTTACCATAGAGCGGTATGGTCAGTTAAACTGATCCTTGAAATGTGTCTGTCCAACGGTCCAGTCTTTCCTGTGTCGTGAATGAGCTCTCCAGTCTATCGCACACGACTTCACTAACCGAAGTTCGCGCGGATGTCGCCCACCGGCGGTCGCGTATAGCTTAATAACAAATCTTTGACCTGTACCTAAAGCAGACGCCACTTCCATCTCTTCGGCTTACCTTAAACACCACGTTCGCAGGTTCATTCCTGAGGCTTATGGTCAAACTGACGCGGCACTTGCCGACCGCAGTCTTATCTTCATTTCCTTGCAGTAGTCAGCTGGTCGTTTTTGCTCCATTAGAATTAGCGACGGCTTGAGAGAGTCCAGGTTTTTGAATGATGCTAGGTCTGGGGACATCAGGCGAAATTGTGCTACAAAATGCATTCGCGCTGTTTAATTTTTGGTCCCACTGATCGTCTCATTGCTGGATCGTCGAAGTTCCTAGTCCCTCGGATAGTTTCTGTTCGTAGCTGTTGCGAACAGCCGAATCAGACAAACGTTCGACAGCCAATCAGGTTTGTGGCTTGCATCGATGGCCATTCAGCTGCAGCAAAAATCGCATTAAAACTAACGCATGGTCCGATTCGACGTACGTGGTCCAGTATGATCTACAGTTCTGGACAGAACCGCGCGATATGGTCAATCTGACTCAAAGTACCTGTCGAGCTAGAGCGCCATGTTGCAGTGCGACGCGAACTGTGTCGGAAATTCGTACTAGATAGGAATAAATGATTATCTGCACAAAATTGGAGAAGCCTTTCTCCGTTGTCTGTTCGGTGTGCAGGCAAAGCGCATCGCTCGCCTAAACAGGACTGCGATGCACTCAGTTTTCCAACTTGCGCATTAAAGTCACCTGCTACCACTACAATGTCAGAGCGTTTGCTCTTCCGCGTACAAATTCCTTTGTCATGAATTCATTGGTGATCCCCTTGTGCTGATTATCCATGATCACAATGATCGCCGCGTTTCTGACTGCGATTGCTATCGCACCGGTTCTCTAGTGGAATATTGGTTCGGGAATGGCAGTGTGTAGTAGTGATAGGTACGACAATACTTAAGGCGCGGATCAGACACTCTAGCACATCTTCGTCCGGTGCCAAAGTGTGGTTTTAATCATTTGATTGGTTTTCCGTCCACAATCGATCCAGTGGTCTTGCTGGTGAAATTGATCTGTCGAGAATGATTCTCCCACGCGCAGTAGTCCCGGTTAATTCATTGGAGGTGTTGTAGATTCTGTGGAGCATATGGTTCGTGAAATAGTACAGTTGGAGATAAAATAACCATGATTTTTAGCGGTTGTTTGGACGTTTGGAGGACATGGGGAGTCGTTTAGCAAAGTAATTTTGAACTCGCCTGTTTTTCCGACTTCCTATATTTGTGAAATTGCGGATAATCGCGTGACAAGGCAAACATTCACAATTTAGTTTGATTCATCTTCCATTCTTGAAACAGCGTCCTCTGTTGTGGTACTCTTTCCTTGTTCATTCAGCCCTGTTGGAACTGATCCGCAGACTTCGCGAAAGACCCGATGTGCAACAGGCAGCAGAGGATGCGGAATTGTTTCGCGCACCGTCGAATCCTCCTTCCACGTGAGTTTTATTTTACTAACTGTGTCCGATACTGAGACATGCTGAGTTTGCTCACACATATGTACGCTGTAATTGATGTATAACCATTGCTTACATTATTAGATTTTTTAACCATATGGTTGTTGCATAACCTGCAACATGAATGTCAGGAGGCCTCTTAGATTCCCAGCTGGGGATTCGCGTACTCAACTTCGTTACCCGCATATTATGAGCCAATCGGCGGTGGTCAGGTGGATCAAGCGTTTATCAGAGGTTTGAATCCTTGTCATCATCATCATCGTTCAGCGTTAATCAGCAAGGCGAACCACGCTGGCCGCTGCCTTTCCCCAGAGTTACACGTTTATATAAAAAGAGTGAATATCCAACGAGAACAGGGGGTCGTTCTACACAGGTAAGAAAAGATAAGGCGCTGCTGCAGCCAACGCACGGAACACAGTCTAACTGTACAAACGCACGTGTTTTCAATCATTCTGATTCGATAGAAAATGACAGCACGATCGCCACTGTTCACGGTTCACTGCCATATCATTCAGTGTCTCCAGCCAGCAAGTCGACAAGTCTTTCGGACCACAAACACGAAGGCGTGAGACACCTACTCTAGCTAACTTCGCTGTACATTTTCTCATCCCACGTTGCCACGTCATCTGTTGGCCTCCACATGGCTTCTTCCATTCCTTAGGAGGAACACAAAATAGGGCACGATATGGTATGGTAGACGAGTGTCCGTCATACGCGATACATGACCCAACCAGATACTCGGGTCACTTGGGTAGGAGATGGCCGCTCGCTGTCGTCCGGGTCGTTACCACGCCTAACTTAGTGAGGACTTATGTGGTTCTGTGGCACCCCAAGTTTCAGGGTCACGATTCTTCTTTTTCCGGTCCCGTCCAACGGGCCTTAGTGTTTATGGGGCATTCTGCTTCCACTACACTCATGGATGGAATGTTCCATTAAAAAATCTGGCCTAGTAATCCACCATCCTCGATCGAGTGAGTCGCTTTCCGGAACTCAACTTTCAAGAGTGATAAAAGTGCGTAGTACAAAATTTGGTTCTACACTATCATGTATGTATGGTCATAATCCCTCACGAATTCCTCTATATTATGAACATTCCTTGGCGGCTTAATTAGTTGATATTTTGTTTGCTTTTAGGTAGTGTCCTTTCCATCTAATCATGGGAACATTACACAAAACTGTTGATCTTATTTTTCTTCTTCGTCCCAGTTGTGGTGTGCAAGGCCATGAAGTTAATGTAGATTTGTCCTTGCCGAAATTCAGATGTCATCATTTCTAATCAGATCTAATTTCATGCTACAGTTTCATTGAATTCCGATCTTGAGAACAGCTGGGCATGTTAGCCATGATTTTTCTCCCGTTCGATTATGCAATCTGTTTGAAGTTGCATCGGTGCACCCTTTATGAGATAAACCAGTTGTCTGTTATGCACCAACAGTTCTGCGTATGAACTCAGCTGGGTGGTACATGACGATATGCTTTCACCCAGCTCGTTGCAACACAGACAAATGGGACCTTCTGTAGTTCTGTGTCACTCAAAGTTTCAGGGACATAATTGCTGGTTCCCCTTCCTCCCCTGTAGTGGCTGTGACGACTGCGGGCATGCCTTTTTCACTGCATATATGCCGTTGGGCATACCATGAAAAACAACTTGGAACGTGGCTACCGAAAGTAAAAAAGCCAATTTCTGTAGAAATCTTGGGTTTGATTATAATGTCCTCGGGAGCATGGATCTCTGAAGATAGGAATGCCATTTGGCGAGTGGCTGTTGTATTATTCCATATACTCAGGAAATTTCCCATGTAGATCCTTGATGTCCTTTATCACCGTGACATGCTGTATGCCCGTTAATGAAGCCTGGGTTGCACCGTGCTATCTCATTAGTTATCAACAGTCACTTGAGAGTGGTCTCTGACCAAGGAGTCACTAATCGACGTTATTACCCATGATTCAAAACAAGGATGAAACAGCTTCCATGGTTTCTTAACGGTCAGTTGAGCGATGATATCACATGATGAATTATTTCATGTAAACCCATGTTTTTCTTGGGCCAAAACATGGTTGTTTTTCAGTGTGAAGGCTAAGAGCAGATCACATCATTAGCTACCAGCAACCACATAAGGCCGGGTCGTGAATAAGCGTTCGGTTCTCGATCACCTTGTCATTTCAAATCAGGTAGCTTCGGCACTACAATTTGTATACCAGTGTGTTTTTCCAATCCTTTACTGTTCTCCCGTCATTTTTCCAGGTTTTCTTAAAAAGGACTTCCCTGGGGACTAGCAATTACTAGCCGGGTGTCCTTCGTACCACTAACTGAATTGTCCATAAATCTATGTGATCAACACTTATCACCATGTGAGAAATTCGCTCACAAAATTCCTTCTGATCCCACGCATCCTGTGCACAGCGATCTTTCAAAGCGCCGCTCTCATATTTCTACACAATCCGTTTTTCGTTCCATACCCTGTAGAATCAATATCCCATACTTAGCATGCATTTTGACAAACCATGACGGTGTTTTAGCCGAATCCCTGAGTAGCCTGTCATAACGTGCTCTGATTATTCCTAGATTAGTTTTATTTTTCACATTTTTATAAAATGATGAGTGTAATTATTTTTCTATTTATTTTAACCCTCGCATTTTTTGACTGAAATGCGACATTATTGATTGTACGCAAGAGTCAATACAATACAATGCAATGCAATACAATACAGTACAATACGATACAACACACCATATGTTACTTGCGAAACTGAACGAGTGAGGGATAACAAATATCAATCAGTTTGCAGTTTAGGGAAATAATAAGCCACTACCGAACAAGCTAGTTTACTTAAGCGATTTAGTTTTGCGACAACTTAAGCTTGGTCACTTGCAGCATTGAATAATAACAGTCGAGCTCATATCTGCAAAGTCTAAGTTCCTGCGGACACGCAGGGTATAGCTTCATCGCTCCTGGCTTGTTCATGTTTTCCAGATAAGGAAACGACCAAAATGTTGGCCGTTTGACCTTGAACAACGTGAGTTCAGACTCACTGAATAGACCACCGCGCACATGTAGTGGCACTTTCGAGGGAGTAATTAATTTTCGCCTGTCAAGCGCTCCTTAAGAATGTCATAAGTTCGTTGGTGGCACTATGACGTGACGTGAACCAGTCATTGTCAGTTTTACCAAAAGAGGCGCATGATCCGATTACCTAACCACTGGACCATTTGGAACAAAGCTGCCATCTTGCAAATGTCGCTTGGTTGCACGTCCTCGACTAGACAAGCCAACAACTCACATAAGCATCATGGACGACGACAGGCAGTCGACTACGTGAGGGAGGGATCTGAAACAGCTGAATTGTGTAATGAATTCCTTTCCCTCTCTTTGTCTTGCATTAACTTCGTTTTTGCCTTGGTTCTGTTGGCACCATATCCGTCCACATCAGTGTGCATATATAAAGGTGCAAATATCACATGAGTACTGGTCATTTGTGAGTTGGAGCTTTGTTTGCCATTCTTTCTGTTTTTTGATTGGGTTCAGCTAAAGACCAGACATGCAATCTGCAGTCACCAGCCCATCGTCGGACCGTTGCTCCACTATCTTTTCTGACGTTATTGTTTTGGTTTTCGTTCTTCAGAACTCGCTTCGCTAGTTCTCCTTTCCAAGACTACCTCGTTATTGAATTCGACCAGTCATCCTTACTAGGTCTTTATCTCTAGATATCGGATTTCCTCATTTTTGTTTTTATTACTTCCTCTTTCCCCGCACTCCCAACTACCTACAATCTACTGTTTCTAAAAGCAAGATCAATAAGTTAACTCTTACTTGAATTTACCTTAGACGCACCCTTTTACGGTTTTTTGACCATGAATTTACTTTTTTTGCTCTACATCACTTTGCATAATAGGAAACCTAAACTGTGCGGAACTGGCTCTCAGTTGTGGAAATGTCTCTGCCAATCGTTCTAGAAATTTCTTGGTAGATCGTTACTAGTAGTCTGGTGATAATACTAACATCGCATCCTTTTCGTCCTTTCTCATAGTTCGGAGTTGGATTCATCCGGGTTGTTAGATGAGAAAGCTGGATTGGAATACGACGAGCTGGCTCGTGACTATTTGGTAAGCGTGTACATTGGTCACTTCATTGTCATCGACGCATCCATTACCTAGTGAATGTGTGTTTCATCTCCAGATTCAATAATGTCATCTCCTGACCTTGTGCAGTGTATACCGTCAAAACGAGACTGCATCTTGATGCGGTGGTACGTCTTGCGCGACTCCGTGGCTTCCAACGAGCCATGCGAAACGGCTTATCCCAAGCTGAAAGCTCTGCCGCGCCTGGACAATCTGTTAGTCCTCCAGGCTGAGGGCCATTTGAGCTAACAACTCAGTTGGAAAAATGAGTGGAGCAATAATTGATCCCGTCGAATGGGCTTTCATTCAACCACTTCTGTCTGCAGTGCAGCTTTTTGGACCCAAAGGCTTTGGTTGAGGATCCTAGGCGTACTCCTGGTAGTGATTGGAAAATGGGTCGTGGCGGCTAGTCAGTGACGCGGTAAAAAGGTATCTAAACTTTAACCAGTGGACTAGCTGGTGTACGTACAGTTAGCCTACCAGTTTGAGGTCCACGAGATCCCCCCAAAAAGTGATTGGAAACAATGGGTGGTATTGCTCAGCGCTGTAGTCAATAGCCTGTTTGCATTGAAAATCTTCTTTGTCGTTGATCAAATTGTTTCCTTCTAGTCCTTTCAACATTTCCCGTCCTGCTTTTCGCTTTTGACTAAATGATGTTGTAAGCACGTTTTTGCAAGGTTAGTGTTGGTGAATGCTGGAGTTGAACCTCGTCAGGAAAACGGTCATCGGGATTCATCAGAAAATAACTCCCTACAGTGGTCTACGTAAAACCTTTAAGTGTTAATCAGCTGTCCGGTATATGTACGTGAATATATAAATGTGTATATAATCAGGTATATTTTCATTATATATGCATATATAACCAGGTAGGATTCATTGTAATTGTTTGAGTGATTTGTGCTGCAGTAGTTCGCGCCCGTGAATTGCTTGTGCTCTTTGCGACTTTAAGTTTTCAATGGACATATCTGATGGATAGCTTTCTTTGGATTTCCATTGCTACATTGACTGCATGATCCAACGATGCGACTCACGACAAGTGTACATTTGCATGGTTGTATAAGTTCACGGCAACCGTTTGTTTTTCTCAACTTCGTATTTCGTTTTTAGCTTTTACTTGTAAAATATTTGGTTTATCCTCGTACCTGCAGTGCTGCAATTAAAATATCGGTGACCAGTACATCTGCTCAAATTGTCGTCTGACTACCAACAACTGCATCAGTAATTGGAGGTGATATCAAAAATTTCAAGCTACCGATGGTTTTCATTGCTGCATTTTTTTACGCGTTCCACATTTCTTTACGCGTCCATTTTGTAGGATGGTTTCAATTTGCATACCGTGGGGGCAGAAACAACCGATCCCGAACTGGATTTAAACTCCGATACGTTTTGTGCCTTACCATTACAAGCCCAACTACGTGTCGTTCAACTTGCTCGTGAACAGTTGAATCCTCGAACTCACCGCACACGGCTTGGACAAATTAATCCAATCGTAAAGGTGACGAACTTATTAGTTTATCAAATGTTTCGTCCGTCGATTTTGACAATGATATATATATATATATATATATATATATATATATATATATATATATATATATATATATATATATATATATATATATATATATATATATATATATATATATGTTTCGGTCATTCATTTTCACAAATCGGGTACACGTTCCGGATTTTCTTTCATCCTTCACACAACCCGGATATGTGTTGGCGGCCCATCTCGTGATGAAAGTGAATTTCTTTTGAAATATCCGAAGCATGGAATACAGTTGTCTTTCCTTTATTGGCTCACAATTTTTAGACTCATATTTGTTTTGATCAGGAGACTTATTATCAAGGAGATGGTAGCTAACAGAAAGCACTCAGGAGAAATCAACCCAGAAATTCCGAATCATGGCAGCAGTAGAACAATACGGAAGCAGGAACAGAATGATCATTCTTTGGAATAATTAGTGCGGAGAAACAACTTATTTCTTACTTTATTCCCAATTTCCACAGAGGTTTCCGGCTAAAAAGTGTTCGGTCAAATCAAATGTTGGTTAGACTGCTATTCTCTTTGGTTGCATCTGACTCTTGTAAGTGAGTATTCGTTTCAAATAATGGTACCATGTCTCTTGAACAAATATTGTCTCTTGAACAAATATTGGTGAAATAATGAGTATAAACAAGCCAGCATAAGTTAGTAATTGACCGTGTGCGATTTCGTTCTTCCGTGTGTATTCATGCACTATGCATGTGAAACATTCGGGTATTGTCAGTCACCACACTGGGGCTTTTCTCAAAAGACCCCAAATTCGACATTATATGAAGCCTTCCGAGCGAGAGATGCTGACGTTTAGTTAAGTTTCTCGAATTCGCAACCATTATCGCACTGGTCACGTTTTGTTAGATGGTGGTACATCGGTGATTCATACTGTGATAAGAGAATTGAAAAGATGACTTGTTTGGAAATTCATATTGCAAATTCATTGCCTACTAATTTGCTTACCAGATTAGATTATCCAAGATGCATTCTCGCCTAGGTATCTTCCCGTCTTTTTCACGTGAGTGCATTACTGTGCACAAACATGCCGGTTTTCAGATGAAGGAATCAGATTGGAAAAGCGCATGTTACCAGGACGAATACTAATGTGTTTTCGCTTAGGAACAATTTTCAATTCATTGACATTTAAGCTCAAGGACCTGCACACAAGTAGCAAATACTTACTGAATACAATACTCGTCGTGTTAAGGCCCGCGACGAACCATGGGTGCATTCGGAACTTCTAAGCGAAGAATAGTTTTCCACTTATGAGGCAATGGTAAATGCCCCACTTCGAAACTAATTTCGTATCGCCATTATTAGTCCACTTTATATATGTATAATATATAATATTATATATATATATATATATATATATATATAATTCCCGATTGATAGGAATAGAGGTCAAGTTTCTTTCCTACGTGCTTCGCTGGCCGCCGGTCAACTGACGCGTTCATTGCGGATTCCGCGATGTTTGACCGGTTAGTTGTGCTTAAGGGCAGATGGAGCTGTTGATAGAATCCATCTGTGACTATATGCGGACCGCACTCTGTAGAGGTATTGGCGGAAATGGCGCGTAAGCCGCCCGTTCAGTCTGAATGTCTAATCGCTGCAAGAACGTCGTAGTCGCATTGTTCTAAACCGTTTTTTACCGGAATCCCTTCTGACCAGTTCGCTTAAGCTCTACGGCTCAAGGAAATTCCTTTACTAGTGTGACTAGCTGCTGTAGCATCCAGATCTGCAGGTACGTGTAAATGGAACTTACTATTGAGAGTAGTTGGGGACGTCAGTTTGACTGTGATGCTTACATGTTGCAGTCTCGTCTCTGAGAGGCAGCATATGTTGGCCGAAAGCGATTCCAATGCGCGAGCTAGACTTGTCTGTTATTCGATTCGTGAAAGCTTGCGTAAAACAGATCTAGCCTATTTGGAATTGGGGAAAGATGCGATTTGTTGCGGAAGTTGCCGAGGAGATAGTTCTGCCGGGAATCTGATCGCAACCGGTATCGGTTTTAGAGTGTCTTCTCTGTGGTCAAACTTCGTGGGTGACAGAGAGAGGTGGAGAAAAAGTATAGGTTCCGAGTGTGGTGATGAACATATCTTGCCTTAACGAAGAGCGCTAGAGAACGTGAGACAAGAACAACTTCCTGGGAAAGCCCATGATTTCTTTTTTCATGTGTAATACTGCTAGGTTACGCAGGTCGAAGCTTTTTTTTGGAGGTCCAAGGACCGGATGCTTTAGCTACCCAAAGTCAAAGCAACTATTCGACATGCGCCATCGGTAAGCGACTGAGGGCCCAGTTCGGATGAGGTCAAACATCCTGGGAGCACATTAAATAGCGCTTCAGTGAGGGGCTATCATTGGTTGAATTCAAATAGCACTTAGCTCAAATGACATTGTTATGACTACTCTCACCGTGATCCGTGTGGATTTGCTGAGTCATAATCTGGGTGGATCAGTAATTAATACGATGATAAGGCCGTACGAAGGAAAACTTGATAGTTCTGACGTGACAGACGTGGAAAACCTCTCACAGTGATGGTTCAGTCCTGGCCAGTCCGTGGCTCGTAGTGTTAAATCAATGGTCTTGTTATGGAGTTCCGTATTAAGGTAGCTTCTGGAATATGGGGAGCTGGAGTAACTAGTTTATCTGCTTATTTGTCGCACACCCCCGGAAACTTATCTTTTACTCATCATCTTTAATTAGTCCTTTGTAAACCGGTGTGTGCATAGGGATATATGTATATCCATATATTTCTATATATTATATATATATATATATAATTTCCTCAAATATATGTATACGACCGCAAATTCGTACCTTATAGTGTGTGTAAACCCCTCATGTAGCAGATCACTTCATAAAAATATTCAGTTTCCAAACCTAGGAACTCGCTTCATTTTGTTAGTCTCAACCTTGTCACACTTCAACAAACGAGGTTGCTGACTTCTCCAGCTAAGGTTTTCAAATTTTTCCAAATGAACATGCACACAATCAGAGCACGAATAAAATAATTTTTTGACAGCTTTTCACATTCCAAATACAAATTCAGTTTCACGTTTTTGTCCTTGCATGTCGGGATGCGCGGTGTCTGTCTTCTCAGTCAAGTTTCTTCACTATTGATCTGAAAATGAAGGCTATGGTGATAACCGTTATGTGACTGAATTCCAGTCAAGTGTTGTTTTCGTATCTTAAGCTTGATCGTTGATATTGGTTGGCACAGACCTTTCATTTAAGCATTTGTTAATCGAAGTATTGACTTCGGTTTGTCGTTTATGATAAGTGCTCTCACATTTTATCACATGGTCAACGCACGAGTGCAGTGGGAAGTATCGTGCATCACAACCGCAAGATCCACTTACTATTGGGACTGCCGCCTTTGTCATTTTTTGTGAAAATGTGAAGCATAATAACATATTTATGACTACACTGATGGGTATGTGAATCGAGAGACTTACTTCATCCGTTACGACGTTTGGCACATGCGACATGCAGTATTTCACCAGTGGCGAAATCCGTTCACGTTCACCACTTGGTGAAATACTCATCGCGATCAAGTGCGGACTGTTGTGGGAACTAGTGACACAACCTACGTTATGGCGTTTGCACGTCTGTTTGGACGTGTTTACCTATGTTCACGCCATCGCTAGCTATGAAAGCGCTTTCGTTTCCTTATATACAAGTTTCTGCGCTCATCATATCTCATGTAAAACCCTTTCTTTCATGAACTTCCTTCCTCCAGTAACAGATGAGCCACGCAGCATTTAGCTCCTCATTCGATCCACAAATCAGCAACGTGCAAATACCGAACCAATGCACACTCACTATTCGCATGACCTTGTAACGTGATCCTTCTTGTGTGCATTTTTGTTTGTTTGTTTATCTGACTGCTGAGTAATGCGTTTGCGTGGGCGGATGCGTGAGAAAATCGTAGGTGATCAAATGTGAGCACAGCAGGTCACATCATGAACCACACCATTGTAATCGTAGTTGATGCTTTCATACTGTCATTGTGTACACCACGTGTATGATTCTATCTCTCCACTTTCTTGGTGCTGGCTGGCGTTGCTGTCCACGCATCTATCTCCTTTCAACTTGTCCCACTCTTTGTCATCACAACAAAAAAAACGCGATTCGGTTTGACAGGATCGCATGTGGACGTGATATCGACCAAATGCGTCCTCAGAGCTAGTCGATATACTAGTTCGGAAGCGTGTTAAAGCTTCGGAGATTGATATGAACTGGTATCCAGGGCAGCGCCAATATTTCGATTTGATGGATGTGGGGGTTCTTTCAGCCAAGGAAACCGACCTTTTCACAACCTTGTTCTTTCCTCCTATACTGGGTTTCAGCGAAGAAATGAGTGAATCTTTTGCCCATGCTTATTCTCTAAATTATAAATACGATTGTTCCAGAAGAAGACCGCAGGCCATTTCGTGCTGCCTAACCAAAATATAACTGACGCTGACTGGATTCGAACCCGCGCAGTTTTGTCCAATGTCACATCATTTCCCGCCCGGTCATCGCCGATTGAATAGTAATAATATTAGAATTCAAGAGTGTTATTAATAAAAATAACCGGGACACTTACTTTCGTGTTTATCATGAAGTAACTGCGCAGTATGCCGTTCAGATTCTTCTTGCTGACATTGGCATTTTGGGCGTCATCGTTTCATCACCAATCAAACGTTTGATTGTAACACTTGCCTTGAGAAAGACTACCCGCGGTAGCCGAAACGTTGGCGCATTACATCTGCCAACAACACTGTGTTATTAACATTATATCATTTACGGTTATAACTAACATTGTCTTGTTTATCTGGTGGTTAGCCCCGATAGTTGGGCTTTTTTTTTGTTCCACTCAGGCTATCATAAGACAGTAAGTAGAGTTACCCCACCAAAACTTTACGGTGTGTGGGCATTTAGGGATATTTTTAGAAATAAGTAAACAGCTGGAAACTTGGGTTACCCATCTTCAAACAAACTGGAGCATATAAAAAACCAAAAATGGACATTTTCGACAGTATCGAAATTCGAACGCGGAATAACCATGTTCTATTTTCACAATATTACCGGCCCAGCCTCTATCCGTCACGTTTCAAGTGACTAATTACTTAAGTTTCTCTTGTTTTCTCCCAAGAGCCCAATTCCAGTCATGCTAGTGGTTGATTACAGACAGTGGAACGAAATTCATTGAACTCGGTCGCCCACGATTGTGACTGTCCAATAGGAGTTGCTAATTCAATACCAACCTTCTTAAACTCTAACTTCTTGACTGTGGTGTCTTCCGGTCTCAAAGATTTTTATTAGTTGAGAGAACACCGGAGATGTTCGTATCATTTCTGTTACAAATGAACGAAATGCTAGTAACGTTATTTGAGACTAATGATCTGGTCACAAAGTTCAAGTTTATAAAGAAGCAGTAGGTAAATTCTGTACTAATCATGTTTCATTGTTGTGGCATTATAGGTCTCTCCCGGGTAAATCTTCGAAAAACCTGATTCGGATGAACCACTGCATGATAAGGCTGACGGTTTCTAATTAGTCTTTGTTGTTCATGTGAATCCGAATTCATAAGCAAAACTTCAAACAACTTGAGGTTTTCATATATATATATATATATATAGATTCATATTCGCTATCTCACAATCACAACAAAATAATTGTCGGATTAGGGTAACGTTAGTCAATAGTTCTTTACAGATTACATCGGGAAAATCTTTTTTACAATACTAGTGCTGGAGCACGACACGGATTGTATCATTTATCGGGGGTAGTCAAAGGATCATTCCACATTGGTAGTGTTTTGACGTGAATATATTCGAATCCTTTTACTGTCCGTTACTCCCCATCTCGAGGGCTTATAACTAAACACAATCTTCTTTGTTGAATGAGGAAAGAAGTAGAAAAAGTAATTATTATTACTAGTCATCGTCGTCCTTGTCATCGTTCAACGTTAAACGGCAGGACGTGCCCTCCCTTCCCCCCAGAGTTCTGCGTTACAATAGAAAGAACGAACATGCAAGGTAAATAAGAAGTATACTTCCAGGGACTCGAAAGGAAAAGAATGTTATAGTGGCCAACACACGGAACATATTATGACTTTACGAATGACGACAGACGACAACACGATAGCGATTGTTCATTTCTTTCAGTATCTCCATTTGACATTGATATCATCGGAGAACAAAAAATCCACGATGCTGGTTCGTTACTAATTAATTACCTGCTTTCGTTCTTGTTTATTATTCGAAATATGGACAGATTCCTCAAGCTTCTCTAAAAGGATTGACTACACATATTACTTCCTCGTTCACTGAGTTATATAATGAGAGCTTTTTGAGTAACTCTTCCAACTTCAGCCAAAATTCTGTCATCGTATATCCGATATCGGTGGCAATTAAATTGCGAGTAAGGTGATCTTCATCCTTGTCGATCCATAATGCGTATCGGGATTCTTCATTTCTCACTTACACCCCCCAGCGATTGGTTAAGCTGCTTTTTTTGTCGCTCAGCATTAGGTATTGAGTTTATAGTCGTCTCAATAACATCATATTTTCACGCCGATCTTATTCGTGTAATTGTATTATTCATTTCAAGAACCCAAATCTATCGTCTACGTCGTCAACACTTAATGGGTTTTCAGAATTACGAAGGTCCTTTTTGACTAAGAAAAGAAAACGCATCGGCCAGCAGGTTGATCTTTCGTGACACTCCCTGTTCCAGCATGATTTTAACCCCTATCATTATCAACATTTGATCGCTCATTTTGGAATGTCGAATCCAATGCCCATTCTCAGATTACGTGTCCACTTCAAAACTCGTGTACCTGGTCTCCAGAATAAGGATGATTCTCGTCTAGCTTGGAGGCTTCGTTTGTTACCGGTCGGTGGTGATCAAGCGGGTTGATCCTCTGCCCCTCGCAAAAAGGTCAGAGGTCAAATCCCAGACCCGCCAGCCATTTGGTAGGCAGATAGCAGTTTGCTGTCACCCGGCTCGTTACCCCATCTTACCTGTCGGTACTTTTGTGGTTTTCAATACCGCTCCAAGTCTCAAAGTCGTGGTTAGCAGTTAAATTGTCAATTGGTGTTTATGGGATTCACCTTCTTCCCTACGCGCATGTTCAAAGGTTATCAAGAGTAAAAAAATCACAAGTGAGGCGTATTCCGTTTTCATTGCCTTCCTGCTGCACTAAGTCCGAAATTTTTGTCTATTTCTCCAGTGTTATTCAGAGAACAAGGTTACGCTGCCTATTGGCTCGTATATTGCACTTGTCCAGTTGATGTAAGTCCCTTTCGTCGATCACAGTCTGTGAATTGATAGGTGCTACAAGATGTTCTCGTTTGGTGGGTTGGATGATTGAATTCGCGATCATGTGCGTTAATACGGGCCGCCAATCCGTAGATAATAATGCTCACCTGAATTGTCTCACTTTCTGTTCAACCGACCTATTGATTGACTGATTTAGTTTTGTAGACGTGAGTTTAGGTAAATGGCCGACAACGTGTTTACTTTGCCACTAGAATCTCATTTGGATTGTTAGGATCGTGAATGGATGTTAAGCTCATTTACGAGTCATATGATGATTCGTCGGAGGATTTTCGCCGGTCAGGCAAGGCTGACCTTCAGAAAGGGGACACAAGGCCCGAAAGCATTGGTTTTTCTCCTCAGTAGTATGTTTCACATATGGGTGAGTGAACAAAGTTTCCCCGGAAGCACCCGACCGGTTTCTCGGTAATTGCCATTCTTCAAGTATGCGTGCTCGGTCTTCTTCTGTCCAACCATTCCTTATACTAGTGCTCTCGTTTCTTATTTTTTCAGTAGAATCTCATTTGAATCGTTTGGAGGGTGAGTGGATGAGGGTTGACCTTGCCTGGCCGACGAAAATCCTCCGACGAATCATCATGTGATTCTTAGTTAGACTTATCATCGATTCGCGTTCCTAAATATTCAAATGAGGTTCTAGTGAGAAACGAAGAAACGAGCGCAGCGCACTAGTATAGGGACGGTTGGACAGAAGAATACCAAGTACACATACCTGAAGAGCGCCAATAACCGCGAAACCGGTCATGCGTTTCTGGGAAAATGTTTGCTTTCCGTTTAGATTCTTGATTGGAACCCATATGAAACTCTGAACCAACGTAGTTGTTCCAATAGTCCCATTTGTACTTCTGGGTTGGGTCTTTTGAGGTCCTCCTATCTGATGGTCCGACTACGCGCGATAGTTAGTGATGTGATGCATTCACATCCTGTCTACATGTGCAGTTTTTTCTTCCCAGTATTTTCTGCTTCTTTCATAGTTTTTCCCCTTTTTTGTTCGTTCTCGATTTGACTTTGCGGTGGTACTTCGGTACAAGGGTATCGTTCACACGAGTTCAACTGAGCGGGAGTATGATACTAATGTGCGATAATGAGTATTTGCGCCGAAGATTTGAGTGTTAGTCTAACGGGGAGATATGTCGTATGACATTGCTTTTCTTCCTTTCGTCATCATCGATGTTTATTCAACAGATGCAAATCATTTTTGATTCCACCAACTACGACATCCCGAGTTAGTACAATCGTTCACATTAACTCGTAATAGGTGGGCAAATAGAATGCACCGATTGTGATAGTAACAGTCTTGGTGATGATGATTGTGTTTATGGTAACAATATTAACTAAAGGGATGGTGTGCGTAATGAGAATGTTGAGTGTGACTTTCTAAACGAGGTGCAACTGGAGACAAAAAAATAAGACCCATCGGCTGTCACAATCATTTGCAATGAGAACTATTTTCAGCTATATTACTAACTTCTTTTTTTATTCGGTATGCAAGAATTTGCGATATTTTAAGAAATGAATATGCTGTTCGCTCTTCTTCCGACGAATTGTGTGGGAGGTGTAATTCATGTTGACGAAGTTTGATTGCCCTCGCACTCTGTGCCGTGGTATTAATGGCCGTTTGTGGGAAAAAAGTCGTTTCCTTGATTGTAAACATCTATTTTCTCTCACTCTTTCTCTTTTGCTCCGTGTTCCGTAGTAATTATGCCCAGAAAGAAAAGAGCACCTATTTTGGACCCCCAGTGCAGAATCCTTACCATTTTTCTTCCAAAGAACGACTTAGATGAAATTGAATTGAACGTGAAAAGATGATAGGAGTCTGCAAGAATCGGTGGAACTAAATTAATATGGTACTTCAATTTTAACGCACCACACTATTGGAGGTAGCAAATTGTGGACTACCACTCGTGTTAGGGGAAGAGATCAACATTGCCGCAGGTCGTGTCAGTTTTTCTATGATTTTTCCGTATTCATTGACATGGCAATATGGATTGTTTTTTATTCCTGCTTCGCGGCCAACCGAAGGCTGCCAAGCGCCGTTATGGATATTCGACCCTCCAACCCTCGTGTTTTAATCCAGCGATGTTTGGCCAGTCCATATCGGCCATATCGGCCCGATGCTTTCCGTATTTTCGTCCGACAGAACGGGCAGAATGCAGTTGATTCTGTTGCCTAAGATTTCTGACGTCTGAACTACTAAATGTTTGATGTTATATATATATATATATATATATATATATATATATGTATATATATATATATGACTTCTATTCACATGGCATTCTGTCATCGCTTTAAGGCGAGTTTGAACCACCTAACAAAGAACTATACCGGAATCACTATCGTTCCTCTGTGGGCACGTCAGCGTAGGGCTTCGTCATATCTGTGTACGCCCACTAATTGCTGCTCCCCTGAGGCCTAAAGTGCAAGACCACTTTGTTTCGATGCGTTGAGTCATACAGAATAGAAAACCGACTATACCTAAATGAACAAGACCGAGTGCCAAGCTCCCTTGAATTCAACTGAACAACGCACGGGCTCGGAACTGGACGCACAGCAAGCCCGAGGACAAGTAAGGAGTTAGCCATGCACTAAATTACTTCGAGATTGAATGCAGCAAAATAACTCAAGTGAGAATCTGTAAAACGATGTAAAAAACCGTAAGTCTAATTTAAGGACAGGCGGCTGCGGTAATACTTGCCCGTCCTTGGTACATCTTATTAGCCAGTTGAGCACATCAGTTTCCAACCCGTGGTTAATCACTTATTTTCTCACACTACTAATGAAATGGTCTGAAACAGACCTGTCTCACAATGAAGTAGCTTGCGTGCCTCCATGACCCAATGAAGTATACAGGATGGCTTATCTCAAGCGAAACTTCCAATCATGCCTGGAAGGTCAGTGGGTGGGGAGGCCTGACAATGCAGTCTTCTGGTCCTCCAGGTTGAGGGTTGATTTGAGCTGTCAGCTCAGTCGGGAAAACGAGTGGAAGAATAATTGGCCCAAGTAGATGCGTTTCCACTCAATCACTCCCCATTGCCTTGTGAACAGGTTCGTGTCCGAATCCTAACCACTCTTCTGCTTAGTTGCTGGACTCCTTAGTAGTACCTGATCACCATTCCCCATGAGTTACGCGTGTACGAAGAATTCCATGCTGCATCGATTGTCACGCTGGATAATCAGGACCGTGCTGCCCCTGGCGTCGGCCGCGGTGAGAGTGATAGATTTGCTACTGCTCAGAGTTCCCTCTCTTACATTCTACCTGTCTCTTGTGTCCCCAACGAAATCTCTTTGCCCGCTCTGCCCAACCATGATATTTCCCATTGTTAACACGCGCAATACTCGCAATGGTTCATTGTCAAATAGTGTGGTAATTGGTTTTCACATGTTCACATGTTTTCAAATCTCGTCAGCTTGTGTATCTCGGCTGCTTCAATGTTCACCTTCCCATGCGGGCTTGCTAATAGGGGTATTTAGCTTTGACAGTGGACTCACTTTCGATTGATGTCTGTTGCGTGATTGAAGCACAAAAACAGGATTTGAGTAGTGTAATTCAACTAACTGCGCCTAATGTTTCGTCGAGATATTTCTTGCACACTTCGGGAGACGAAACAGCCCAGGCTGTGGATCAATAGGGTGTAGGAATGGTCTTGAGCTGAAGCGGCCGTTTTAGACTGAATCTCGATTAACTATTGCTTAAGTGCCGTGAGATTGCAGGCATCAGTGGGCGTTCGGAAGGATCGCTGTGTTATGCACAGCTTGTATGTTGTGTCGATATACACCTCCAGCAGACTTGTGCAGACATGCAGAAGACGAATTTCATGGCGAACTGGTCACTTTTGTTCGAAAGAGCTGACATCGTAGCGACAGCAGATAATTTCAATAGAGAAGAGCTAGAGTCGAATGTTCGACTGCTGAAGGGGAAGACGTGGGCGGCCCAGATAGTTTTCTTCCAGTTTTTTTCAGATTGGGTTAGAAGCCCTGTTAAAAACACTTTCCTCTGTGCTTCGAGATATTTAGAACTAGCAGAGGATTCGCTTATCGAACTGAGTCACTTATTGTATCCATCATAAGGAAAGACACACTGTGACTTTCCTAATCACCGTGGGGTTTGTTTAATTCTGGTAATTAAAAAGGCGTTATCTTCGATTGTGTTGCGCCGTTTGTGCGCGAAGATAACATATGTGAACAGCAGTCACTGGGAACGCGCCACATAGCGGTGCCCTGGTCGTTCTGGACTTGAAAGGCGCGATCGCCCTAGTGGTTCGGACAGCCTTATTCAATGCTCCCCACCGGAGTCGTATACCAGCAAAGTTCGTGGACCTGTTGCAAGCGTTGTACTTGCATTCGACAAGGATGTCGCATCTCTCCATTCTTGTTCGATTTCATCATGCAGATTCTCGATGACTGTAGCTCGATTCGGCATGTGCTTTGCACCTTCAAAATGTTAGTTGCTGTCACAGGACTGGACGACAGTAGTGTCGAACGTGATACCGGATGGAGATGAGCTACCGATTGTGGACCGTTTCATTTACCTTGGTAGCTGCGTGTCGAACGATGGTAGCACGAAAGTGGAGGTGAGCACGCGTGCATCGAAGATTCAAGGGGCGCACGCTGAAGTGAAACGCTTGTGGCTTTAGTCTGATATTTCACTGAAGTTGAAAGGTCGTATGTACTGTGTCTTAGTACGCTCATTTCTGTTGTACGGTTGTGAGACATTGTGTGTGTGTGTGTGTGTGTGTGTGTGTGCAGATGTTCGTCGCTGGGAGGTTTTCGATCACCGATGTTTGCTTAGTATTTGGAGGGTTGGATGTCGTGACCGGATGAGTAACGTGGAGGTTAGGAATGTTGTATTATTTGGCGATTGCGGGAGCAGTTAATCCCAGCGTATGAAGCTTAGTAGACTTTGTTGGTTGTGTCATGTGTTGTGTATGGTGAACACTCGTTTACGACACGGTGGTCTATTTTGCGTTCTGACCACGGAGTGGAAAAAAAACCTTGTGGAAGCCGGATAATGACGTGGCAGTATGGAATGAAAAAATGCACAGCGTACTTAGTTAAAGTAGCAAAGCTTCTCATGTGTTTGTGGTTGAGATCCGAAATACCCATCAGCAAGCTGTCTCGTTATGCAGAAGAATATTGCAGTAGTCAATGAACGATAGCGATTGTGTTGTAATTTCCTATCGAATCGGAATGATTGAAAGAGTGTGTTTGTTCAGTTGGACTGTATTCCGTTTGCTGTCTGCTGTAGCATTCTTTGTTTCCCTGCTTGTGTTGTGGGTCCACTCCCTGTTCCCCCTGACAGTCTACTCTTATTTTAAAAAGATGTAATTCTGAGGAAAAGGCAGCGATCAGTGAGGCTTGCCTTGCTGTTTAACGCTGAACGAGGATGATGATGATAACAAATAACCAAACTGCAGAGCACTGCACTGGATTGACATCCCTCCGCCAGCGCGCATGATGCAGGACTGAGATCTGTCTCAGTAGTTTTTACAGAGTGCGTGAGAAAATCGGTGATCAACCATAGATTGCTTACTGATATCCTCAGTTGGTCAATAAGAAGCACCAAGGATGCGCGAGATTTTCCAACCGCGGTTGTTTTCAAATTAGATTTACGGTTTCTCATTCACTTTGCACTTTCTCGTTTCAACATTTTCTCTTCCCAATTCATTTTTGAAATGGCTTAGTCCGCGAGTTGATTGAAAGCGGTCTGATTTTTGACACGCTCAGTTGGAGCGAAGGCGCATTCGCTGTTGGACCAAGGGATAGAACGTGTTTGACCCGGGGACGATCGGTTAATGGGCTGCATCCTGTGTGTACCTATATAGACCATTTGATTATAACAGATAAACGAAGAGGACTATCTTGTTCACCGGCCTGAGGCCGTTAGATTACTCTCCATTGCTTAAGCGGGGTGTGGTTGAACAAGAATCGAAACCACCGACTGAAGGGAAGAAGTTAGCGACCGCGACAAACAAGACTTTACTGCACTGTCCTCTTCACGAAGCATTCTCGATGGCCATTTTCCCGGAATATCTCACGTAGAAAACGTAGTTCATTACCTGATTTCTTTTGTCCATAGTCTGTATGTCCCGTTATTTTTTGGTTCTTTTTCAACTGCTAATTGAACGTGTCCTCGGGCTGTTTTAAATTTACGCGATATGTATACCATATCGACGATATTGTCTGTCATACAGATCAGATCATCAGCATGACGTTCACAGAGTGCCCATTGTTTAATCAGCGACTGCTTATTGGTTTCCGGTAATTTTTCCAGTACGATATCGACAAGTAGTGGTCCGCGGAGGAGACTAGTGCTGCTCTTCCTGACGATTGGTTGCCTCATCATTTTGGATTAGTGCTTCCCTTTTACTTGCCTATGAAAACCAGTTCGTCGTTTGTCCTTAGTCGTTGCCTCCCCCCCGCAGTTTAGTATTGGTA
>LUCM01000237.1:0-21941 GCA_008360955.1 Fasciolopsis buskii
AGTGACTGCGGTGAACCAGACACGAACTGGGAACGTAAACCAACACACAAGTACCACATGCATACAGCCTATTGGAACGTGAGAACTCTTCTGGACACAGATAGCCAATGCATTCCCATACGTACATTCTACGACTGCGAGATTGATATTGCTCCCCTATCCAAAACGCACCCACCCAACTCCGGCATCCTAGCACTTCGCAGAGCACTACGGTCTTGCAGCGAAATAGGGCTCTGAACGAAGCAGTCCATCTGCCGTGATGCCGTTCGCCCAGTCCTTAAGTATGCATGCGGAACCTGGCCAGTAAAAGTAGACGATATGAGACGGCTAGAAATTTTCGGTAATTGGTGCCTCTGCCATATGACAAAAATCAAGTGGTATGATTGCCTATCAAACGCCGTTGTGCATCAGTACTGTGGGAACGTCCGTCGGCTTTCGCCGGTTCTTCAAAGACGTCGCCTACAGTGGCTTGATCATGTTTTCCACCGACCGGAGACAGAATTGACGAAAAGTAGTCTATTATCGTCACCCGATTCCGACTGAAAATATCGCCTTGGCGACCAATAAAAGACGAGGGTAAGCACTATTAAAGCAGACATGGGTCGCTTGGGCCTTCAATCGGTTTTCGGAGTATGCGATTGGCACAACAACCGGATTTCGCAATGTATGCACCTCGCTGCAGATCGCAATGCATAGATGGCTGCAATCAGAGGCATTCAGGGAGCCGACTTGCCCTCTTGCAGAAGCTGTTCGTATAGAAGTAAAAATGAGTAAGTAAATGACCCGGGTCTTAAACGCTGATGAAGAAGTCCTATACACCCCGTTCCTGTGTTCACATTGAAGTGGGAATGCGAAGTCGAATGCCCGGCGTTATCCACCGAGTTGATTGGTGTTTGGAAATCAGTCTACGGGAAATGGTTAAACCTTGATTCCAACCCAATCACGGATGACGTACGAAGCATATGGCTGTGCTCACCGGCGTTTGTGACAAAGAGGTGTATTGGGCACCCAGGATGTTTCATCTCATGAAAGGGGAACACGAGCTGGGCAATGAGTTATCCGATCCCATGGGGTGACGTGATTCTCAGCTCATGATTTAGCCCATTTGATTAAAATCTAAAGGTAGCGACCTGTAAATCAGCTCTCTGGTTCGGTTTGACCAGCCAGGTAGAATTCATCTAATAGATTATTCACGGGTCCCAATGCAAAGCCGAGGACGTGAGGGATATAGAAGATATCACATGTGGCGAACTATACACTGTTCCCTTTTCTTATCTCCTCGCTCGTTTTTTCCGTCCTTTGTCGCGGTTCATCGTTCAACATCAACATCATCGTTCAGCGTTAAACAGCAAGGCAAGCCTCACTGGCCGCTGTCTTTTCCCCAAAGTTACACGTTTCTATAAAATGAGTGAATATCCAAAGGGGACAGGGAGTGGATCTACACAGGCGGGAAAAGATAAGACGCTGCTGCAGCCAATACATGGAACAGTCTAACTGTGCCAGTTCAATTTTGGCTGCGTCTGCAGCGGAACATGGATGTGCTCATCCGAATCGCTTGTTTAATCAAATATCGACCGCCCAGCGCGGTTGTCATTTGCACGTTGCTCACCTACGCTCTTGCCAAATGTACTCAACCTCTTAGAATTCTCGAGTGTCCTTTCATTGCACCGGTCGAATATCTAGGTTGGCAGTATTCTAATCGCAAGGCGTCGAGTAAGAGTGACGTGCAAGTGGTTATAACGGTTAAGGGAAAGCAAAATTAATACGAGAACGGCGTTAAGACAATCGGTCTTACACATCGAAGATGCTAACTTCTGTTGCTTTACAGGCCTCCTGTAACCCGTGAGACATTATACAACGAGATGCAAGCTGTTCCTCGACAATGGTAACTTATCTTTCGAGCGGCGTAAGCCTAACTGGCATTTGTGGCGTCCACCTAATATTTCGCTGAATGTGAAAGGTCGTGTTTACTGTACCGCGGTGCGTGTAGTTCTGTTGCATGGCTGCAGTACATGGAGTTTCCGCGCTAAATATATTGTTCGCACGAAAGTGTTCGATTATTGATGTTCCCGTAGTATCGCTAAGGTTGGATGAGGGAGTAATATGTCGGCTAAGAACCGAGTATTAAGTACTGATTCGAAAAATATTCCATCGCAGCATACCAAGATTAATAGATTTCGTTGATTGGGTCATGTGTTACGCATGCCAGACATTATCCTGCCAGGTAGTGTCCTAATTTCCGTTTCTCCTACGGAAGAAACTACGTGGAGGTCAGGAGATGAAGTTGTAGTGTGCAAAGAAAAAGTGCACAGCAAATTTTCCTTACGTCTTCGTGGTTGGAGTTCGAAAGATCCACCAACCAGCTGGCTGGAAATGCGGAAAGATATGGCAGCGGAGATCGTGTTGTAATTTTCTTCGAGTCAGAAGAACTACGAAAATATGCATCGTACCAGCTAGGTTGCCCTAAGGGTTATCCCCAACCACATAGGTCCACTTACTATTCACTTTGCATATTCATTCTTTCCGTTGCAACATATAACTTCGAGAAAAACGCAGCGATCAGTGGGACTTCCCTTGTTGTCTGACGCTGAGGGACGACGATATCCCTCGTCGTGGCAGCGACTGGCTAGGTCCAATTCTCACGGTGGTTACAGCGTGCCGGACTAATCTATTTTTAAACTCCTTCAGTTGTACTGAAAAAACCTCACTATGCGCTTTTGAATGGTACCAAAACAGCTTTGCAGGATATTCACGTTTCAGTTTATGAGGCCGGCTCCGCACGGCTAACTCGGGGTCTTGCCATGGAAATCTTAGTCTTTCCAGTATTAAACTGCATCGCGAAACGTTCTATGCACCGTTCCGGATGTCTATTTAAGAAGAAAGTTGCTCACACACTAGAGCCTATCAAGCTCGGTAGACTTCGCTGATTGGAAAGAATGCTGCATACTGCCAACAGAATTCTACCACACCATGCTGCCTTGTCCCTCTCTTGAAGCAGAAAAAACCACATGGACGTCAATGAGTGACCGCATGAAATTAAAAAAACGCACATCGAACTTAGGTAAAGCTGGTGTTCCGCGTCTTTGTGGGTGGAATCCGAAAGATCGGTCAACAGGCTGGCTGAAGAAACTCAAGGATATGGCAGCCAACCGTGGCCCTTGGCGATAGTGTTGCCACCATCTGTCGAATTAGGGTGGCTGAATACGCGCTTTCGTAAGGTTAAACTGTACTCCATGGTAGCTACTGTGACTTTTTTTTCACCTGCCGTCTCCGTAGTTCCAGTCCCTAGTCATCTTTCATATTCATGCTCACTAGAAGAAGGCATGACGACGTGAGAAAGAGACCAATGTGGCTTGCTCTGTTGTCTAAACCCAAGCGATGATGACTTCGAACGATTGATCGGATGAAATTGAACCATTGACTAGTGCGTTCAGTAGCTAACGGAGCTCACTTGCACTATCACGCTTGTTTTTTTTTACGTGGACTAGCGCTCAGCTAGAAGTTCACGTACAATCGAAAATCTTTGATGATCTCGACGAAGGACTGAATATAATTTGCAGATTGAGTCGCAAGTCCCGAATTCCGCCAGTCTGAAGTTTACATTCCGTCTGCGGTAATAGGAGCACCGAGTGTAGAAATAAAGGAGAAAATGAGCAGGAAAATGATAAACCCGACAGTTCCATAAAAGAATAAATATGAAACACGTCGCAGCCCATAAAAAACGATAGTGGTGCGATTCCAAGCCAAGTTTCACATCACTTTGAGTGGTCCCAGGGAAAGGGCGATTTCAGAATATACCCGGGAAACAAAACATGGAGCAATGACTCAACGCGTCAGAAAAAGAATAAAACCACGGTATTTCGCCCTATTAGACCCCCTTCTTAAGTATTTGGCCGATGGTTGGTTGACAGGTCGCCTGTTATTGTCAAGTTTTAATTAACCAATGACCAGTGTTTTAGTAAGACAGGTAAACTTTGCGCAGATCCTCTGTCCAGTATGTACCTGTTGGTTTCAGACAATCGCTGTGTTCCTCATCCCGGAGGGGCAACAAAAGACCTTGACACAACGAAAACCAACAGTTACGAAGACAAGACAATACGCAATGTTGACCCACACTATCGATAGTCGACACAAAAACAAGAATTTAAAAATGACAGAATCATACCACAGTAGACTGTTTTCGCCGGGCAACTAGTGGCATAAGGTTCCTATCTAACAGTTGTATAAAGCACTGCTATCACACAAAGCTAGGTACGGCACTGAGAGAACGACCATTTTCTGCTCATACTATTGACTCGAGCAAACGTGATGATTGGAGCTTGCACAAGTTTCACTTTGTGTTCCGTGTAAACAGGTGGACTCCTTATCCTAACATGTCAACTGGTTGTTTCAAAAAATGCTCAGCCAATGTTTTCGTTACCCTCACATGAATCAGATCGTTCCACCTCTCATAAGTCAGGCCAAATCTGGACGGACCAAGACTTATGACATTGCAATACAGCATGTTTGTTGTACAGTTATTGTGTACTGTCTAAAATATAATCTCTGTTTCACCTCAAGAAAATGAATGCGACGAGCGAAGCGGAAATGGAAGGACAGCTTTTTAAACAGCTAGTGCTGTATAGTTATTTATTTATATAGATTATTCATTTTTTTACTTGTACATGTCCAGTGGTGGATAACAAAAGTAATTTGGACTTGTCCACCCCGTACGGGATGCAGCACCAAGCCAATGTAAAAGCTACAAGCTCGTTTGTCCTCGCACGAAACCCGTGCATAGAAGAGCAAACTGAATTGATTTATTTCAATTATATTTGCAATAGTTATTTTAATAACTATTACGGGGGACACATCAACGACAATCAGTCAGTATATATGGACATCTGTAACGCAGCTGACAACGCGCCGAGTTCCCCGCATGTTGCGTTGTTCGTCCATCAAGACGATCCATGTGTAGAAAGCCGTACGTTTATTGCGATAATTTGTAAGGACCATATACGGTAATCGTTGTTAAGGTTTCGGTGAATCCCATGTTATTCACAGGAAAGCCATACCCGAAGCTGTATTCCGTATTTACAAGGTGAAGATCATGCGTCGGTTCAAATAATCCTCGACGTCGTCTTTGTTCACAATTTTTCTAGCGGCGAATAATGCGACTGTGTCGTTGTCCGTTAACTGCTCTTTCCATTGGCCTTAATGTGCTTTTGTGACAGATTCATCCTATCACCGCGCCACGGTGGACTTAAATAACTCTTACGCTACGAGAAGCAACTGTTAATTTAAATTTTGGTAAATTGCACCACTTTCGGTATCAATCTCGGTTGGGGAGGCAACAGCGAAAAGGACCCGCGTAAACCCAAGCAACAAAACCCGTAGGGCACGAATGAGGGCAACTTGGTGATCGCCTCAATTTTACAATGGAAAAACGTTAGACTGCGCTCTCAGTCCACCAAGGCTGCAAGGTTATGGTTAACGCCAACTTATTTTTTCACGAAAGAAATTATATAATTATTAGCCAGTTGCTGAGGGAAACATATTTTATCACAAATTATCAAAAGCCAATACTACTCACTCTGTCCGTCTTGTTTATCTAAGCCCATGTCTGTGATTGCCTTGGGCGAGCGCAAGTAGCGCTTGGTAACTGTAGGCGTTCATTGTTTTTTTCAGCAGATTCTTTGCTCGCTTCTTTTGCGTTTTCATTCACCGGTTCATTCTCAGTTGCAGGAAAATCGGTTGGTCCCGAATTGTTCGGGACACTCGTCTGACAACGCAAAGCAGCGTTAAAGTTATATGCTTCTGGTGTAGCTGGAGACGCTTTTTCCTATTATGTTGCTTTATTTTTTGAGTTCTCTGCGCGCAATAATGTTTTTATCGAAAGAGTGAAGTAGCCGCAGTCATCTGGCTGCATGCGGCATCTTGTACAATAGCCGCAGGCCCGCAGTTTTAAGGCAGTCCTCTTTTCTAAAGCGTATTCTATCCGTTTTTTATAGCACGTCTTGGTGTCCGTTGTTGGAGTGCCGTTGTTTGTCAGGAAGCTTTCATGGCTTTACAAGTATTACAAGTGTTACCAGCATCGTACCCTGCAGGCGAAATGCGGGAGACGTGTGATGAAAAGCAATTAATGTGTAATTTACCAGCGATGGAGACATACGAAATGCTACGGAATCAAAAAGAAGCGTATCCGTTATATTACCAAAACAGCTGGGGTATGTGGGTATTGCGACCAGCGCTAAGCGCCTGACCCGGCTTCTTTCCAAGAAAGCAGAAAGGGTGACCGGACGCGGATTCAGTGCTGTGCACCTTCGTCCCCTGTCCACTCCAGGTCGCACGCGGTTGTAGCTAGCTTCCGAAGGAATGCGCTATTGAGGTGGCACTCGGAAGCACGTATGGTTGTCCACTTACAGTTTACCAACCCTGTTAGATCAGAAGCATCAAGAGAGTGGATGAAGAGAGCCATCAAATGAAAGCAACAAGCAAACAAGCGGGACAAGTTTAAAAAGCTGACGAATGAACCAGGAAAGGCAGTCAACCTGGAATTCACCACCTTAGAGAAACGAGTCACAGAGTTTCAACTTCGATAATTGCTCGGTAGCAGCAGAAGAAACCAAAGTGAGAGGCGCCCCGAAGTTTCGGCCCATCAAAAGAGATCACTCAGCTTCCTTCACCGAAGGAAGTGGCACTAGGAGACCGAAAGCAATCAAAGCTGCCAACCTGGAGGACGAAGAATTTGGACCAGCTGGGTGGCCCGTAATGGCCGGCGTTCTTGTAACTGCAGAGGGGGGGACTGATAAACTGTAGTCCTAAGTCGCTGCGGAACTATGCACAAGTTGTCGCAGCCTAAAATATAGTATTCACTCGGGTATTGCGCCCAAGGACCATGTCACGGCAGGTAAGGATTGCAAATTTTAGGGAAAAACGAGTTGACCATGCTCTACGCCAAATTATGTAGCAGCTTCGGCCTATTACTGTTGCTGTCGAACATAGGGCCTCTGTATACGCTATCGCCATGCCGGGTCAATCGAAACATCCAATTACGTGCAGCCACATGGCTGATCCCGTGTAGCCGGTCAACGAAGGTTGCGTGCACTGGGCTACGAGTGCCACCATGGTGAGGATCCGTTTCCTTTAATTGCTCTGACAAAAGTAGTTCTGGAAGCCAGCAGGGCCGCCTTCAATCAGACACGAATAACCATCGCCTTTGGAGTGCACGCTTTCAGTGGCGCAGAATGAAGCCGCCTGTGATGGTCGCATTTGAATACATTGTATCAACATGTTAGAGACTGTCCCAGGCCATATCCGGTCACGAACGTTCACCGCTGGAACTTGCAATTACTGGCGATATAAGTGACGTTTCGGAACTCCAGCATCTCACCAATAGTGATCACATAACTGTGAAAGTCGCCCTGTACCTGCGTCAACCCAAGTTAGCCCAGAAATGGGCAAAGAACTTCAGCAGTTTGAAGTTGGCTGATATTCAGGATAGAGAAACTGGGTTAACGTGGATCACGACCGGTGATGCTAAGATTGAGGACAGAACTAGAATACCCGAGGATTCCCTATGAAAATTGAAGAATGAATCTGCGCCTTCGAGATATGGGAATTGCAAAGTGAAAGCACTTTTCGAGGGCAAACCACGCAAAGGCATTAGGCGGTGTGTAGACAACATTACTCGGAACGACCGAAAATGAATCCAGTACGTGAAAAGCAGGAAGAGCGCAGTAAAGCTAATCGCAGTTGAGAGGCGCGATTACGTCGGTGAGCTCGCGCGTTGTGCCTAGTGCAAATGTAAAGTACTGCGTCTATGTGCCATCAAGATAGCGCTCATAGGTGATGTCGGTCCACCGAGGGTAGGAGGCTAGCACATCACGGATAAGCAAGGTAAGGCAAGCGCATTGGCTAATTATTTTGGTAAAGTCCACAGGGTTGAAAGAGGGACCCCCGTTGATTTTGCGCTGGATACCTTATCTCAATTGATCTGGTACTTGCGGATAAGGGAGGTTGATGTGCGCGGGCGATTGGGGGGTGACATAAAAACAAGTCTGCTGGGCCATGCAAAATTCGACCGCCCACCGTCAAGCCGTTAGCCCTCACCATGGCTGACCAGTGTGCAAGCTATCCCAGGTCAGTACAGACCAGGGCGAATTAGGAAATCATTGAAGCGAAACAGGTATGCATAAAGGAGGCCCGAGCTCTGTCAAAGTAAGCCTTAGGCCAGTCAGCCTCATCAGCTTTCTGCACAAGGTGACGGGTACTTCCGTCCGTCGCTATATCTCCTGATACTCGGCTGGGCACTCAGTGTTCTGCGGTTCATCAGCGAGTTATTAAAATCAGATCCTGTCACACTAACCTCCTGTGACTGTGGATGAACTCACTCGCAGGATGGACAAGGGTAGACAGCCTGACGTAACAATCTTAATGGTCAAATTATGTGTATTTTTCAACTTTTTACAGGTACGCACAGAGCAAAGTCAAATTCGCACATAAATGTTGAACAGCGCATGGGGGCTCCTGTTTACCCACTCAAACAGCACACTTTATTGCAAGACCAAAATCTGGATGTTAACGTGTAAGTCCCAAATGGGAGCTAGTTAAAGCAATCGACAAAATGACAGCATTTTCTCTGGCTAATTGTTAGTGCCTGACCGCAGGATATTTCGCTCTTAAGTGCATTAGCTGCACGCACCGCAAGGACGACGAAAGACCTTTAGGTGTGGCCGAAATCCTTGAAATTCACAAGTGTCATGCAGTTAACGGGATAGCTAATCGAGAATGACTAAAGGCATTTTAACTGCGGTTACCCGTTGGATCCTAATCAAAATAAAGTGTGACGTGGTGTGTTCTAGATGAACGGACTGTATTCGACAAAATTAACGATGCGGTATGATGTTGGAAATGAAGGGAGATAGAGGCAGTCAAGATTATGTCGAACCATTTGGAGGATGAAGCATCTTGAAGATTTCCCTTTGTAGACGATGTAACCCGCTAGCAGCGGACCTGACTTTGAGGGCAATGGATGAGATAATAAGTTGGTGAAGTGAAACTTTTGCTAAATACACTTGGCGAAAACGTCAACAATATTGTAGTTTTCATGTTGGGATTTGGCCTTTTGCGGCAGTGCGGTTTCAGAAGTTGAGAGGTCGCGCACGTCGTTCCAGTGATAGTAGCAACCGTGTCTTTTGGACAGTCTCCTTGGTCCGTCAGCACACAGGCAACCAAGGCGATCAATGATGGTGTGGACGAGACCTGTACTAAAGCACCACGCGTCTCAAAGCGTCCCAGAGTAACTCAGTAGCTGACGCATGCGCTAAAGTGGGACTTGTCACCTGCCGGATCCGTGTTCCATCTGTAAATTCTCTCGGCTGATAGAAGAAAATCGACATAATTGGAGGGCGTGGAATGAAGCCAGGGGAGGGGGAAGTAAGAGCGATCTGTAAACTTGATCCAGTTGTTGTTTTGGTGAGCAAACGAAGAGTCAAAAGTGGCCCGAGATAGGAAAACGATTAGGTAGTAAAACGGTATGAATAGGTGATGGCATTTCAAAGTCTAAAAGGCTATCTTGAAATGGGCAGAAAAGAGCGAGCATTTTATGAAGGGGATATAAGCTGTGGATATTCTAGCTTCTTCCTAAGTGCGAAATGCTTGGCATAGCCAGTCGTGGACAGCAAAACGCATGTTAAAAACCGACTCTCGGCCAATGTTTAACGTAATCTCAGAGGTGGACTAGAACAGTCCGATATAATTTCTAGCAAACGGGTTGAAGAATAGAAGTTATTATCTGCCATGTTTGTGGGACGAGTATGTCGTCTTGCATTCAGCGAGAGGTTTGACCCGATGAAAATTCGTCTACCGTTGACGAAGCCAGAAATATTTGGAATCCGAGGCCGGATGTATCAGTGGACAAATGGTTCCCTTAGCAGGCAAAAATTTTGCATCAGAATAATGACTAGGCACGCATTCAAGCTTGACGTCACGAGCGGCGTTCTGCTCTTCCTGATTTTCTTCAAGAAGTATCCAGCCTCCGGGCTAAAATCGCTTTTGCTTCGCCGAAGATTTCAAGGTGGCGGGGTCTACGTGAAAAGAAAATCACTGCAATGACTTAGGGTTCGTCCAAGATTGGGCCGAAAACAGAGAGTTCCCAAAAACTAGGGCAGAAATCATTCGGTATCTTGAAGCAGTATCGCATAACCAGGGTCTTTTTAATTTGGATGCCGTTAGCAAGGTGAAGAGCTTCGGAATATCCCTCAGCTCAGAATTTAAATTGTCACATTAGTGTCACAAACCCGGCAAAAATGACATATGTCTACTATATAGATTCAATTTGGACTTGTCTTGGCGCAGGGAGACGAAAATTTTGGGTGTGTAAAAAATTATAGCAAGACCTCATCCGTAATACCGCATGCGGGCTTGGTCTCACTTCTGAAAAAGAAAGGCGCTGGCCTTGAATTGGTTTTGCGATTGGCCATTTGAAAGGTTGGAGGCAGGGTGAAAAATTATGCGATCAGCGACGCTGAAGACGTTTTCACCCAACACCTCGCAAGTGTGTGAAAAAGTTAACTGAATAATAATCGGAGTGAATTACGACGGGTCGCTTAAGAATTCGGCGAACTCACGGTCAGAACTTGTCGGAATGCGGGGTGAATATGTGAAACTGAAATCCCTATAAATATTGATTCTAAACGGTACGGAGCGAAAAGAAGATGATATTGAAATATGAGAGCGGCACTGTGAAAGTTCCCTATGCAGATGATGCGTGGGATCAGAAAGAATTTTGTGAGCAAATTTCTCACATGCTGATAAGTGCTGATCACATAAATTGAAGGATGAACCGGTTAATTCTGAGGAAGGGCACATGGCTAAAAGTTGGTCACACTCGGTGAATAATTTCAAAGCCATTTTCAAGTAAACTTTGCTATATAACTGGAGCACAGAAAAGGACATAAGCATACTATTCGGGAGATCATGGCTTGCTTCACTTGTAATGTCGAAGTTGCCTGAACAGAAATGATAACCGTCGGAGATTCTTTACACAGGTAGAAATGTGAGCGGCCAACTTCAGAATTTCATCTTTAGTAACTCCTAAATACACCACAGTATCAACCCTGATAAGTGTTTTTGAACTGATCGAGAATGATTCGCATAAGTAGGCGGACAGGGAGAGAGGGAGAACGGACATTCAAAATATTCAGATTTATTGGCACTTAAACTAGCTTGCGCGGAGGAATCCTAGATAGAAGATAACTTGCTGGAAATCCTTTGAAAATCATCGTTGTTCGAAACGGCTTGCAGACGGCAACATCATCAGTAGGCGTGAACAGTTGACAGGAGTTGCCTTTTGGCTAGTCGCTGACGAAATTAGAGAACAGAACCGGTAAAAGAACAGCATCCGGCAGCACTCCTGCGAAGTTGATTAACGGTTTTGACGTTTTACCATCTATTGGTTAGTAAAGTAATCAGACAACCACACCAATAAAGGCATAGGACAACCAAATGTTTCCTGTTTGTAAGCTAGAAGAGACCGTGGGACCGAATCGAATACCGACGAATAGTCTAGAAAGACGCAACGCACAGATTTCATTGATTTGTTTAAGGACTTACAGATGTGGTGAATGAGGGAGACGACAGCGTCCAAAGTAAACCTGTCTGATTTCCGGACAAACTGAAAAGGGTCACCAGGAGGGTACATTAAAGAACACAGGCCATTAAGCATAGCACTTTCTGTCAGTTTAAGTCTAGAAAATGTAAAGGCGATAGGGCGAAAGCGTTTTGCTAAGGGGACAGATTTGTTATATTTAGGGATGGGAATAATATTGACGAGTCTCCAGTAGGCAGGGGTGAAAGACGGGTACCCAGTCGGGGCCACAGCACCATGCCTTAAAAGATTTGAGGAGGGACTGTCAGAACCAACCCCCGTAATAATTTGGGTGGTGCGGAGTAGGTCGAACACCTCTTCTGTGGAAAACTTGTAACTGTTGTATGATTACTCCGTCCAAATACGGTCGGGGTAGAAGTTGAATGATGAATGTATGCATGATTGCTGCCGTCGTCATTCGCAGAGTTTTTCGAATGCTACTGTTTCTTTCGGCTGGCGAATGTCATATCGATGCGCTGATTCTCCGCTTTTATTTGAATGGAAATATACCGCACGCTTGATTTACTACCGGCTTTGTCGATGTCCTCCTTGCCTCGTTCTATGAATTTCAGTTTCTTTAGGTAGGAACGGCCATTTGAGACAAATGGTTTTCTGAGGGGCAGAAAATGTCAAAAACGGAGTTGACCGTCTCTGCGAAAGGTTTGGCAGAGACGGTTCAGAATAGAAACAAGTAGATGCCAGCGAAAGGGATTTTTGATAAAGAATATGGTTGTCGCTTGAAAGGTTACGGAGGTGATTCCGGACTTGATGTGGTTGCCTGAAGGAATGGAAAGCTGACCCAAATTATACCGCCAGCCTTGGCAGAAGCAAACAATGATCGCTTACCGAAACTGGAGCACGCGATTTCAGGGAAAAAATCGATGTGGTCGGCAACAACTATCTAAAAGGGAACCGCCTCTGGTATTAGAAACGCAGAGATCAGCCAACTCAATCACCGTCAGTGGTAGGGCAGATGCGTGATTGAAATCACCTACAATAATATGCAAACCATCCTCAGGAAGAGGAACAATAAATACTGGAAAATGATAAAAAAAATGTGATATTATGTTGCGAGCTAAAGGAGGCAATGTACAAATTAGTTATGATAGTGCTGGTATGAAGAGAAAACCCAGGTTGACGCTTTGTCACGAGGCGACCAGTCTCTTTCGGCGAGTACGTATAAACAACTTCGAAATTGCCAGCCTGCGAGTATATATGTTGCAACACCTCCTCTAGCCTTTTTCCTGTTCTAAACTGTCCTTTCGATGGAGTCTGAAGCTGTCTATCGACACAACTAAATCAGCGATGTTTGGGTTCTTGAATACAGATGACACACTTGTGAACATGGATCGGTGATTGCAGTGCGGGCGCGGGATTCGTCAGTTTCGTAAACAGAGAGCGGATGTTGGCACTCAACAAGGCCGGAATGAACATCTTGGCTAGTAGGGTGCACTTAGGAGCTGCCTGCTAGCAGCACGAGTGCCTCTTTTGGATCGATTAGAAGCTCGTCGAGGTACGGAAACACGGAATCTTTAAATATATCAAGAAACGATGCGGTTTTTGAACAAAATTTAATTCCGAGCAATTGTGGCATGAAATGGAAAATATGATGGAAACAAAAATTGGACAAAATATAACGAAATAGGATGACTCAGAAATGTAGAGCAGCCAGATAACGAGTGCGCGCGGTGAGGGCAGTTTCAACGGTTGTTTTATTCCACAAAAGACCCGTCCGTTTTTTACAGCGCACGTTGCATACCTTGAATGTTTCGTGTAACTGTTTTTGGTAGTAATTTTCATAGCGTTCATTTTCGACGGTAAACTTTTCACGTCTCTACATTGTTCCCCGAATGCGCCGATAGAATCCCATCTGTGCTTGAAGTCGGATGCTGTAAACTTGTGGTAGAAGCTTTTAAGTCTACGGTTTGCCCAGAACGAGCGCTTCCAATAGGCCCAAGATTTTTGGGCTGGGTTTTACCCGCTCTATTACGCTGAGAGCAGGACAGAATGGGTATGCGGGCGATGAAAGCGGATTTTTTGGCTGCCTTCCAAGAAATCACAGAGAACGAGGGAATGAAGGTAAAAGCAGTTTATCCACATTCTTTAAAGCTCAAAAACTAACCGTCCTTGATATTACGTGGTTGCGGTTTTCCCCCAAAGTAAGGCACTTGCGGAGGTGGAAAATAGACACAATTTCTTGTCTACCTTTGTCCACATCCTTTTAGACAATCAACATTGCAACTGTGTTACAAAAGAAGGCCAACGCATAGCCGCAATCGGCCCAGAAGACGAAAACCAAGATACTGGCGGCCACACCGGATAGGAACACCAAACGGGAGTTCGCCTATCCATGGAGGTAGTTCAAAACGATTCAACTTCGTCTCTGGTTGATCAGTCGCTTTTGATCTGAAACAAAGTACACTCGCTCATTCGTGACTCACAAGCCGGAAGCCAAAGGGGTCGTAAGCGAATAACGGATATCGCCCGAATAACAGAATTTCCTCTTCCTGCTGGAATGAAACGGATGTATAGATTTGGCATCTTCAAATCCCTTTGTCCCGCGTAGACGGCGAAGCAAAGCCCTTACTGGTGAATCAACTAGAGGCATAATACTTGCTAGTATTGTCATGTTACTGGAGGAAGGCCTCGAAAAGTGCGCGACTGCCCGGGTACCGGACATTCGACAAAGTTCGTGCGGAGTTTGTTAACTGAGCTGGAGATGCCTTGTACCACCTAAAGAAAAAAAAACGGAAGACTCCCCCGAAGTTCCATCCCACCAACAGAGGCGGCTCAGTCATCTTAGTGATGGAACTCTGAAAAATGAGAACCACCAGATTTGCCCAACGAATGATGAGGAAACGAAACCCACCGGATGGTCCCGGTGGCTGTTGGTTTAAGATTGAAAGATAGGGAGCAATCGAAACTCACAGGTCACCGCGTCCCCTGCACCCGCCGTCAGAGCAAAACTTGTAGTAATCCTCTGGTATTATCGTCGAAGACCACATTGCAGTAGGAAACGACATAAACATAGTCCAAGTTATGCGTTATAGCGTTCTATGCCAACACGTGTGGCAGAAGACACAATTGGCCGGAACTCATTACAGCTTCTGCCGAGCCGCTAGGCTTCATCAGCATTCAGTGCAGGGTGACGGAGCAGTTTATCCGGGCCGACATCTGCCAATACCATGTTGGGCACCCAGTGCTCCGTCCAGTTCAGCAAGGCTGCACGAAAAATAGGGATTTTCTCACCATACTCGCGCGAATATTTAGTGCGGTCACCCAAGGGCTGGATGAAGGCAAGCAGTTTAACTTTTGTTGCCTTGACTTTGGCGAGGCGTTTCATTCAATGAATCAAGCTGTAGTCGCTTGGCCTCTAAGGGACGACATATCAATGGAGGAAGCCGCTTCTTACAGGGAGGACATTGCACGTACATCAAAACGAGACTCTTTCACGTTTCTTGATGGCTTGCATGCCTCTTCAATTAATCAAAATACACTGAGTGACTAATCTCTTTCCAAAGATCTGACTATGCCTGAAATATCAACGGTCGTAGGCCTGACAAGTGGTCTTCTGACCTTCCGGGCTGGGTTAAGTTGAACGGGCAGCTCAGTCGGATAAAAGAATGAAGAATAGTTGACCAAATTATCTGACTTCACACCCAGCCAATCTCTGCGGCCTAGAAGACAGGCTCTTGCTAGAACCAGATGATTTCGATGGAAACCCTGTTAATTCCCCTACTGAGTTGATGGACACCCCAGAAGTCTCTGCCATAAAAACCCAAGAGAATAAGATGAACGTTGAATTTCATAAATCAATGGTCGAAAATCAGGATTGTTGCATACATTGTTTCCAACAATTTCTATAATCATAAGCAGACGCACGCGTAGAGTTTCTTTGGTGATGTAACGCCCCACTGGTCAGTGGGTAAGATCTTCCGGCCAAAGGCTCCGGTTATGGTTCCTGAAGCAAAACCCTCCTACTTTGTAAGCAGCCGCGACGTGTCAGTAGCCGGATTAACTCCGATATCTTTCATTAGGGATTTTTCTAATTTTTCTTATTCCGACCTAGGGGCCGTGCAGGTTGCCATGAATGACAGCTGAATTGTGCGTTTTCCTGGCGTTAGGATCAAGAGCATGGAAGTGAATAGTTGGCAGACATTACTATAAAATAGACACTCAATTCAGTTAACTCATTTCAGCGTCGGCGCGTTCAAAAATATGGGAAGGACCGCTGAAGCTTTAAAAGTAGATGCACACTCCTGCCCGGCGGTCCGGTTTTGAGTACTCGTGTTCAAGCTTCACCAGGGATTTCCCTGAGCGTACGGCAGTTTTGGACTGCATCCCAGTCAACAGCTGTTTACGTACATTTAGGTTGAAGGGTTCTGTAAGCCTCAGTCACGGTCGATTGATGCGTCGTTATTCGATAATGGAATCCGTGTGTGTCCACTGATTGCAGTTCCCCTGAGGTGAAACGCGATATTTAATAAGAAGCGTGTCTTCAACAGATGTCTTGGCCATTGGTGATTTTTTAAAACCAAAATTGGCTGCTTAGCGGAGGCGTAACGGCAAATCGGAGATCGGCTTTCCGTCCCAGCAGGTCAGACCGACAATGGAGGTTGCCTCATCTAAATTTGTTCTTTTCACAGACTCTTTCCGGAGAACATCAGCTGCGTCGCAAAAAGCGACGTCAGTTAACATGGAGCCCCATCATCGCTTCCCGACGGTACATTTGGACTGACCCCACTGGCAGCGGTCAACGATGGCGTGGATTAATCGAGAACTGCCGATCGATTTGGTTCAACCTGCTTACGCAGACCATGCTCTGCTCCGAAGTCACATTTGTTTTTAGCTTGATGCGTAGTCATCAGCACAAAGGCCACTTGTTCCACAGAGCTGAAACTAAGGGAAACCTGCCAATTTCAATTCCAGTAGGACTTCTCAGTTCCCTTGTTGTCTCAGCAAATTTACCAGAGTCAGGTTAAGTAGTGGAAGCAGCAGTGAATGCCATGCAGGGCTCCTTGTCACATTAATCTCAGAATTGCTGGGTACCCCTGAATTTAGTTGTACAGTTAGATGCCTATAAATCCGTCACCTCGGAAGCAAAATAAAATGAGGAGCATAGGCTTCTGAGGCTTTATTTGACAGAGTTTGAGAAATATCCGGAGGCAGTGGTGGAAGCGGGGGCAGATGAATGGAAGGGGCTAGGTTTAGCGGACGCCGTCGCAACTTTTACCGAATGATAAAGAATACAGGTCCACGGAAGCTGAGCGCAAGCAAAGTATTTAAGTAATCCGATAGCACACCGGTTAACTCTCAGGAGCACCGCTTAATACGTTGGGCAGAAGAGTTTGAGAAGCCCTTCACTCGACTCACAACCACGGCAAACCTTCTACTTAATTCCACTCATGAACCCGTTCATTTGGATAACGACCCTTCGTTGGCTGTAGAGTTGATCACGGGATGGGATGAAAGAAAATGCAAAAGACAGCTGGACCAAATGGACAGTCGCCATCCTGCCTCCAGGACGGCGGTGAATAGTTATCGTCGGAGTTAAAATAACACTTCTGGATTAATCTAGGCAATGGAATGATTGAAAAGGACCAATATGAATGGGTGGCTCCAAAGATTAGCAATAAATGTGATAAAGCCGCACAAGGAAACCATAGAGTAATCAACTTAACAAGTACCAAATCCGGACTGTCTGTGAGCAATGTTATCTGGTGAATTTCTGTCACTCGCAAAAGGTGTGCTAGGCAGAAAAAACCTGATTCCGTCTCAGTCGAGAGTAGGCTGTTTAAATGTTTCACTTTGCGACAGATCTCAGAACACAGGGGCATGCGCCACAAACAATATCACCCTCGCTTCGTTTAAAGGCGGCGATCAACTCAGTTGATCGTGCAGATCTTTGGAGTTATCTTCCATTTAAGAGTGTGCTGGAGAAATTCATTTGAATTACCCATTCTTGCAATGAAAATGGCAGAAGTCCAGTTCGCACATATGACCATGTTTTACCGGAGTTCTGCAGGACGGGAGCTATTTCTTCAAAGGAGATGGTTATATGGATAGCATCGGCGTGGGCATACTTGGGTTGCTCTTCTCAAAAGTACGGAATGAAGGTGCGAGGATGGGTCAGCCAAGAATCGAGCCTTTGCACAGGGGCTCAACTGGATGAGATTGGCAGACTTGGTGCCTTGTGTAGTCGTATTTCACCTGATGGCTATGTATTAGATGAAGTATCTTCACGCGCAAAAAGGTTCAGTTTCAGTTTGCTGATTGGGGCACCACACATGATAATCGGCGAATGTTTGCATTTGCATGTCGCCAGTAAAACTGTTATTGATCTGCGGCTTCGAAACATGCCGTCCGAGTGATGAACAAAGCATTTTGGTGGTTGAACACCGTGGTCTTCGCAGTACTGTTAGTATATGATAGAATGGCTTTGTAGGAACTTGGCTTAAGATTATGGATTGGGTAGTTGAAGCAGCCGCTAAATCAGGTTACGTTAAAGGGTCTGGGCATATTTTGCGCATGTCCACACAAAGATTCTTTTGTTGTAAGTTTCTCCGCAAGGCAGGTAACGGTTGGAACATGATGCAAGGTGGCCAGCAGATCACATGAGCATTGGAAGGAGGATGAAAACTTCAAGCACTGGACTCCCTGGCGTTAGTGAAGTTAAATTAACGGACTGGGTTTCATGCGATCTTCCTGAGCGATGTCTGTAGACAACGTGTGACATGCTTCACCGCCACAGTCAGCAGGCTTCTTGCACTCAGCACGAAACTGTTCCTGCATAGCAATTCAAGATACTATCCTGCAGTCGAATTTTTCCCGTTCTTTTTAGTTTGAGCAGATAATGCCATGATGTATCAAAAACAAATACAGCGCGCTGACTGAAGGTTAGTGGCTTCCCAACATGAAATGAACTAAAGTGGACATTACAAGCCAGGGTATGAGGTAAGTGGTCCACTAAGCTCAAGGCCATGAGCGACGTCTTCCCTGTGTGTTGGGCACTCTTGTTCCTGCTCTTCATAAATGATTTGGTCTCGGCCACAAGACCTCGGTAGTGATATATGGGTTGCCGGGGATTTGGTTGGCCAGTGGATCTTACCGACAATTTTGAGCAGACGCCATGTGTTACTCCAAAGCAAAGAAAGCATCATAGTATCATTCGACAAGGGACCTCTCATTATGAACACTGAAAACAGAGCGTGGGGTAATCTTCACGCCACATTTTAAATGAGTGGATCGGTCTGCTCCAGCAGCCGAAAAGATCAAACTAATTGAACTGTAGTCAGCTGTCTTCTGCTGTGAGTCGGGGGTTTTCATTCACTTGTACAAGACACTGCTTAGAACACTCTAGGCACACTTGGCCACGCCTATTCAAACAGAACGCTGCTAGACTTGAGCAGGTGTTGCGGTCAGCCATGCAGTTAGTTGAGGGTCAGGACGGAAAGTCATACTGTCAATGGTCCGCTGACTTTAGTCTCCTCTCTTCTGGACAGGATCGGACTCCAAATTGACTTATTCGAGGCCACTGAGATTGTTAGCGGTTTGCTAGGTCTTGGCTTAAAGGGTATTTCAGCAAGACGTAGACTGCCGAACGCACGCCTATGAGAGAAAGCTTGCGGGAAGACGAGCTAGTTTGCTGGTTTGGTCGAACTCCATTAGTAATTTGGTCCCAAGCCTACGGAACCCAAAGCTGGGGGATTTGTTAACGATGCGCGATTTGACCCTCTTTAAGCAGATTTTGGACCTTAAATTAGATGCAGTTTATGTGAAGGTAATGTTGTAAGGGGCAAATTTTTGGTAGCACTTTGATGGTTCTTTCCACATTCTTGATTTGAACAGCGAATGGCTGCTACTCGGAATACCGCTCGCCGTCAAAATGAAACAAGGTATTTTGTCTTGTTTGCTTTGGCGCAATCCACTAAACTAGACCCAGAAGAGATGGTTGTCCAATCGGAGCGTACAGCATTCAGGGATTTCCGGACACCAGAATGGCCAAAATTTGTTATGTGAAAACTGAACTGAACAGAGTCTGAAACTGAAATTTTCAACTGCGGTACACCACTGAAGTGAGTGGTTTGTCGAAAAGTCCGTGCGCCATTTATTGGTTTTCAATATAGATAATATAATGTTAATAATAGCGTTGTTGATAGATGTAGTTCGCCAACTTTTCGAATACCGTGGGTAGTCTTTCTCAAGGCAAGATTTACAGTCCACTGCTTTCAGCTACATTTCTCTGCTTAACGGGGTATCAAGTAATCAAGCTCTGTAGGTCATATCCAAAGCCTTCGTCGTTTTTAGGCTACTTGCAGAGAAGTCATCTATCAGTAGGGGTCGATCGCTGTGAGCTAACGGACGGTAACCGTGCAAATCAATGACGGATAGGTGCAGCGTGCTCATGTGGTGAAGTTGAACAAACCGTTCAGAGCCTGCCCGGTAGCGTAATGGCTAAGGCGTTCGACTCAGAATCGTTCGTCCCGGGTTCGCATCCCAGTTCGGGCGCGGTGGATATGCACTGCTGATGATTCCTAACAAGGATGAAACAGTTGTACAGTGCTTCCATGGTTTCTTTATGGTGAGTTGAGTGATGATATTACATGGTGAATTATTTTATAAGAAGAATTATTGGTCTTCTTCCGGCCGTTTGAGTCATCTCTGGCCTGTCTCAATCGAGCTGTGCTGAATGAACTCCTAGGTGGTATATTTTGAATAAAAGTGCACTCACCATTTTCGCTCTCGACATTTGAAAACTGCTCCTATAAATAGCTCAGAAATTATATACTGAGACGCGAAAGTGTCGGACTTGTCGCTATGGTTTGTATCGTTTTTGGTAATTATTTAAACTAGCTGTTGCTTTAATTGTTTAAACAACCTTATCTAGCCCACTGTCTTTTAAGTTGTTTTGTTTATTATCATCTATCATATATTTGTATACCTATTTGCATTCGCTCCTAATCATTTACGAAAGGTACGAAGGTCACCTGAGTAACATCTGAGGAAATGAGAAAAGTTTCTCATATGGCAGTCCGCTTTTGGGTCGGTTACCATCCCCTTTGGTGGTGGTTAAGATTTCCTATATTGACGGTTAGGAACTCGTGTTTTATCGTGATCTACCATCATCGCCCCCATCCTTCGGGGTTAGGAACCCTATTTAGTTAAATATTGAGTGGGTGTCTACATGGTATCGCACGGGGATCAATCCACAACGTAGCTTTTATGCTGATACGACGGCAAAAAGTTGCCGTCGAATGATGATGCGATGGCAAATATTTTAGTCACCCTATCCCGAAACCCGACGGAAATAAAAAAGCCTTCAGAACGGACTAGGCCTATACTTATCGGGTCAGTTGTCCTTATCAATAAAGTCGCGGTACATTGCTCGTAAATCCCCATCGTAGTCATTGCAACCTAGAACAGAAACACATATATTGATTCACCACTGAAAATTGCACTCGCTTACAAATAGGCACAAATGTCTCATGCTTCTTCTTATGTCATTGTACGGTTCTCTCTCTGCAATGGAACGTCAGGGGAACGGCTTCCTTGTCGCTTGCCCATGGCCCTAGACACAACGAGACTACACCTTGACGTGGTGTGACGGCTTGCGTGCCTTCATGATCCAACGAGCTATACAGGATGGCTTATCTCAAGCCGAAGATCCAATCATGCCTGGAAGGTCAGTGGGTAGAGGCCTGACGGAGTAGTTTCCTGGTCCTCCAGGTCGAGGGTTGGTCTGAGTTAGCAGCCCAGTCGGACAAACGATCAGAAGAATAATTGATCCACGTAGATGGGCTCCCACTCAGTTGTACCCCACTGCTTTGCGGTCAGGTTCTTGTTAGAACCAACGGCGTTGGTTGAGAACCCTAATCGTTCTTCTGCTTAGCGGCTGGACTCCCTAGCAGTACCCGTCCATTATTCCCCATTAGTTACACGCCTACAAATAATTCCATACTGCATCGGCCGTCGCGCAGGATAATCAGGACCGCGCTGCCCATTGCATCGAGCGCAGGTGGGGTGGGTAGTGATAAGTATGCTACTGCTCAGACAGAGAGTTCCCTCTCTTTTATTCAACCTGTCTCTTCTGTCTCCAACCCAATCTGTTTGCCCCTTCTGCATACCCATAGTATCTCCATTGATAACACGCCTGATACTCCCAACGATTTATTGTCAAGTAGTGTAGTAGGTGATTTTCAGTCTGTTAGCTCACATTTTCCCAAGCCTCGTCAGCCTCTCCATCTGGGTTCCTTCAATGTGCGCACTTTAATGCAGGCTGGCCAACAGGCTTGTTTGGATTTGAGAGTGGACT
>LUCM01000239.1:0-15380 GCA_008360955.1 Fasciolopsis buskii
GCGAAGTTTGGTAAAGTAGGTGTCTCACGCCTTCGTGGTTGGGGTCCGAAAGACTCGTCGACTTGCTGGCTGGCTGGAGACACTTAAGGATATGGCAGTGAACCGTGAACAGTGGTGATCGTGCTGTCATTTTCTATCGAAACAGAATGATTGAAAACATGTGCGTTTGTACAGTTAGACTGTGTTTCGTGTGTTGGCTGCAGCAGCATCTTATCTGTTCCCGCCTGTGTAGGTCCACTTCCTGTTTGCCTTGGATATTCACTCTTTTTATATAAACGTGTAACTCTGGGGAAAGGCAGCGGTCAGTGAGGCTTGGCTTGTTGTTTAACGCTGACCGATGATAGTTAGTTTCCGTGAGCGAAATGGCTGTTTCTGCTTTGAGCCTTTGATCGGGAAATCTTATCTGTCGGCCAATGGCACGATGCTGGTTACTCTGTGGTTGGTATGAATAATTGTTCGGTGTTTCATTTCGTGTACCTTTTGTTTCCTTTGCCTTCAGTGCCTGCGTGAAATTCGGTTTCTGTGCTTTTTCTTCAGTACAGTGATACAAAAGAAAGATTATTAATCCTTTCGGTAATTGCAAAGGAAGTAATACCACTCATTTCCTGGTCCTTGTCAGGAGCGGACATTATTAAAAGGTGCGGTGCTGTCACATCAGCTTTGCCTTCCCCTTCCGTCTCGAAATGGGAGCGAAATTTCGGTCTACGAAACAATCGAACCTCTCCGACTAATATAAGAAAGTGGTCGAATTCTGCCTACATAAACGGCATTCGGTCACTGAGCCATCCTGCACAATTGATGCCGAGGAGTTAGTTCCCGATAGTTTTATCTTTTTACTCATTTTCTTATTTTTGGTTAATAGTTTTCAAAGCTTACGAATGGTGGTAGGCGGCAGATCACTGTCGTGCAATTTGTTACTGCACCGGACCTAATGAGACCATGTGTGATTTCTTGTCATTTGGTGTCATGCTTGCCGGCTTTGCTTCTTGCTGGAGGATGTAGCGAAGAAATTCAGTGATTTAATTTTGTCGCAAAAGTGCTTGTGTTGGGTACGTTTTCCGACAGTCAGCCGAATTCACTATCGAAATTGGGATTTATTGGAGTTATCCTGTTTCACCTTTTTTAACCAAATGCGAACAACGGTTGGGATAGTAATTTAACCTTCAAACCGTACGATATAAGCTGCTCAAAAGGAGTTGTGATTTTCGGTGGAGATGTGCTTAATTTGCGGTCTTTTTTGAGAGTTAAGTATGATAGGCAGATGCTTAGAATGTGTATTGCCCATTCAGAGTGTAAAGTGGTGCCCAAATTTTGGGTTTGTCCGCAAACTTGTTTTTGTGGATAAACGTTTGCTGGTTCTTCGTGTGGCTCCGTTTCCCCATATGTCGCACGAATCAGGGGTTTGTCTTTCATCGATTGGGGCCATTTGTCCAGTCTGCTGGTGACCAACAAAGGGTCGACTGCGGCTAAGCGTGCCACAGGTCCCTATACCTATTATTTATTTGGCACGAATCTGAGTGCAGGTAGTGTGCCATCGGAATCATATTGAAGGATAAAAACAGGAAGCGAAAAAGGGGAAAGAAAAAAAACAATGCCCGAAAGTGTTGGTTTTTCTTCTCAGTAGTATATTTTGCGTACGGATGGATGAACAAAATTTCCCCGGAAGCACATGATCGGTTTCGCGGTTAATGGTGCACTTCAGGCACGCCTACTCGGTATTGTTCTGTCCAGTCATCCCTATAGAAGTGCGTTCTTTTCTCACCAGAATCTCGTTTGAATCGTTAGGGACGTGAATTGATGATAAGTCCATTTAATAATCACATGGTGATTCATGGGAGGATTTTCGTCGGGCCCTGTATCCCCTTTCTGAAGGTTAGCCTTGCCTTGCCTAATCAACATCTCCGACGTATACTGCATAGTGCCATTCTCCCTCCATACCCGTTTAGTCTATGTACATTGGTGATCTTGGCACCTCGGCTTCTCAGGTCCAAGGGTATGCACATGACGTTTTGTACTGATCTGTTTGTTACGTAATGGTGGCCGTAAGATTTTAACTTCTTTGAACGAAAATAACTAACACAAAATCTGCGTTTGCAGTGGAGATGGCTTCAGTATCTTTTCCTATGCATTTCAACTTCTATACCCATTCACTGTAGTTGATTACTGAATATTCTAGAATTCTCGGATTATTTTGCGTGAACGGTTGAAAAGAGTGCTATGGAACGTTAAAATCCGACAGTATTTGTTTTATTTCTCTACTGTTCAATTAGATAAAAGGCACTTAGTGATCGAGATGCTCGACCGGAGGTGGACAAGTGGATTAAGTGTCTGTCACCGGACGAGTCAGACTTTCGAATCCCGGATCTACCGGTAACTCGGTGTCATCCGGGTCTGTTGCCACACTTGACCTAATGAGACCTGTGGTTCTGTTCAACTCCTTTCTGGGTCATATTGCTTTTCTCTGTAGAGTAGCCCTCCACTGCACTCATGCTTCAAGTATGTTATACGGAAGTTTTAGCGAATGTAAATCTCTTCCACTTACTTTGGCTCTGAGTTAAGTCTCCTCGAGTGTTTGGAGCACTTTTATCCTTTCGCGATCATTTCCAGCTCTTTCTATCGAATATTTAAGTTATTATATGTAACAACCTAAAACGGTCTTTACATTATTCAACTGTGTTGGTAAACTGTGGCCATTGCCTTTTCACCTTCCTAAATTCAGATTTCCAGATCCCTTAATTTGGGTCCTCGTATATGTTCATCATCATGTTTTGCCGTCCCTCGTTTGTTGTCTCTATGATGTTCCCCCGTCTTAGTAAAGCGGGACTTCGAAATTCCATACCATGTTCTCCTGATAATCCGTACTTCCCTTTACTTCTTTTGAGGGACAGGATTATGTTTATTGGGAATCCCACTGAGTGTTGCACCAAGTTTGCCGATGAAATTCTCTTAAACAATGCCCACTCATTTCACTGTGACATACCCCAGGAATAACTCGTTCTAGTTGTCGGTTTATCTTGTTGAACGTCAACTTATATGTAAATTCTGTCGTTCTATATATATATATATATATATATATATGTATATGCTCCCGGGCGAATTTTGTTTACGCATCCAGATACTACTTCCTGCTTCTATATATATATGTATATACGTAGACGTCGAAAGATAAGGCGTTAGTTCATCTGCATGGCGTTATTACCATCAAACTTCCTTGTTCTCGGGTCGTTTCTTTAGGTAATTCTGCAGTCCTTCGTTCTATTTTTTGATGTTGAGCCAACGCCCACGAATGCATATGTCAGTATTTTCGCATTATTGCTGTAAAATAACATAAAAGAAACGATACCAACCTTAGTACTAGAGTTTTGGAAACCAGGGCCCAACTGTTGGTGCGTCTAATAAATTTAAAAAGATTAGAATAATTGGGATATACTTTACAGATATCCACAGAGTAATTGTTTCACTCTCTGCCTGTGTCCGAGGCAGGTGCGGTTAGAAGGTAGACTGATGCGCGAAACATATTTGATTCACAAGCACCGGTTAGCGTGATCTGATTGGATAATCAGAAATATTGTATGATTACGTTGCCCCTGTCAGCAGGGTACATGGATTCAAAGTCTTTTCATACCCATCTGATGTTCGTATTTCCTTTCGGTCTGTTTTCCCACTAATCGTTTGTTCGTTTTCCTCTTGATTTTGGCGATATCACGTAGCAGTAACCAAAACAGTGTAGGACATCAACATGAGCCCAATGACTGAAAATTCAACTGATCTGGGGTCTTTCAATACCGCACCGCTAGAAAAGCAAAGGAAGCGATTTCTGGAAATCAGCGTTTCAATAATTCTCGGCTTGTTGGGTTAAGATGTGCTTGATAACAAATGGGGAAACCGATGTTAAATTCCTCCTTTGGTTGATTAATATCTTAGCGTAACATCTTTGTGTCTGCATCAGCTTTGTGGTTCGCGTGATTTTACCGTCACTCATTAGATTCCCTCCGAAAGCGAATTGCCGATTCGTCTGTTTCGTGTTTTTCGCTCTGTTGTTTTCCCTTGATGCACACATTTTTTCATTTTTACGTTCACACTAACATGTTCTTTCCAACACACTGCGTGTCGTACGTAGGCAGCCGTGTAGCAGACTGCACCGTGCCACTTCAATGTCCGAATTCGCTACATGGTTAAATTAAACTAATCGCATACTGGGGCAGTGTGATACCGTACACTGCCTTTGTTCACCATGGCCACAAAACGAACCAGCATCAAGAAACGATCTTGTCGCTTGACATTTGTGATTGCTTTGGTCCGTGTGCACGATTGTCTATCTAGATGGGCGCTCACCGAAATGTTCATGCACATGCTGTTTATCCTTTTAAGACCAATCCCAGCTCCACACAATAACAGCTTTTCGTCTGTTTGCTTGTTTCTGTTTTGGATTCCTGCGTCAGCACAGCTTGCACACATGATGCACACACCTCCCATACACACTTCTTTCGTTGCCCCAAAGGGCATGTGGAATGCACGTCTGATTTTGGCTGATTGCAGGCTGCTAGTTTTTTCTCATGCACATTGGTTTAAGGAAATAACTAGTTAGTTCCCGTGGGTTCGCTCTTGGTATTCCTGATTGTCACGAAAGTTCGCTCTTGTTGTTGATAATAATATTATCATGTTATTCTCATTTATTATCCGGAAAAAAAATTTCTGATTAGGAACACGGCCGTTAAAGGGTTTCCAGACTGAAGAATGGTCCATGCTACAAAAATTCGAAATTGCAATGTTTGCGTCCCAATGCGAAGTTGTTAACCGCAAATGGCAAATTTGGCGCCATCGAAACGCTGAAGTATAGGGAAAACAGTGCGAGAAAAGGAAGAAAGAGGAGAGAAATTGTACAGGATGTATCACGCGTCAACTTTCCCAAACTCCCATGCATCGATTAGCCATCGCAACACCAATATAACAAAACGCGCTTCATGTGAACTTCATGAATTTGGTCAGAGGCTTACGAAATCCTAGCAACTTTCTAGTTGCAGCATGCTTTGCTAATTCATTCGGATCCATTAGGTGTCTGAGTTTGGAGTTTTTAATACTCTTTTTGTCATCCACCCATAGCCTGTTTAACCCGTGTGCCACAATATTGGTTTGACTGAGCAAGTGTTTGTGTATTTTTTTGCATAAATGTGTGGGGACCCTGGTGGAGGACGAAAGCAGTGAAAGAGAAAAAGGAGGAGAAATATGTCGAAGTTTCCATGAGTACAGTAGTTCGCCCATTTTCCATCTTTCACGTCGGTTGTACATCGGGATGCATGATTCGTCAGTCGGTTTGATGCTACCCGTTTGCCCAAACAAGAGTAGGGAGTTGGTTCACAGGCCCCTAGCATAACACTTATCTCTGGTTGATTTCTCCAGAGTCACTATTGACCTTGGAGCTAGTCACTGGTCCTGTTTTTTGATCGTTCCCTCACTCAGTCGACATAGTTGTATCGTACTTCCGAGACGATCACAGATGTCTCTATTTCATGTGAAGGTTTGTTTTATTTCCATCTGCCTCCTGTGCTTGTTTATCACAGAGAATGTGATTGTTTAATACTGTTTTTTCGCAACTATGTATTACATAAGCGCTGTCATGCGTGACACAACATTTTGGTTATTTTCTTCTTCGTTCTGTTTCAGCCAAACTGTTCCCCTTCAGCATCAAGTATTGCTTCTGACTCCAAACCACCGGCAGTTATATGCTCTCCTCGTTCCGGGCGTAATTCTAGAGGATTATCTTCATCTGCGGATTCGACTGTGCCTTTGTCAATGCCACCTCCACGACAAACAAAGACACTGGCCGCTATGCGAGAAAAACTTCGCGCCAAACGCATGTTGAAAGAAGCGGAGAGACACCCTTCCAGTTCTGGTTTTTATTCTCTGCCTGGGAGTATGACTCCTCATCCTGCCAGTGGAGCCTGTGGCTACTTCCATCAACCTTCTAGTTACGCATCTCAAGTCAGTGGTTTTGGTAGTCCTTTTCTCCAGTCGGTTGGTGTTAAGCGGTCCTCCAGTGCATTGTCTTCGCCCCAGAATCCAAACTCGAATTCGCCTACCAACTGTGATAAACAGCCATCAGTTTCACTGGGTAGTTTGAATGGCACAGGAGAATCTACTCAATGCAAACTGATTCCCAACAGCCCTTCTTCACCTCACTCTCTTCCTAATGCAGAGCTTTCATCACCACTACTTACTTCCTCTTTGAGCAACGATTTTCTGTCTCACATCAGTTTACAAGACAGTGCGTTGAATCAGGACCTATGCAGACATTCATATCCCTCGTCACCAGTCTCAACTAGCTCATCAAGCGGTATGCTCGCGAATTCTGGGAGTGCACATGGCTCTTCCTACTCACCACAACCTGTAAAAACAACCGTGCCAATGACCTGCTGTGAAGCACGTCAGGAGCAGAGCGTTTCTGCTCCACCAACTCCGGTGCTACCCCAGGCTGGTCAGACAATGCTCACGTTCAGTCCAATAATGCCTACGGCTGCTCAGACGTCATCGCTTCCAAATCCCGGTTCCTCTCGTTTGGGTCATCAGGGCGCACTGGTAAACGTTCCTATTTCGGTCTCCATCACTCCGAGCTTGCCCGTTTCACATCCAATGTTGCATCCGCAAGCGCAGAACTCCACCCGGTCAGTCTTATCGTGTGCAAATTCAGCTAATTCGTCTCCATTGGAATCCAGTACGGTTGTCTTGAATGTGAATCCCTCCACACCTATTCAACACCATACCGTCACGAACCAGTTACCTCCACCTCTGCCGCCGCCCCTTCCCCCTCCAGCGCTGCCACCATCATCATCCATTTCATCTCCGTTATGTTCCTCATCGATGACAACTGTAGTACCACCACCCGAACTTCGTCCAAATCACAGTTATCCGAATGCGAATACAGCCCCAGTGAGTGCGTCCCCTGTTCTAACGTCAATCACTTCCGCCCCATCTGGGGATGTAGCACGCTCACAGACGACGGTTAGCACTGCAGCTTCGCTAACGAATCAACTGTCGGCTTCCGCTGCAGTCACTAAATTCTTAGTGGGATCCTCACAGAATCGTCCGTCTACCACGACGCGAGCGTTCTTTGTTGATGGGGATAACTTGTCAGAGGCAGTGGCTCTGCTTCAAAGTCTGAATCCTAAGGCAACGATTACACAACAGCAGTTTTTACTCATTCCTAGCTCCAACAAATCACAAATGTTTCTCTGCCCCACACCGTCGACCTCGACCCCAAATATACTCTCGGTTCCGGTGTCCAATTCTGCCTCCCCGACTACCACACAGTCCAATGGTACAAGTGCACCTATCTCAAGTGTTGCATTGACATCGCTGTCCGGGAAGTCTAATTCAAACCAAAACGCTCCAGCTGCAGCTAACCTATCCGGTTTGCGTCAACTGTCGATCAATGCATTGAATACAATGCCGAATCAGATGACTGTGAGTCAGCTAGTGGTCCCAAATTCCACAACAACCGCCATCACACCACCAGTAGAACGGTCTCCTAGCGTACATCCAATAGTGACAAACGTTATCTTACCGAACGTGACTGGTAACCCGACGATACCTACCACTCACGGACCACCCATCTGTCGCCCAAGGTCGCTCATATGCACGAAATCTGTTCCGAACTCTCCACTAGTTCCGAATACCTCTGGGTTGGTTCACTTGAAACCGATGACAAAATCCTCTTCGGAGCACATGTCGGATCGTGTAGTAAACCAAACAACAGTCGTTATGCCCAGACGCACTGTGGCTACTGTTGCAAAACCTTTTACCGATGCAGGACAGGAAACTCAATCCCAAATCGCATTCTCTCTACTCGCACCGAATTCTTCCGTGATACACAGTGAGGCACCAGTAATGTTTGTATCGGACACTCACTCAGCTTCCTATTCCCCTCGTCAGCTTAGCTTGAATACTGTCCAGTCGGCTGTAGCCTCTGTTGATCGAAGTCAAACATTTGTCAGCTCTATCGGAACCACGGGATATGCGTCCGTCACCTCTTCTGCAGGTCCAACCCTGACGGCAGCCTCTGCGCATATGGCGGTCATTAACCCTGCTCATTTGACCTCTTCGTGTGATATACACCTTCAGCCATCTTTGGGGCAGCAACCGCACCGGGTGCATTCCGTGCCAGCTCAGCTTCACTGCACCTCATCTGTTGCTGCTGAACAAGGCGTTCAGACCATTCGTGCAACCTCCATATCATACACAAGCAGTGTTAGCCCGACCGCGACACCGACCTACTTATCGGCGGCAACAATTGTCTCTCCGTGCATGCCTGCAGTAGTTCTACCTCACACTCTGACGGTCCAGTCACCACGCACAAACGTGATCAGTGCGAGTCACAGCATCACGAACAGTCATTGTATAAATGGTACGGACCACGCAATGTTCCATCCGGTTCCGTGAGTTTTTCTTATTATGTAACCTTCGAACAATTCGGCGAGATTTCGTGACACTCATCCAATCAGTTTATCCAGTTTCCTTGTCGGCCGCATTTTCTGTCATGAATCAGACCATTTGTTCAGGCGACCAGAAGTTAACGTGTGGCCACGTACAACAAAATGTGTGCAATCTGTTATCTCGCTGCCTTTGTACCTATTGTCTCACCCCTCATCCCGTCTTATGCAAATTTAGTCCTTTTGTGAACATAAAACCCGCTAAACAAAAACCCTTTCCAGATTGCTTTTTCTTCCATCTGTTGGATTTGGTCGTCTAGCTTTACGCTTAGCTCATTCGATGTAGACTGCCATCTTTATTTATTCGACCTTTTGCGTTCAGTCGACCATTTTGCTTTTCTGCCCGTTCATCTGTCCAATTTGTTGCATAAACTGTTCTCTACTATATCATATCATCTTTCCTTTTTGAATCATCCCTTCATTTCAGAATGGAATCATCCTTTAACGTGGATTATCTTTCTGTCTGCGGTTGCTCACATTTTGAGAAGTACGAAAAATCATTTTATTCTTACGGTCTCTGCGTGTGGCTTCGGTAGCACTTCTTGTACTTGCTTTTCGGCTCTTACCACAATTTCTCCCACCACTTTTCAACATTCTACTTATTAATCATTGTTACTATCCCCCCTTAGTTATTATCACTGTTTTCTGTTCGACGATTCCACCGTCTGAAGCATGTTGTGAATCTGTCCTCACAAGTGATTGAAACAGTGACAAATAAGAAATTTTCTTTATCCCGTCATGGCTGTGTTTTGCCGTTGCTCGCATTTGAACACTTATTCCTTGTCTGTGCTTACCGTCGCCCATCTGTTTTACATTTTAGGTGACTGACATCGTTCATTCCGGCTCACTATCAATTCGTATGCTGAACCGGATTTGAGTCACTTTACGACCTTCATCTTTTCTTTTTTTCGTTTGTCTCCCACTCCCTACCTCTTGTTTTCCGGTTTGTTACCTAGTCGACCAACCGTCCTGTCAACAGTGTTATTGTACAGCTTTCCTGGTGGTTGTTCATAATTCATGGAATCTTCCGGCATTAGGTTAACATTACCTTCCTCTGGTGCATTCTTTCATATTTTCTTTACTGATAACTACTTATCCTCCCTATCCCTGAACCACTAGTTGATCTACTGGCGTACACACGTGCACAAAACAAAGCGTCTCCTTTTCTCTAACTCCTTTCCCTAATCAGGTCTGTCTGATCCTGTCTAGAGTGATGAGAGAATATATGACTTTCCTTTCTTCGTTGTGCCTTTTTATTAGGGTCGTTCGGCGTGCATTGCCAGGTTTTGGTCTTTCGACCGTTCGGAAAAACCAAGACTATCATGGCATTCATTCAGGGACAGATGTAAGGGTGTTTATCAGTGAGCTCTAGAAGTTCATTCAAAGTCCTAGCAGCCTCACTGATGGGGTTATTGTAATTGATGTGAAGTGCTTGCCGGCTTTGATTTCTTTTTCCATATGCTTTACGGATTTAAAAGTGAGGGTGTTCAAAGCCACACTTTGTCGCCATCAGTCTAAGCCACGCAGGCCAGCACCGACTTGTCTCCAGCGAGTAAATTATCATGAAGGGTCACCCAATCGTAATGATCGCCAGTGATTTAGGTTGCCATCTTGCTCCTGAGCTTCGTTGTTTGGTCCCGTCACCAGCGAGGTATCTTGGATTGTTTCACCGTTGCACTCGAACCTGCTACGGAATGCTAACCATAGTACACTTTGCACCTGATTGGTACTTGGCCAACTTGGTTTTCGTGATATATCACAAATCTTTATATGTAGAGGTTCGTGCGCGATAGTTCCTTCGTATCCGTTAGGTAATTTCTGTTGACGACCAACGAGTTTGAAACATCGCATTACCGGGCTGGATTGTTACTAATTAGTGGGTCATTGTGCTCGTCAGATGGGATTATCTAGTGAGTGCCTGGCTATTATTTCCCTGAATCTTCTTCAGATTTTGCAGGCACCGTTCCTCTTTGAATTAGCACACGAGGACGGTACTCTTGTAACTGCCCAAGCACTCCTGGAGTTGGGTGGATTTTGATTGGTAGGTCTATATTTTAAAGCTCATTTACCCGTTACCTTGAAAGCATTTGCTGTTTTTGATTGTCACTCTGCTGCACATCAAAATAAGCTGGAGAACCATATAGAAGAGATTTCAAATGCAGGAGCGCAGCTTACTGCCGGACTGATTCAGAACACCTGGTTTCTCCAATCATCGCTTAGAGGCCCAACACGGAAGTTTTTCAGGATTTATACGAGCACTCCACTGTTTTGAGTTTCCATATTATGTCGTCTCATCCACTGGCTACGTTGATCCATGATCTAATTATTTTCTGTCCTAGAGACTAGCGTACATCCGGTTGGTTGTTGTGGGAGTATGCATGAAACGTGCTTGTCACTAATCTGTTTAGATTCAGTCCCTATTTGAGGTCTGAGTTCTGGGATTCAGTACCCTAACGTCGGTTTCACGCATTCTACCAAAGTTACGATGATAACGGTCTCTTGAATATTGCACGTGTTGTCTTGACAACTGAGTGATCCAATAGGTGTCGCAAGTCAGCGGGAAATCGTGAACGCAACAGGTTGAAATACAAACGAAGTGTAAAATCGGACAAGTGACGATTGGAGGGAAGGGCCAGGTAAAGCAAATTCGGGTGGCGATCGTGTTGTCATTTTCTATTGAATCAGAATGATTGAAAACGTGCGTTTGTACAGTTAGACTGTGTTCCGTGTGTTGGCTGAAGCAGCATCTTATCTATTCCCGCCTGTTTAGGTTCACTTCCTGTTTGCCTTGGATATTCACTCTTTTTATATAAACGTGTAACTCTGGAGAAAGGCAGCGGTCAGTGAGGCTTGCCTTGCTGTTTAACGCTGAACGATAATGATGATGAGTGCAAATGATTAGTTTTTATTGCACTGGTAACTTGAGCAGCTCGGTAGGACTTCGTTGCTTGGGCAGTCCGAATCCTGGATTATAGAATCAGTGAGTTCTGATCGAATCCTTTAAAATACCATGACCGGAAGAACTAGTCGTCCTAACGTCTATCTGTTCTGCCCAATCCGTCCCACCACGTATCCAATTTTTTGTTCGAATTTACGCATCCTTCGCTCACAGCTGCCTTTTAGCCCATCGCATTCACAATTTCCCACTGACTAGCAGTTTCTATTTGTAGACGGCTATTTTTGCGTATCTGAAATCTTCGCACATTTGGTTTCAATAATCATGTTTCAGAGCAGCATCGAAGCATCGATCCCAATGCTTCTGTGTACCGGATATCAGACTGACGCCATAGGTGCCTCAGATTCGTGAATGTCAACCGAACCGGTTACGCCCATATCATTCCGTTTGTTTAGCCAGTTTGTGTATGACGCTTGCGTGGGTTTCTCTGAGCATGTCCTGCACTGAGGTAACTTTTTTTCTTCCATCTGGATCTTAAGATACTAACCTCACTAGATATAAACCTCGGATAATCTCTCCGAACGCATTTGCAAAGGGAAATCCAGTGTAAGAAGTGATTTTCTCGGTCTCTCTCACGCCTTTTGAACTAGATTATGGCTTGGTGAGTATCCTTCCTCACTGCTTAAGTATGCTACGAAGCCGGAAAATTAATGCAGACTTTTCGAGCTGACATACCGTCCAGATGTCACCATGAATTTCCGTTGGGTTGGGATCACCTCAGTGGGATACTACCTTTGTGCAGCTTGCACATCTATAAAGGCCATATAGCAGGGGAGTCCAAGGTGCACATACCTGATGAGCGGCAATAACCACACATCTGTCGGGCACATCTTGTCCACCCACCAGTGTACGTTGTGTACCATACATGGTATGTTGGTGTTTGCAGATTTCTCCATCGAACTGTGATCGCACAAGAAAAATGCTGGTACCTCGGTGTTTCTTTATTTCTTCCCGACGATGCCGATGTTTTTGCTTCTGTAGAAGTAGTCGGAAACAGTTTATCATCGCAGATAAAATTGGTTATCAGTTTTGGCAAACACATCAAGTGGGATCTTATTCTATTGCCTAACGTTTGTGCTTCTTATTTCATCGATAAATCGGTGGGTATTTCGTGAACTTTGAATTAACATACTAGTCTACAAGATCGCGCGTCGATGCAGGGAAATTCGGATACTTTTTGACGTACAGCGCGAACGAGGGCGTGGCTACTGTAGGCCGACTAGACACTCATCAGATATTATAGTAGCGCATTGTAAAAACTGGTAGTATTCGCTGTGAATATGCTTGTTTGGTTACACATTCAAGGTAACAGGGCATTTGATAAATCACGAAGCTATTGGCGGTTAGCGATGCAGTACCCAGGGGTGCGTACAAATGGTGTTCATCTAAAAACAAAAAGCACATGCTGCATAAGATGAACCACATGGAGATCAATAGTCCCTCGGCTCCTGCTACTGTATTTTTTCTTGGTCTGTATATCTACACAGAACTTACCACATTTGTTGTGTGACTTTTAGCTAGGCTCTTTTTCGTATTCACAACCAAAGTGATACTTGATTCTAGTCACTCATTTTTCTTCCGAAAACTCCCAGACACATTGTGATCGGGACTCTTGGCCGAAGGCGGTTGATTCGGTTCCGCGTTGGAATTCCTTTTGTGGAGAAAGGTTCGATCATGAGTGCTTAACGGAAAATGTCCATCTAGTGAAGTGCGGATGGTTCACTTTCTTGTGAAGTAAACAGTTTTCTGGAACTGTATTCAGAAAATCCGTCAGGTGTTTTTCCCCAGGAAATTTGTCAGTGTTGAGTGCCCGGATTTGCGCGCTTCAAACTTCAAAATGGCCATGCAGAGTCATTAGATGTTTTATTTTCTCACGTTCAGACCATCAAATAACAATACCAACCCGACTTTTTCAACTTATTTTGTATTTATATCAACGAAAACATCGTACTTTGATAAAAAGACGGGCGAGCCTTATCGACCGCACCTTTTCTCACTGTTGCAAGTTGTATTAAGAAGGAAAGTCTCATGTAAACAGGGCTGAGCCTTCAGGGATAATAAAACAGAGGGACGACATATTATATTGGCCGACAAACAGAATGCACAGTGTAGCCTAACAGGCGCAAAGCTTTTTCGATCATTCTGAGTCAACGGGTAGTGGAAACGTGATTGCCTTTGTTCATGGTCTGTTTCCACAACCTTCTTTGTCTCCAACCAACCTGGGCTCGTTGTATACTTTCTCATTCTCAGTTCCCACGCTACCTATTGACCACCTCGTGGCTTATTCCGCTCCACAGAAGCTTCAGGAAACAGTGCCTGGTATGGTGGATGTGCGCTTGTCACAAAGCGAGCGTCCTAACCGATTAAGTTCTCTAATATCGATCGGCTTTTGATATGGTATTCTGTGAACCAATACCCCTTACTTTATTTTTAACCTGCACTTTGCTCACGTAATCATTCCATGCAATCCTAGCGTTACTATACAAACATCAATAATGAAAAACCTACAAATGACTTACATCTTCAGCACGAACAATCCATGTCTCACAACTGTGCAAGAGGATTAAGGACATTGGGGGACAGAGCACACACCCGTTCACTTTCAGTAAAATGTCACGTCGGCGGCAAAGTGCTTCAGTTCAATGTATGCCGCTCGAGCTTTAGATTCACGCGCATCCAGTTCTATTGCGTACCGCCGACCTTTGTGATGCAGCCACCGAGAGAAATGAGACGGTCAGCAACGGTCAATTGCTTCCAAGTTACTGACGCCAAATCTTGTACCAGAAAAATTTGGAGGGATGACGCTCATCCCGTAGGAGGGTACAACTTCTACCAGTGTGTCTGTACCACATTGTCCATGTTCTGCGGATTCTAACGGGAATAAAAGGCTGTCGGAGTAATCTTTGTCGTATTTTTTTCGCCATTTGCCCGTTCGACCTCTGGATCCTGAAGATCTCTTAGGGCATTTTCCATCATCTCGTCGATGATGAAGTTAAACAATGGAGAGGTGGGACTTCTTCGTCGAATACTGCTTGCTGTTTTGAGGGAACTTTGCAGTTCACGACTGACCCTTACGCTACCATGAATGCGAGTACAATGATCTCGATAGACAGACGCGCATTCGGTGAAAAGAACTAAGTAACGCTGTTCGGTCGACGGAGCCGAGGGTATCTCTGAAGTCCGAGTCATTACTATCTGGCGACGGTGCTTGTATGTCTGTATGTATATATATATATATGTGTGTGTGTGTAAGTACTTTCAGTAATGCGACCTTTTGAAGATGGACACGGTGATTCTTCTCGTGAACACGGAATATACTTCTTGTCCCACTTTTCGCAGAGCAAAATGGTCATCGGTTTTATCTAGACATCCCGTCGGTTTGGAGAAGATTGGTTCAAGTTCGTCAGAACTGGCTGATTTCGCCATCTTATTAGCCAGACGCTCAAAGCTTCTACTGCTGCCAGAGGTTAGGTGACATCACCTAACGTTGCACGGTGGTTGGTGTCGGGGTGGTCAGATTAATGCATGACCAGATAAGCCGCCCTTTTTTAGTCAGCATGTCTCTTCCGTCCCTAACCAATCATCTGTCCCCTCAGCCTACTCAGAATGTCCCCAATGGTAACACACCCGATACTCGCAACAGTTCAGTGTCAAATATTACAGTAAGTGGTTGTCGGTCTGTTAGCTCACATTTTCCTAAGCTTCATCAGCCTCTGAATCTCGTCTTCTGCAGTGTGTGCAGTTTTGCACGCTGGCCAACAAGCGCGTTTACCTCTGACAGTGGACTCATTTTCGATTGAAGTCTGCTGCGTGAGTGAAACATGAGTTCAAGATTCGAGTAGAGTAATCCAACTAACTGCACTTGCACTCTTCAGGAGACGAAGCAGGTGAAGTTGTAGGTCAACGCGGGGTGGGAATAATCTTAAGTGAGAAGCGTG
>LUCM01000239.1:17347-107354 GCA_008360955.1 Fasciolopsis buskii
GGGTGTTTTATCTCTTCATTTCTGTCCAACGTTTCCATGGATGAGGTGATGGAAAATGATTTGCGAGGTCTTCAGAATGTAGGAGTCGAACTGGGAAATAGTGGGAAGTTGTGTGATCTAGATAATGCAGATGACATCGTATGCCTGTTCGAATCCGCTGATCATGCACAACGTGTGCCAGACACTCTCGAGGTCTGTAATTCCATTGCGCATATGATTTGCTCCTTCGAAATGTGAAACGGTGTTGTTAGACTGGACGACAGTAGCCTCGAACTTGATACTGGACAGGGGCCGTTCCACTTACCTTGGCAGCTGCGTATCGAACGATGGTGGCATGGGAAAACAGGTAAACAAGCGTACATCTGAAGCTCGAGCGGCTTACGTAAGACTGAAGTACTTGTGGCGTCGATCTGATATTCCACTGAAGTTGACATAATTGTGTGTACCCGTGCCACAGTGCGCTCAATTCTGCTGTCGGTTGCGAGACATGGAGTGTGCGTATGGGAGATGCTCGTCGCTTGGACGTTTTTGATTACGAATGTCTACGCCGCACCGCTAGGAGTGGATGGAGTGACTGGGTGACTAATGTGGAAGTGAGGAACGTAGTATTAATTGCTACTTCTTAAATTAGCGTATCCAGCTTAGCAGACTAGACTGGTTGGGTCGCGCGTTGCATATGGCGAAAACTTATTTGCCATATCATGCCCTATTTTGCGTTTCTCCCACGGACTGGAATTCATTTAGAGGTCAGCAGATGACGTGGCAACGTAAAATGAGAAAATGTACAGCAAACTCAGGTAATGTAGGTGTGGTTGGCTGACTGGAGACACTGAAGGATATGGCAGTGAACCGTGGACAGTGGCGATTGTCATTTTCCGTCGAATCAGAATGGTTGAGTGCGTCTGTAGTTGGATTGTGTTGGAAGTGTTGGTTAATGCAGCATTCTCGTTTTTTTCTATCCTGTGTTAGTTCATTACTTGTTCCCTTTGGATATTCACTCTTCTCATAGAAACATGTGACTCTGGGGATAAGACAGTAGTCAGTGAGGCGTTCCTTGCTGTTTAACGCCAAACGATGGTGATAAGCCACTGGGAGTCATCGAAGTCGGCATTTTGGATGAATTCGTCATTCGGCTTCGACGTTTTGTGTTATCTTTCCCCGACTGCTTTTGCACGAAATGTTATGCTTTTTTACTCTGACTACGGTAAATCGTTCGACAAAGCTTCATGTTAAACTATATATAACAATGACGTAAACGACTGACTCGATGCATTTTCGTAAGCAAGCAATGCATCATTAAAATATGTGGGTAGTTTTTGGTTGACATAGAATCCCTGGTTAGTTTCCTTTTTTTGTATGTAAAAATACTCAGGACTACAGTGATAAGTGAAGACAACATCCATCGAGGATACGAAGTGACTAATTTTTCTGAATCAAAAAAATGACAAACGTTAGAATTTCCCTTGGATGCCCTCCTATATTTGAACCGTATGTCACCAGTTTATTTCTCGTGGTCACATGAGTTTGTTCTGATGGTTTGGATCATCCCTATTCAACTGTGTGTTGAAAACAGACCGAAAAAACGACAGGTGGCGATTACCGTGGATGTGTCATGAAATTGTATGCAAAATTACCATGTAGTTTCAACATGCAACCAGCTGGTGGGAGCCACACAGATGTTGGATAGGTGTTTCTCAAAGGTCAGCGCAGTACATGCTCACCACACTGGAGCTGAGATGCGAGTGCGGATTGAACGATGACAAATCGAATATTGTGGTCCTTTAACTGTTTAGGTTGGGAGGCTACGCAGAATGTTTTCATTTTTTCCAACGCATCGAACATCGATTGATAGTGAACAGCTGTGCTGAAGTTGGCCATGTGCACGAGTCTTAAGATACACTGCAAACGCAGCGGTTGTAATGGGTGTACCGAAACTCGTTCCATATATGTTTATATACAGTATAAAATAGTGATCACAGAGTTCAGCGGCGGTAGTGGAATACCCCCAAATGATCATTACTAAACGTTAAAATAGTCAGATGATATTCCTAGGTGGCAACGAAAGTCAGGACACATTGGTGCAGCATTAATGGGTGAAAAAACTGTCGCCTACTAACATTTTGACAAACGTGCTTATTATCATATCGCTCTTCGTGACAGTAGAGCGGAAACGAGAAAAATGGTCGAAATTCTATAATTGCATTGTCCCCGGTCTAGTCTTGTCACCCAGAGCCATAAGTTACCCATGGGTATCCTTCCAAAATGATATTCATTATCATATCGCTGTTATGTTTTTTCATTCTACTTCGGATCATTCTGACACTATACAAAACTACTCGGTTGATTAATATTTTTCCCGATTTCTGTCCTCATTCAAATTAATACGCCATGCACTTCACTTATTTGCAAAGTGATATGCACACGACCGCATCATTTGCTGTCAAGGTTGCCTTGTTGATAAACCACTAATCAGAACTAGAATGACAACTACTTTAACTTTTTTGAAAATTTGTTCAATGGGTCCCAAATAAGTAGGACAAGTTTAGAAACGAGACGAAGAGCTGCATAAATCGAATACCAAATTTAAGATTCAGAATAATAATAATGACAATAGCAATAATATTAATAGTAATTCGTCAACGGCCGAGCCAACGAAGAAGTACGAATGTTTGTATTATTGGTGAAAAGGAAAACACACGGTCGAATAGTTTTCATGTAACTTGTCTCCAAACGTCTTGCTATGTTCGGGGCTGGGTGTCTCACGCTCCGAATGGTTACTCCTCGCAAAGTATTCCCCATATCTTCCAAACGTCTCATGCAGTATCTGCTGGGGAAATCCCATGACCTTTATTCCCTTTACTTTGTCTCCATTAAAGCACGATGACCAAGGCTTATATCCGGCGGTCTGTATTAGACTGACTGAAATTTGGAGATGGATTATTCATATCTCTAGACTAACCATAGGAAGTATACATAACGCACTCATCTGAGCTTGAAGCGGAGGGGTGTACTGATCATCTAGAAGGTTTAACCCCGTCATGAAGTCATATAAACTGAACATCCAATCATTGATCCCAAGGGGCTTGTGAGACCCTCGGCCAAGCGTTCCAAATAGAGACCCTTTTGTTAATCGTCTGATCTGATTTGGGGAACCGCGTAGTATCCAGTCCATTGACGCTCCGAGGATCCGAATGAACAACCGATGATGAAGAAGCGGAGAATGGAATAATCTGAATATTATCGATTGGATCCCACGTATGGTCAGATCTCAAGGATTCAATGAATGCTGAGATATTCTGACTTTATTCTGCTGGAGCCAGTTGATACTTTATCTGAGATAAAATATTAAATCTTAGGCCTGTCCTATTTCGATGACTATAGTTTAACTGAGGATGACAGTTAGAAAAAAGGAATGATACTTTTGGGGCCCCAGGGACCGTTATTTAGCCGGAAACAACTCACATGATCAATAGCGAAAGCAAATTACTATCAAAGTCTAATGATCCGTGCACAAAGGCTTGCTCGCAGGATCTTATAGAATACCAGTAGGGCACATTTATCATTGTTGAATGAAAACTAAATTGCAACTAACTTTTCACTATTAATCGTGGTAAATCCAGTTGAACCGACTAATCTTCATATCACGTAGACGTTATCCTTGAAATAACATGACTTCCACCTCACAATATTCATCTTACCAATTTTGTCAGAACGCACTTTTGCAAACCGACCTATGTGAGTTGTGTGGTTCTCGGATCACGTAGATCATTGCCTAAATCTATCTCCTGTAATGCAGTTTAGATATCTAACCGCATGTGATTAGCCAATATTTGTAAATAATGGTCTGCAAACAGCAGAAAATACTTTTATAAATGTCCCGTTCATCTTACAACTCTGAGAAGAGAGAGCATTGAAATGTGGAAAGCCAAATGTCATTGAACCTTGAGGTCATCGCTGAACTGTGAATTTCAAACGGAAGTTATTCCGTTCAAGAAGCCATAGATCAATGTTGCTTTAGCCAAACGGATAAGTAAGGAATTATTAGCTTCGCTTTGGCATTTTTATTTCTTCCAACACAGGCTGTTTCTATCCTCTGTTCTTAGTTGTTAATAATTACATTGTATTTGCATTACCTAATAATAGTTAAAATTCTACTGAGTTCAAATAGAAATGATTCACCTGATGATATCAAGCGAGAGATAAATGTCACTTGTGAGATTAACACACTACTCTTTTAAAACCGTTGGCAATGGCATAAACGGCTTCTGGTTTTAATATCCTTCCCTGTTTGGTTTGAGGTACTCAGTTCACCCTAACACCGATTCTGGTACACGCTCTGCCCACGTGGGCACCTGTTTGTTCCCTGGTCAGTCTAATCGTAATGCTTGCCAATCTAAAGCAACCGATTGACCGATTTCACTACCGAGGAGTGGATCATTTACCTAAGCGCGTGCTTCAAATGCTAGGGAAGAACAATTCTAAATAATAACAACACCAGTACAAACGACAGGGAGGAGGTTTCGTCGGATTTTGGCAACTGCATTTGTTGTCTTCGCTTTCAAAACACGAATAAACGTTACCATAAAAAAGCTCACAAAAGTTGACTGGATATGACAGCACACTGTGGGAGATCGTCTAGGTATTATGCTATCCGCTGACAGCATTATGATCTCAATGAGAACCGGTAACCTCCTCGTAGCTGTGACGAATCTATGGTAAATAAACTAACGTTGTGGCTTTTGCACATTGAACTGGAGGGATATCTGAACTGTTATTACAAGTAAGATGGAACATAATCCGGTCCGTAATCCATGTTTTTCACAACTTCGTCCCAGGGGATTAGAGTAGCTCGTTTATCAAATATGTAATCTATCGAGGTCTACACGTAGCCTCCTGGATGATGTTTGACACTGACCCAGATGCACATGAGGGAATATCCCCCGACAAGGTTTGTCGAAGTTAGGCTGCGAGACATGATGGGACCATTGAGTATGCAAAAACAAAAACTATATAATGCACTCGCTTATGCATATGGTACAATTGAGTGCCCTGGCGAAGTTTAACCAGCACTTTTCGATTTTTGTCAATCTTCTGGGATCACTTTCGACCCTGTCCGTCATTAAACAAGAGAATAAAGGTAAACAGATTTCATTTAAGTCTTTATAAGGGGTTCTGCAATACGAGTACGCAAGTGAGACAAGGTAAATGGACCCAAAGACAAGGCATCATTCAGATTACTATAAATATCCCGAAACAATTTGATTGTAACTAAGACGAGTGATAACTATCTGAAAACTGTTCGATTGTTGTACATGTGCTTGATTTGAGTTGAACGGTCATTCAAAATCACATACCAACTCTCTATGAATGGGTGTACGTTGGTTTATGAACAAAAAGCCACCTATGAAGAGGAAATTTCATATCTATAATTTCTTTATTTTTTTAAATTAGCATATGTCCTGACAATACCTTTTCGGAAAAGAAGCCTTGGTAGATCTTTGACTAGAAGAGAAGTGACCGAAGTAACTGGCCTTTGAATTCACAAAAGAAAGTCGATAAGACCGGAAAAACGCTCATTTTCTCGGTGCTATCCATGAATTAAAAACTGATGTTTGTCTTCGACTGGACCATATATATATATATATATATATACAACATGCTTTTTTACAAGTGAGATTGTGATTGGTGGAAACTAGTATGATATTCTGGCCGCATTAATATTCCTTCTAAACTTGCTATATTTTCAATATTATAAGATGATTTTACCAGTCACGTGAGATACGGATTCATAGTTTAAAGGGAATTCAAACTGCGTGAGAAATGTGAGACTCCAGTTGTTCGTTCTGTTGCATCTGTTGACGAATGTGCTGGAGACCGTACACTGTACTTGTTGTATCTCAGGGCATTTTTGCAAATTAGTATGAAACCTTTGCAAACTGTATCGGTAGAACCTGAAATTTTAGTGATAATGATGCACACATTGTAAACAAATTATATGAACCTGCTTGAGAACGCGAATCCCATGTTGGAAAAATAAGCGAGAACGTGAAAACTCTTTTACCTTTTAGAACGTTTACATCATCTTGCGGGCATTTTGAATTATTTTACGAAAACCACTAATGTCCCGGAAAGTTTTGGAGCACATTGAAAGTGTAGTTTAAATGAAATGGGTACATAGAGTGGCCAATAACGTATGAACATTTACAATCTCCCACGTACTCGATCATCTTTGCGGGTCGCACCAATACTTTTTGATTACACTGTATTTGCTTGCCTCGTGCTTGCAATTAACCGAATGATTTACGGACAAAGCAACAACACTAGGGGAACCATGATAAGAATTGAATGTTACACAATCATCAAATATGAAGAGTAATCAAGATTCTGCTGAAATCGGAAGACTGCCTCTATGATAATTTGTATCGAAACTTTAAAGACAAATCCAAAATTGTGCGACTGCAAAGGATTTCCTTACGAAAAAAATGCGCTAAGTTAAAGGACCATCTAAACGGGCTGGTGAATGCATCTGTTGATTCAACTTTTGTTCGGATACAGAAAAAAACTAAATCTAACCTGGCAAAATGTAGACGGTGAATTAAAAGACCACCATTCCTGGAAACTCGACAATCGTTTATTGTTTTTAATACTAATCTATTTAGAATTGTATGCAAAGTGCTCGTGTTGAATCCCGTTCCAGCCATGAAAACCCAGACAAAAACAATATGGCAGCTACAATACATTTCATAAGGTCACTTAATGCCCTACGGTTTTCGCATACACCTGCTAGTGGCACAAGGCTTTCATCATTCATCGAAGTGCAGTCAATGGTAACATGAACATGTCGGCTAGTAAATGAATAACTCTACTTGAAGCGTTCGAAATTGCTTGCTAAATGCTTGTGTGCGTGTGTTTGTGCTTCCAAAAGTAGACAAGATTCAAAACGAAGTTTGTTCAGATTTCTTTGGTATTATGTAGAACGTGGTGGTTGCAAAAATTGGGCCTCAGTGACATTTCTTCGGGGAGTTTGATTTTTTTAGCCATCAAGTCATATTAAGCATTACAGAGAAGAGACTGTCGATAGCTGCTCATAAGACGAAAATGACGTCCAGCAGTCCACGGTTGATATAACGGCGTTAATTCGATTTACAAGAACGGGTTCGAAATGGCAGAATGAAAATGTCCCTTAGCGATTTGTCTCTTCGAATGCATTTATGAGCGATATGGATTTTGATTAAAAAGAAGGCACACATTTCATAGCACAATGTTCATAAAAAGGCTAACTTTGGGAATGACCAATAGAGGTTTCCAACGAGAAGTTCTATCCGCCTAATAAAATTCCCGGACTCGTCTGTTAAAATTACCATCAACCATGCGTCTGGTATTTCAACAAATACACCAAAGTTCGTGGAGTCCTCATAACATTTGAAAATTTCCCGATATGTATTTGTGCATTTTCTGATCTGTCACTTATGCCGACAACCTTCCAACCCTAGTCAATATATGTGTCTTCGTTTTGAGACAATTGACTGACGAGCTGAACAAAAAGGGTTTCAGTCAAAATATGAAACCATTCGGGAACACTAATATCGACAACATTGATGTAATGAGCGAAAGTTTGTATGCCATCAGTAGTCGATCAAGATGGGAGGGAAAGGATAGTGGTGTGACCAGATCGAACAAATCAACGTGCATTAAAAGCAAGCGACACGATGCCTAAGTCCAATCGAACTTGAAATTAACGTCAAAGGTAATGCAATAAAACACCGGAGGTAGACGCCTTTGACAGTGAGTGCGAGACATATAGGCTAACATGAGCTTTGGCAAAACGTGAATCAGAGATGGAAAATAGAAAGTAAATCCAGTGCGAGGGCTCTCCTTGTTCAAAAAAGTGAAGTCAGGGGACGTCAAGTCAGGGGACACCGATGTGATCTCGACGAGGATGAATATTTGTGTTAGTTTTAGATCAAGGTGTTGATTCTTATGAAATTGTGATCCCCGAACTCGGTGTTTTGATCGCTAAGGACTCATCACCACACAGATGTATTAGCGATATCGCCGCGACTGATGCTGAAAGTGCATGACCTAAATGCCAGGATCAGAGTTCAGCACCGGAGGAACATCGTGGTTGACTGGATGATGATCAGGTATATTGCAGTTCACAGGCACAACACGGACTGAAATCCCAATAGAATAAAATGCAACTAATCAGTTATTCTGTTGCGAGAAAACCCAATGGGAAAACTGACGAAACACCATATGGTCGTCAGAAACTGTGAAAACAGAATTCCCATTTCTAACGCCTAGTTTTAATTGATGGAAAAATGCATTTGATCGATGTGTTATTCCGTGGAAGGGATGTGCCCAAGTACAACAAGATCGGTTTAGGCGGATGGTTTCAAGTAACACCTTTTCTAGCGATTTCAACCCCAAAAATTAGCAATTCACTTTCAAAATTTTAGTGGAACTGAACTCCGCAGTTACACACAAGAAGTGATTTTCTTCTTTGATAAAAACAAACCTTTCGTACTTGCGAAAATCTTTTGACTGCTTATCAGTTTGGATAGCGCATTTTTTCAATTGAAATACTTGATCTCTGAGCTATTTTCAAGAATAATCTAGGCTTGAATTCACATAATAAAATTAAGTCAATTAAATCCCACGGTTGATTGAGGGTCCGCGCTGCTCATCAGAGCTGCGAGTCTGTTCGTCCACGTGCGCGCTAATGTTTCGATACGACCATTTTCGTGAGCTTTCTCAAAGAACAACGGCAATCCAGCCGAAATGAATTGGGCAGGAAATAGCAAGAAAAAAGGAAATATTCCAAGTCAATTCAATAAAATTAAAACGGGAAACATACCTTTGCTGCACACGTGATTGATTCAGTTAGTGTCACCTATTTAGGGCATTGTTATGAAATAAATACCCTACTTTTTGTTTTGTCACTGGGTAAATCCAGAATGAAAAGAAAACGACACATCACGTCTGCATATAGAAGGGGGACGAAGTGATTAAGTGACATTCACAACATGATCGTGCATAATTGCATTCCTTCAGCCACGGCTGAGTGCCCCCTAACGATTGTCTTTTAAATCCGGTATGTCACTAGGAATGGCGGTATGCTTCGTCCCGCAAGACTATGGATTTCACTTCATGTGAGAAAACAAACTTTACTGCGCTTGAAGCTAAATTCCGTTGCCTTATTTCAATGAGAAATGAGTCGGTATTTTTTGGCGCCTAGATGAAAAAGTAAAATGCTTTGATGTTTGTAGCGAAATGTGGTATGCATACGAACTGACAAGAATGGACGATGTGTTAAGCAAAAAAAACAATCCTAGTGAAGGAAAAATGTCACGAGTTTGTGCTTTGTTTGAGCATGCCTCGAAGCTCCGTTATACCTGTTACTAACAATCTGTACAAAAGAACAACAAGAATAGTGATCGGAATTCAGTTGTTCGAAATTTGCAAATGTGCCCGATTTTGGGGAAAATCGTAGTATGTTGTGATCGAGTTCGGTAGTGGGAAGTCAAAAGGAACAGAACCGTATTGTGATCGGTTTCTGTGAACGTCCAGTTTTGTCCTGTTCTCAAGTCTGGCATGGTATCGTTTATCTTTTCATTTTCTTTATCGATGACAAGAAAGTGTACATCATTTTTCGCAAAGTGCATCACGACCAACAGATAGTTGCCAAGCGAAGAAGATGACCGGCGGTGGAACGATTCGGACGCGCGAACCTCGCATTTGAAAGTCACGACTTTATTCGTCTGACCACTGCCAGCTGTCTGCTTTTGAACCATTAAAATGACAAATAGAATAACATTTGCTGTTGGTCCCCCATCTGACCAGACTGTCATTCTCATCCGGTTGACCTTACAATCTTATACTGCATTTGGGAAAAACCACAGTTTCAGGTCGTGACTTTGATCTAGCCGAGGCAAAATAATCATCGAGGTCACGAATCCCCGGGAAAAGATAAATAAGCCTTTAAAACTTATCAAATGGTGAGACAAGAATATAATTTTCAGCTGGCAAAACCAGATGAAAAATTGGGCAAAAGTAAGTTATTTGTAAACTTGCATTGATTTACTTTTCTGGGAACATCATTGTCGTGGTGTGAAGGACAAAATCCGAAATTCGCAGAAGACGTTTTTTTAATACATTCGTAACATGGAGCAGTGTTTTCTTGGGCAGTGAAAAAAATGTCAAATCTCAACTTGAAAATGATCTAAGCGCATGATGTGTGCAGATATTTTTTTTTACCAAATTAACAAAATCTGCTTGTGAAGTGAATATTGTTTTCCTTTTTCTCAACGGAACAGGTTGGTCAGATTTTTTTTCAATCCAAAAGGAATCATTGGCATCGGGTAATAAACGGCTTTTTGTTGGGGCTGGGAAGTTTTATTCAGTGGACCAATGGTAGATTTGTATCACGGATGAAGAAACCGATACGCCATTTGTTATGTTCTGCGTTGAAATGAGAGCTTTTCAGAAAGAGAGATAAAGTGAGCTATCATTTTAGACTGGCCGAGACAGACAACTGGAAGCATCTGAGATTTTGCCAGGGTCTAGTAAGCGAGAATCAGAAGCCAATGCATGATATCCCGAGCTTAGTGTGCAATAGATAGAGGCCAATAAATAACAACAAAAAAATCTGCAGTACGACAAATATTGCTGCATATTCCATGCTGTTATCATCAAAGTTGATGTTTTTTTTCATTGCCTGTTCAAAGGAAAATGCTGGTTGAAAATTCCCAGCTTTAAGGGCACTTGCAATCTGCTCGCCATCTGTCATATTTAAAATGATCGAAATGCTGGAAATAATAGTATAATTCATCTCACTCGTGTATGGAGATAATATTCATCGCATTCGAAGACCAATTTCCCTTTTTGATATGCGGCTCTGTTTCTTGAAACCCTTATACTATCTGCGGCCACGAAGCCATTGAGCATCGGCTGTGGAACCGGTTTGTTTGAATACATTCTAAACAATAGTAATATATGAACTCATTTTGTCTGACATGTTCATCGCGAATGAGTCCCTGAATGAGAGGTTTTCTTGTCTTTTAAATATTAGCTTTCGAAAGCCATTTATTTGTCCAAGTTTGTAGGCAGCGTTCAATGACGAATTATGTGATCATGAGAGAAGAGCAGTATTGATAATAATGACCGTATTATTTTTACTTCCATTATAAGGTCGGTGACTGATGTTTCGAAAGCAGGACTCGGATCACTGGAGCATTACCATGCGCGAAAATGACAGGTAGCCATGGGACTAGATGCTATCAACGCTACTTCCAAACATCATGGTAAAACCGGCTTGAAAATAGGTGAAATATCATGGGAGACAGAGTAATGAGAATTTTATGCGATGTAATATAGACACAAAGATAAATTAAATTAATTTTGTTTGGTTAAACACCGAGTCAATTTGACCCGGTCTACTGGAGCAAATAAGAGACAAATCATGAGGTTCGAGAGTTCCGTCCGATTTTGAATGTAAAATATGGCAACTGACAGAGAGGAAATTGAGAAAAGATACAATGGACTGAACCAGGTGGAAAAGATTAACGCCTTTAACAATGAATGATAGGTGAGAGAGTTATGTTGACTAACGATGTGTACTTGTGTATGCGCTGCCATGTGAACGATCCTTGCTGCGTTCAGCGCTAGTTGTTGGTTGCTTATGTTAAAGACCGTCAATCTGAAAAATTATGTTAAATGTGTGAACTGTGCGACCCAATTCGACCAAGGTCTGTACCGTCGGAAAGACCGAAATTTTGCACCAGTACGTGAGGTCACGAGGAAGTGTAACTACGGTTATGACAACCATTTGGCTATGTATAACATGCACCAGGTCAGGGTTCCCTTGAAATTGGGTTGTTAAAGTTCCAATCGGAGCTGTGGGACAGNAAAAAGGAAATTCCTAAACCAACCCACAGTATGTGTAACCAGTATACCATACACAAAACAGAATATGACATGATGATGCACTAGTAACCCGTTACATCTGCTCTTACACTCATTGGGTCACAAGGCAATCCGTATCATCATTGCATACGTCAGTCGAAGTGCGGATCAGCTGATTAAAAGAACGTGATACGTCACAACCAGCAAAGCGGTTTGAGTGGGTTGGTCATCTTGATCTTTCGTTTGTCGGTAACAAAAGAAACTCTACTGTCGGATAAGTACTCTTGATGACCAACTTGAGGCTCCTAGGAGTAGTTATTTTTAAACGATAATCGAAATGAAACTGTTTTCTTTAGGACTGCAACTTGGTTTTGGACTGTCTCTTGAATGTATGATTATTCATACAATATAATATATATATATATGTTAATTCAGATACTAGTTGGATATCAACGTTAGATTTGTGGACACTGGATCTTGTACGTGATTGTCGGTGCACGGTAATTTTGTGCACGGTGGAAGAAAGTTTGCACTAAATCCGCATTTTATAGCGACTAGTGCGAAAAATAGAATTGTCAGTAGCATAAAACTAAGTTCGTTTTATGGGACCTTCTGCTTTGTATTGTTCTGTCGGATACTCGCACCTGTAAAATGCCAAAACCAATTTCATTTCTCTCCAAGTGAAGTAAAATAATGGTCTGCATCAGTAGAGTTCGAACTATTGACAAAATAAATGAAAAATACTCTTTATCAAATAGCATTAAATTGTCATCAACATATTGTTTGTGAAGAACGAGAATTGTAAAATTTTATCATGAGCTTTTGTTCGATCATATCTGAAACATACCTGTCAAGGTCGAACACTTATAGCTTCGCAGGGCCGTACCATCATCTTGCCAAAGAATATTATTTCCGACCAGAAAAACGAATATTCTTTGTTCACAAGAAATACGATGTCTATTGCCCGTATTATGCGTAATGGTTGCATGAAAATTGCATAGGATAATAGGATGGCATAAAAAACGAACCGCTTCTGGAAGTGGGGTGTTTGCAAAATGGGCGATTCAACATCAGAACTGAACAATTTATTGGAACTAACTATAATGTTGCTGAAACAAACCGGAAAGTTCAAACCAGTCTTGCAGACAATACGGTTTGCTCTTTTCAAACGGACAAATTAGATTGACAAACCATCGAGCAATTCGATGCGAGACTGAATTAAGTATGCATATTTTGTGTCTAAATTACACTCTAGATTTATAGATCTTTGGTGACACTCTCAGATATTGTAGTTATGTAAGGACTGATTTCAACTTCCTATGCAAGTACTTTGACATATAACCATATAAAAAGACTACTTGAAGCTGCCGCAATTTTGGCTTTTCTACTGTCATTTTGTTCTTTTGAGTAAGATGTTTTAAATTCTGTCCGGAGCACGAGTTCTTCTCGTTTCATAGCTGACATTCAATCCCCTATTCGGTCAAATCAACTACGGGCCGTCTGTCGGTTTCAATCCGTTGATGGCTCATCAGCACTTTGGCGATAGACAATATCGCTGTTGCGAAAATAGCAACATGAAGTAGGAAAGTTTCCCACTGTTTGTCTTTTTTCATTCTTGAAGAAAGTTGTTGTTGTGAACTATCAGTTATTTCAGCCCTGAAACAATAGGGTTCGACAAAAGACTCGGAAAACAATTCCCTAGGGAATTAGCGAAGATTTCGGAACTGAGTATGCTCTGGAGTTGAACAGCTTAGATTAGAAATAAGTTAAAATTTACTTCTAGCCACATCACTCTCTGTTCCATTGGTTTCAAGTGACAGTCAGAAAGAATGTGAATATTTGCGTCTGAATATGTCTCTGTTGGGATTAGTCGACACTCACGTCATTTGTGCACATTGGTAATTTTGATTTGGTCGTCCTGAACAGGTTTCAAACTTAATTTGACAAATCAGACAATCGCAATACTTGTTTTCTTTTTCCTACAAATACGAGCAAATTTTATTTTCATTTTACCTGTTACTTCTTTCATTAGCATGGTAACAGTGTTCGTCATTTTGAGGAACGCGACAGCAACGAAAAGAAGGCAGCCAGTCGGGGAAGGTTGACCGGCAATGGGGGTATTCGAACGCATGCCTTTTGAGCCGAGACGCCCAAATCTTATTCGCTTGACAGCCCCCCACTCACTGGGGATTTTGGCACAGGTAGTTGTAAGTCTATCTAGGCTGATGTTATTTCATGTTAAATCATCATTTGCTGCTCAAATTTGTGTAGAACAGGATTGTAGGCACTGAGTGTAAACAACAAAACAAGTTTTCTGCGCTGCTCTCTTCCAGCGCATTCCATTATCTACAAATTGTCACGTTTTACATTCGTGGTTGTCTATTGCAAATTATGTTCCAATAATTTTGGTTTTAACAGTTATGCGTAGATAACCAGAGCAACGTATTGTACTTTACAGTCGGTGTGTATTGTATGCATTGCACAATCAAATATCCATATGGTCCGTATCTCAGTGACAGCTACGACCTGTTGCTAGTCATGATCGTGAATTGCATCCTACATGACACATGAATTCCAGAATTGCAAACTAAGCCATAAACTGACTGGGAAATAGCTTACTTTTGCGAGCATGGACGCGTATAGATGTATGCATGTTTGCCCGAAACTGTTCTGGTTAAGTTTAAAACGCCAAGTGAAACAAAGTTGGATTTCATTTACAAAGCGTTCACAGAATGAGAGAGTTTCCAAGGTCTTCTGCTTATTAACGGAATAAACCCAACAATGTGTTATTGATTATCTAGGTGACATGTAAATGTATGTACAATTTTTAGTGTAAATCAACAGTTACGTAGTAATTCATACATCTGATTTTTATTAATTTTGTCTGGTGGGTGCTAATCTACGTGGTCGGATGAAAAGCGATCCCCGTGGGGAAGTCTCGGTATTTGGATTTTCTGCTGTCATAATTAGTCGTGGAACGTGTTCTGGTTTTCTGCATAATTGCCGTTTCTTGTGTAGCTCAAGTATCAAGTGGCACGCATACGGTTCGCTGCCGCAGTTGTGGCGCCAATCCTGTGATGAGACTTACTTCAGGAAGGAGGTGACGAACGCGTTCGTGACGAAGCGAAAAATTTCACCGGGCAAAATGGTAGTTGCCTCATTTCGAGCAGTGTATCGATCCAATAACTTAAACATAAAAGAAACGTAGTGCCGGTTTTGTGGAGTCATAGTTTGTCCTCAAGCACCCACCTTGACTATAATTCACTTAAGCATACTTATACTCAGACTCAATGAATTGAGCTGTGGGAGAGTCCATAATTATTTGATGAATAGTAGGAATGAATTCAATGATCGCATTCGTTGGGTTGCATAGGTAAAAACAGAGTACTGAACAACGGAGAAGTCAATGTTGGCGCGTACGGCAAAAACGGCTGTGTTCATTCTGTACAGATGATCTGAACCATCGAGTCAAATCAAGTCAGATGAGACAAATGGTCATTTTAAGCACACGAATAAGAGTAAATTTTCGACTGGAACAAAAAAACTTTTAATAAATGCACATAGGTACTGCCGGAAGTGCTTCGACACGCGTCATATGAACACAATAGTTAACAACACAATAAATAAATAATTGAATCCATGCTTTTTTTATTCGGGGAGGAATGGCGAATCGTTTCGACAATAAGCTTTGGTAATAACTGTCGAGTGAACAGGTTACAAGTTTAAGCAATGCGCCATTATAGCCACTCTGTGTATCTCAACCTAAATGCATTACGAGCCCACTGAGAGGAATAAATTGAGATTCAATTGCATCAGTTTGAAATAGTGACTGGCAGAAATATAGCATCAGCAGTCTATAGCATTCGATGGGCTAGCCACTATACTGAAATAATATTTCGGTCGTTTCGACTTTACATTCAGCAACTCCCGACTGAAATCGTTTTTACCTCATAATTGAAGAAGCTTCAGCGGTTTTAATTCAGCAATAACAGGTTAGGTGGTTCAATGAATTATCAAGCGAGAACATGAAACATTTCTGTATGGAATCAAGTTGAAGATCGGGGTGTGCTTGTATATGAGACGCACCCTGACCTGTCGCATGACTTCACTCAGTTCACGTCAAAATGAAAGAAAATCGCTCTTCTCAGGATGGTAGAGTGAAACACGGGGCTTCTTTCAAAAAAATGGCACAGGGTCAACCTTGATTTAAGGAAAGATCAGCCCTCGACGGAAAGTTTTCCTGTTGGCGGTCAACTATGAATTTTAGACCCCGTTTAATACAAAATATCCCAGTTACTAAATGACTAGCCTCAGCTCGTATGCATCAGCATAGTTGTAAGTAAAATATTCGATAAAATAACTGTCTCGTTTGAACAAGAGAGCTCGTTAGCATTGATGAACGCAAGCTAGAATAAATATTACCACTCTACCAAAAACAGGTATGAAATTTCCCTGCTTCAGAGCAAGGTCATTTTACCTTAAAAATAAGAGTCGCCCATGATTAACGGGGCCTTAACGCAGTCTACAAAAGGATGTTATTAGGAAATCCATGGTACTTTTGGCTGCTTCCTTATACCTTGTAAGTACTAGAACCTAAACAATGTTACAAAATTGATCTTTGAATGCATCACAACTTGACGAAACAGTAATGACAAATAAATAAAGACGCCTAAATATTGCCAATCGGGATGATCCCTAAGATCACGTATTATCAGTTCGTGATTTACGGGTAAGCGAATAGGATGCAAAATGAGACCATTCCTATCACTGGAGGTATGAGAAAGAAAGGTCCTAAATACAAAACAAATTGTACATCCAGGAAAAACACTTGGACAAGGCCGGGTACCTCAATGATCTTCATTGTAAGACAATAGAGCTGGTAAATTGATCACAGGCATCCACATAGGGTTAAACATTGAAATCTGCACACATGTTGCTCTGTTTGATTCACTGCAACGTACAGTCAGAAATAGAGATTTAATGTTAGGATTAGAAGAATTCTCTTTCAAAGCAAAAAGGAACACGGAGAAGCAGCAAAGTCGAAGAATGAGAAAGAATGAAGCAACAAATTGAGTTATCGTGAACTCTCAGTCTGAAGGACAAGGGGATTATGCCCACCTTACGGAAGACCATCTAACATGCTTAGGCCAATTAAGGTATTGTGTCCAATCTATTCCAAGGCAAAGAAAGGGAGATTTATTTCTTATATGATGCCAGCGGATGAACACAGGGAACCAGGCCGAAGACGTCATCAAACTGAAAGATATACAGTAATTCATATGAGAAGAAAACAAATGGCTAAGCTTATCTAAATTATTTTGCAAATGCGCTAGACTGCCTTCATTGTTGTAAGGACCGCCGAGACAAATTCATCAGCCAGTAAAATTGGGGGGAAAATGGAGCACGTTGACGTTAAGAGAGAAGAGGAATGGAGATAGACTGACCTTTTAGAAATCTCCGAAGTCAACTGGAAGAAGTGAATACCAAAAGATATAAACTAATCGCGATTCCGAAACCGGTCACATCAAACATTCCGAACATTTGTGTCAGCGCCATTTTTCTGCAGGACCTAAATAAGGGTACTGCGATTGAGGGAGCCCAGAACAAGACAAGCCGTATTGTGCGTGATCCACCATCAAGCGAAGAAGTAACTGGTTGAACAACTTAGCCTACCACATCAGGCGTAGATACCGAAGATTTGTATGCAAACTTAGTCGCAAGGATTTGGAAGTCAGCTAGCATGGGATTGAGAGGCAAGTTCATGAATTGCGGATGATATAATGTTAATAACACAGCATTGTTGGCAGATGCAATATGCCAACGTTTCGACTATCGAGGGTAGTCTTTCTCAAGGCAAGTGTTACAACCAAATCTTGCCTTGAGAAGGACTACCCACGGTAGTTGAAATGTTGGCGCATTACATCTGCCAACAAAACTGCGTTACTAACATTATATAATTCACAATTAAAAAACAATACATGGCGCGTCGATTTTTCGTTACACTCCTTACATCATTTGGTCCTGATAAGTTCATAAATACTTCTGGAAACTCTGCCACGCAGGCCACAGCTCGAGAACTGAGAGATTAGTTTGTGAGAATTTACCTAGTTTTAACCTGGCTGCGGGGTTGTAAGAAATATTAAAAATTGGATGAAGTTTGTATAGCGATGGAAAAACAAACCGAATTTGCAGCAGTCAGTGCTTTCGCTAATTAAGTCGGGTGATTTCACTAAGTACAATAAAAGAAAAACTGGTTGAGAGCGGGTTAAGACTTTTGCAGAACTGACGATGAACATCTTTGTCGTCAGAGTTTAAGTTTGCTTTTGAGCTGTATAATTAATTGACTTACTTCCCAAATCCGGTGGCAGCTATTGCCACCAAAGCAAATGTCTGCATGGGACGCATTCGACGGCCTGATCCCAATTTTTATAGCAGCCAGGAAATGATTAATCTATGCTTGTATATCCTCTTCTTCGCTGGATGCAGCCGTTTTAATTCAGGAGAAAAAATTGCTTAGTCGTACATGATATATCTCTGTTCGGCAAAATACGTCTTTGTGCAGTAATAGAATGGAAGGTGGAAAAGTCAAATGAGCACATAATATCACTCAACGTATTCGGTTCTCTTGGAACAAAGTCGGTCTAGTCACAATGCGGTTAGGGAATACAGAATGGGTTAGCAAATTACCTTGGCAATGGACATTGAAGCGAAGAAGTAAAATAGACCAGTCAGACATTATGGTGGAAACTCGTTTACAGACAAGAAAAATATTAGGAAAATTAGTGGATCAGGAACAGCATCGTTTTGTACCTTTCACTCGACGCGATCGAGGAAACCAAACATTGACTGTGTTTGATTGGACTGAGCTCTGCGTTTCTCCTACCAGAGTCAGTTCTTTTTTGCATGGAGTTATTGACAACCTTCCTGATTTGTTTTTCTTTCAGACTGCATGCTTCATTTCCAAGTAGTGATCTCTCGCCGCTTATGTTAAGGTCCAAAATATACCTTAGATCGGCTTTCCATTCTTTCAGGCGAACAAATCAATTCGAAGTTCGCCTCCGTAACTTTTCACATAACAACCTTCTCCTTCAGATATCCCTTTCATTCGCAGCTACGTGTTTTTCTTTTGAACCCCTGCTCAGTGACAATGTCAGACTTTCACGGAGACGGGCAACAAAATATATGATATTCTCCCTCAGAAACACTATTCGTCTCAAATGGCCGTATCTCCAACCAGAAACTGAAAACTCTAAGACGATGCAATGAGCACCGCTACAAATCCCGTAATAACTCAAGCGTGCGGTATATTTCCAACCTAATAAAAGCTGAAGTCAAACGCATCGACACTACACTCGTCAGCCAAATCCTGGGCGGCAAAAATAACCGATTCCTTTGGCAAGGCATTCGACTGCTATGTGGGAAGAAGCAATATGCGAAGACTGCTACGGATTTCGACAGCACTGATCGTGCTTTCATCTACCATTCCACTTATACACCGGTCATATTTGAACAGGGTGGTGATATGATAGTGACAAGTTTTTCTAGAGACGAAGTGCTCGACTTTTCCCGCACTTCTAAAATTACCACAGGGATAGCTCCTGACAATCTGTCTTCAACTATTTTAAGGCATGAGGCTGTGACTCTGATGGATACATTTTCTCCCCTGATTAATTCATCATAAATCTCGTTTTCCATACCTGACTGTTGGAGACCCGTCACTATCATTCACATCCCAAAATCGAGCACTTCTACTGCGTCGGCAAAATGTTTTCGCCCCATCGCCTCAACATATTCTGGTCTTAAACTGATTGAGCGTGCTATACTTAGGCGCATGCATCCTCCTGACGACCCATTTCAGTTAGCCTATAAATCTAACAGGTCCACTTTGGACGCTGTCACCCACCTTATTTATCACATTTGTCAGTCCTTAAACGTATCGATAAAATCTGTGCGTTGCGCCTCCTTGGACTATTTGTCATTCGATTCAGTCCCACGGTCTCTTCTACTTCACAAACTGGAAACATTTAGTTGTCCCAGACCTTTATTAGCATGGCTGTCTGATTACTTTACTAACTAAACCCAGTGCACTACGAAAAACCGTTGGTTAACAAATCGAGCGTTTTTAAGGGTGCTATCCTTTCAACGTATCTTTTATCTGCTTATATCAGCGACGTATCAGTGCTTTCTTGTTATTTTTCTAAGTTTAATAAAAAAAGACTAAAATTCTTCACCGGGGTCCACCAATTATTAGCCATGTGCCTTCCATACCACTAAGTGAGTTACCCTTCAAGCTATGTGATCAAAACTTATCAATATATGAGAAAATTGTTCAGTAAATTCTTTCGGATCCCACGCATCCCATGCACAATGATCTTTCAAAGTGTCGTTCTCATACTTCAACACGATCCACTTTTCGTTCCATACCCTCGGAAATCAATATCTAATAGGAATTCCACTGTCCCATGTTTGAAGCGCATCTTGACAAGTCGTGACCTTGTTTTTTAGGCCGAATTCCTGAGCAACCAATCATAATTTTCTCTGATCATTCTTCAATGAGTTTTTATTTCAGTTTTACACGATGATGCGTGTACCGTTTTTCCCATAATTTTGATCGAGATTTGATATTTTTGTACTCAAATGTTTATACAATACAATATAAGAAGTTTAGCGCCACTCGAAAAGGAGAAGTGTTACTGCACCGATTCTGCATCTCAGATGTGATGGACGATAGCCTCTTGCAAATAGTGCTCCCATCGAGGTGGACTATGTTTCTATGGGCGTCGAAGTACAACCGACTATCAACTATAGCAATGGACCAAAATGTTTAACTTCGTTCTAAGAAGCAAACTGGGGCAATTTATCCATGTTTTCCAAAACGGATAGAATAAATGTCGTCAAAATGGATCGGATAGACACTCGGTGCCATTTTTAATGACTTCTAAAACCAATTAGTCTTTCTGTTAAAAGTTCTTTTTGGTGTCCATAAATTTTTAAAAATAACCATCTAACTCGACCTCCAATCTGATGGCTAAATCTACCAAATTGAACAGAATGCTTAGTCAGCCGTCAGAAATGCGGAAAAGCCCGGTGTGGGTAAACAGTTGTCTTCGAGATACCACCATAAAACAACTAGAACGGATAAATCAACAATAGCATAGCTGCATCTTCTACTTCAAAGTATCCGGGGCAAAGATTTCAAACTACATATGCAATGTGTGATGCCTTCGACTCAAACATGGCCTTGGTTGCATAGTTAAGAAAATTTCGCGAGTTTTATACAGTGTAGCGCAGTGGGAAAGTGAGGTTTCATTTTTACAGCTCAACACCCGCTTGGAATAAATGTTTGACTTACGCACCGATTCCGCTAAATTCTTATCCTAATAGCTGAGGTCAAACATGGTGTCACAGGAACCAAGATACTCGTTCAATTACGACATTAGAAATTCTCCTCAGGCCAGGCAGACAGAGATATGCGGGGATTTGGCCCTCAGTCAAATTATCAGGGACCGGTTCGTTTGAAAATTAACAACGTTGACGAATTACTGAATACTTAATTTGCTCATCTAATTCTTCCCGCGATTAGTTGGAAGAGATCTCAAACTGATTCGCTCTTTTCGCGCTAGTCCTTATGAATTGTTCGCGCGGGAATAATTTGCCTAAAGCAAGTCTTTTGATGACAAATTTGGTTCACTTCGTTTGCGATAAACGTCAGGCAATTCCACTAGCATACTTGTCATTGGGTAATTAATCAGTTGTGATTTAAGCATCAGGTATTCTATGGTAAACAACTCACTGGAAACTTCAAACTCATCTCAAGGTACTCATCAGGTCAGCACTTCCATTCCCTCGTCGGAGTCAGTCAGTTCTCATTAATGATTTACCTGGCTTACCAAATTACGATCAGTTAAAGCAATTTCTAATCTATTTAATGTCGAAACGGTTATAGACAACAAATTTAGCCAGTCACGCAGCAAACCTCGTTGTTTTGAAAATCTAATAAGGAATTATGCGTATATTGTGAACATGAGGGAATTCAATCAACTTCCGTGGTTTGGCCGGGACTATGTTCTTTGAATTGTTCAACGTGTAGTATCGCCACGCTATTCAAATTCGTTTCTAAAATTCACAAGAGAGTACTACGCACTAGCTTTTCAATCAACTCAGGTGCAATTTCAGTTTGATTTTGCGTTTTAATTTGGATTCGAAATTGAAACTCACACGAACTAGTTACCCTGTGTCAACATCATGCGATACAAATAAGCCCACATGTTACCATCTGTTGTGTTGAGCCAAAAAAAACGGTTTATTTACACATGTATTTTCAAACACACCAGGGAGGCAGTCAAATTTGGATTTAATCACAGCAGAAACATCGATAGAGCCACCGACACGAGGGATTCAAGTCTATGATATTCGCGCTTGGTGCAGTTTAAATTTCTAGGAGCGTAAATCGTTCGAATAATTGTTGAAAGTCAAAATAGTTCAAAAATTCTGGTGGATGTCACCGATTTCGTGAACATGAAGCTCGATGACTGGAACAAATGAGTGGGAATTTTCGCCAGTACCCTGTGACAATCTTGGTTATATGACGGCTAGAAAAATGAAGCAAAGTTAAATTTTTTATGAGCATTATAAGAACCACCTGGTGTAAGGAACGGATTAGGCTGCGACTTTTTGGAAGAATAACTATCTTAAAAGTCCCGAATGCTAAAACGATTTCCCAAGACGATATTGTTTTCTAGCCGTGTGGTAGTTTATTTCGGATTACAGCGAAACCGTGTGGTTGTGAATCCGTTTCTATTACTTATTCCGTTAGCAGCAGCATTCATAAAAGATTCTTTGAGGAAGTAGTGAGGATTGTTCATTGCGCAACTGTATTTCGACAACAAGAAAACGATGCCTATTTTTCAGATCAGTTACTATTTGGATTGACAATTCGATCAAATGTAGGAACTATTTGCTCTTAGGTTAAATTTCCGCAGTAGTTGTTGTTTTAAATTGTAACATGGAATTCGGCCAGAGCAACCAGACATTGACACGGACTACCAATACGCAGCAGTTCTTTGCCCAAGATTACCCAACGCAGTTGGGAAATATGTCCCTTCTAGATTACTTACATTTGATTTCGTATATAGAAATCCGAGGAGTTCCAACTGGCGGGATATCCGCGAGCAAATTACACTTGAATCGTGCTTCAAATCCTCGTTCGTGTGCCTCGACGGTTTTGATTGGTTAGCTGTGCAAGTATGGCGAGGTTGTACGAGAGAGTATCACGTGATTTGTGCGTAGACTTGACTGTTTTAATCGGAACCGGAACACTAAATTCGTAGGGGCGGTATGACAACTCTTAGCAAATGCTTTCAAAAGAGTGTGAACAAATGTTGAAGTGAATACAGTGGAAAAATAAAACATTCTTACTCGAAACTGTTTATTCGGAATTGAATTTTATCCAGTTAACGGATGAAAATGTCCTGATAATGTTAAGTAAAGCATTCAGACAGTTGAATCACAACGGGTTTCCCACAACATTTCAGATATAATTGACAACGAAGAGCACTAGAAATAATAATATTTATCTTTCCTTATTTATTGTACTAAAAACAGAATAGTTCAAGAAACATAGCGGAGTCACTGAAAACCTATTAATTTGGAAATCAAGAGGCAATTGACGGACTGGAACTCACAGCAGGCATTTTGAAAGGCCCCGATACTATTTGTTTGATCAAGGTCAGTTGGACATGAAAGTTTCGGTCGCTTGCGAAAATTTGTTTCGTGGCTTTTGGAAGTTCGGAGTGAAGGTCAAGAAAAAAATAGGCAGAGACATTTTGTGCAGTTCAAAAATCATGTAAAATTTCCATTTTACCAAATTCATGATGCTCAGTTTTCTCATTTTCAGTCACAGATTTGATTTAAGTGAAACAAATGGTACAGTACGAAGACATCATACTTGTAAAAGGAATGGACCTGATATCGCACATCGTAATTCGTGAGGGGTCATCACTTCTGGCGCAGAAGTTGAAACGAAATCGCATCTTCCACTTACGTGATCGTGTCAGATCCCGCCGATTGTGAATACTCACCTGTAAAATAACACAAATAACCTGTCATCTGTGCTTAGTTTTTCAAGTTCGGAAATGGAGGATTTAAAACCAAAACACAACTAAAATTTCGGCAGAATTTTTAAAAATTTTTCTGTTCGTTTGTGGACAAGACGTGCATTAGTGGATGGACAACATTTAGCATAAGGTGTATATTCTGTGATATCTTATTCGCTTCAAAAAACTTGACCTGATGGAATGGAGGATGCTGCGAATCACCGAATGTTTTTATGCATTGCTTCCACCTAACTGCTACTTATTTGCCTACTTCTATAAACAATTGACTAAGTAACTAACTAATTCAGCAGCTGGCTGGCTGATTAGCTAGCTAACTAGATAAGTAATAAACTAACAAAGCTATTCCGACGAACATGCCAACTATCTTACCCACTCGACCACCCATTCGCATTCAGTCACTTAGCCACCGACTCACTCACTCACTCGCCCACTCACTCACTCACTCACTCACCCACTCACCCACTCACTCAGTTACTTGCCTCTCCGCTGATTCACTGACTCACACTCTCCCCTCCTCTGTCCTCCTTATCTTCATCCCCTCTTTCCTCCATCCTTCAGTCACACACCAGGCGAACTCATCAATCGATTTCACCCATTCACTCACTCATTCATTCATTCATTGGTGAACATATCAAAACCCGAATTGCCAGGTGCTGCAGATAATTCCGTTTAGTCATTTTTACAAGTACGAGAAATGATTTTTGTACCCACATGTGTGATACTTTAGGCATTAGTTCCCAGTAGAATGAGATTTGTGATTCCCCAGCTGATTCGTTGTGTATTGACAGCATTCAACCAGGGACGAAAAATCATGGAAGCACTGGACAGTTGTTTCATTTGTTAGGAATTGCCAACACTACATTTATGCCTAGACGAATCTCTGACACCAACCATGGACGGACGATCGTGAGTCGGACTTCTTAGCCATTTTGTTAGCCGGGTTGATTTAAATAATTACACCAAATCTTCTACCACAAAAAGCTGTCAGGCAGTGAAGCTGCGTACGGTTTCCTTTTTCACAACTTGGTCCATCCTTACCCGGGACTAACTCGTCTGTTTCGTCTAAAGTTATGTATGTTGCAAAATCTAATGACGGATACGGATCTTTTCTCGTGCTGTGTTGATGTTTGTTGAACGTCGGTGAATCAGCCCAGCCTAAATGGTAGCTTAGGTCGACTAACCATAGCTCGGGTTAACGTTCCAGTATCATGGGCAGCTGTCCATTTCCATTAACGAATCATCTTACTCCTGATAATTGTTAGGTAAGACGGAACATAAAACAGTGTTTCTTATTCTTTCTGTTAGACTGATATACATGGGTTTTGAATAGTTATTTGTGTTGTGGAAGATTCAGAACGGAAAGCACAAAACCAGAAAGTAAGCATCTCACTGTTCACCTATATTCCGATGATGATGTAAGCTAAGCAGAAATAAGCGAATCTACCAAGGTCCACCCACACTAATAGAGATGAGCTTTGGTTTGGGGACCCATAGGGCGGTCTGCCCTACATACAGTTAGTGAATTGGAACGTTTAGTTGACCCAAATGCAAAGACTTTATCAATGACAGAATGAATTATGCCCACACAGATATGACACTGGCGGCTTAGCAGGGCGTCCATTTTACCGAAGCACAAACTGTCCTCCAGTCATCGTTGTGGTTCATAAATGGACTCACCTTCCACGCACATTTCTGGTAATCCGAACCTATTTCTAGTGGAAAAACCAACATCATAGTTTACAAGTATAGGGCTAGTTGAAAAAGTGCCGTGCACGCACACCTGATGGGCGATATCAACCGCAAAATCGGAAGTATAACGCTGCGGAAATTTTGGTTTTGCATCCATATACGATAAAACTTATAACTAAAACCAAAAAAACTCAGGACCATTTGTCTCCCTTTTGAAGGTTTTTATCGAGGAACAGACGAATAAAGTCACAAATTACCTTTTTGGTCCATAAATTAATTCATCATCCATAAAGACGTCTAGTGATTCAAACGAGATTGTAGTGTTATCTAATTCCCGGAAACTTTTTTGACTTACGATCTTACGGTTTACTTCAGTTTCGTATTCCTTTTTGAGGTAACAATCAAAAACTACTTGCTTTCGTGTAGCTTTAATGCTTGGGGAAATTACCGTCGTAATTTAACCTCCGAGATGGATGACTAATAAGCGTTCATGCGGATCACATTGGCGCCGGTGATGAATCTGACGATTGGCAATTTTTTGACATTCTTGTTTATTTATCCCTCGTCGAACAATGAACAATCTTATACGTCAAACCTATCCCGCAATACTTCTGGAAGCGAGAATATTTTCCCTTTGTCTTCCGTACTAGATAGGCTTATCAGTTAAGTAAGTAAGGATTCCCAATTTTAAGGAAACAGTTTGGCGAACAAGCTCGTTTTCAGTGATTCGTACTCATGCCATTACACCACTATATATCTTGAAAAATTTCACATTTTCCTGTGGGACAATGTACATCGGCCGCACGACCAGGCGCTTGTCTGAACGCATCCGTGAGCACCACCCGGCATGGTTAGGCACTGGAACAATTAAGTTACTTAATAGCGCATTGGTTTCACATCTAGCGCAGACTAACCACACCGTGAATGTGACGCAAGCTTTCCGGACCCTGTGTAAGGTCAGAGGTGAACAATCCAGGTTGGCAAAGTGTCGCCTCTTGAGCACTGCGGAAGCCGTCGCAATTCGTCTTCACAATCCTCCACTTTGTTCTCGAAAACAATTTGTGGTTGCGCTTCAACTCCCTTGGCCCACCCTTCGTCTCAATACAAACCAAAGACAACAAAACAATTAATACAACACGTTCTTGTGTATTCAGGTTATGCATGTAACACCACAAATCCTTTCCCCACCCATATTTGTAAATGACTAATCCAATCCTTCCTACAGTGAAAATGATGGCATGAGTACGAATCACTGAAAACGAGCTTGTTCGCCAACTTGTGTTTTCTCAATGTGCTCAGTGGGAATTTTCAAGGAATTCCCAATTTTCCATTAACAACCAGGAAATAGGCATAGCGCAGCGATTTAAATCCGCCGGGATCGCCATTTTACAAGATTTCACTAGATCACGACGTTTTGTGAATGCCCTCATTAGCACACGTTCACTATGCTTCCATGCTGAAAGTCTTTCGAAGAGTCTCGCAATTTACTTGGTGTTTCATATGTTTTCGCTTATTTTTCTGTCCAAGTTACTCTTCTTTCGTCCAACATTTGCCGTATCACGTGGCAAATGTTGCATCACCTAAATTCCTTCGTGATCCAGTGGTGTTCCCCGATCAGTTTTGACTGTAATGAATTGTGTTCGAGTAGTTTTTAATCCAACAGTACCTAGTGCGCGAATATGAACCTCAAAAGCTTTTTATTCACGTCTTCCACAGGACAGAAGTTCAACTCCACGATAGCCTATAGGTAATGGGCTAGTAGAAATCATTCCGTATCTTTTGGTAGCCAACCACAGATGAGCAGTAAACTAAAAAAATTTGCACTTTTTCGATTCCGTTGTATTTTTCTTTTTGTTCTCTCTGATCATTCATTGAACAGGTTCGATTAATCCAAGACTTGCAGTCCAAGCAAGGTACCCTTACGAACCGCGGCCAAAATTCAGCCTCTTAGATGAACAAATCTTTAGTTCTGGCGCAATTTGTCTTCTTTTTTACCCGAAGCGATCTGAGGCCACGTGCACTAGGATGGGAAATCGGGAAATGGTCATTGTAATCAGAAAAAACTGGAGTGACAGTTTGCCAAATAACGACAATTATGTTTACGAATCGAACGACAGTGAGTCGCGTCGACCGTCAAAGTGACCAACGGATCTGGGATTTGAACCCGAGACATTCGAGATGAAGAACAATTAGTTGACTGGACTATAGATATAGGCAGAAAGTTTGTTACGTTCATATCGTTTCAATTACATTTTTCCCTAGGAGTGCTGTAAGTGATTAGAACATGTCCGGAATTCAGTCAGTTAGTCTCATCAAATATAGACACGATCTACCGAAAAAGTCATCTCACAAAACACAGACAATGGTGTTGTTGTTGTCGTCCTGCCTACGAAGTAATTATTGCAAGGGATTCACAAAACAAAACAGTAATAAGTAGACGTTCTAGAGTTGAAGACCACCTCAACACTGTTTTAAACATCAGGAATTTCAATTAGCTTGTCAGAATGGGATAAACATAAGGTACATGGAAGCAGGCAGAAATTGAGTGACAGAGAGACGGACAGACGAGGAGATTAATCAAAGCTGCCATTTGGAAAATCACTGTACTATCCTTGTTGTTGAAAATTCACACCTGTCTGGTTTAACATTCGGCTAGCATTGCCGACCTCAGTTTGAGCGGAGTGTTCTGTGGACTGGGATGCTAATTTTGCCATGTAGCAATTAAACACATTCCAACCCCTTCACAGTAACCAATGTAGGCTAGACGCATTTTTTTCTTGTCAGTACAATTTTTCGCTACCTATGTACAGATAATTGGTTGTAGTGAAATACGGGCAGTGAAATCGATTGCATTCTGCGTTGGCTATGGCCTATTCACCGGTCACCTTGCTGAATGGGAACAAGCATTTCTTCTCAGGATGACAGAAGAAGACATTTTGTTTAGGGGATAAATGCACGTACGCCCCGTTGAGTTCCCGGAGCAGTTTCCGCATCAAACTGAATCCAAGTTCCGTGTGAAGTGCACTGTAATAGGCTAAGTCAATGCTCAGGAATAAAAATGTCCTTTAGGAACAGTAGTACATGGGTTGAAAAGAAAAAGAAAAAAAGCGATCGGTGATATTGGAAAAAGTTCAGTCTTTTATAATTCGATTATGGGTTACCAGAAAACGTGTGCATTTGCCTAACGGTGCCTATTGTGATCTTGTCCCATGCATCCTTAGTTGGTCAAATGCAAAATTGCGAGCATATGAACAATGCGTAAGTTAATCGGCCACGTAAATTCTTGTCTATGTGATATCATTTTGTCACACGGTCGTTTCACAATGTGACCCAGGCGTGACGACAACAACAACATTCATTGAACCGTTCATTGACCACTCAACCTGTTTTCCGACTAAACTTAAACTTAATTTATCTGTTTTTAAAAATACCTATGCTTCGGCCAATGGTTATGCCTGATAAATTGCAAAATTTGTTTACGAATTTGTGAATTCTCATGGATTTTCTCCTGTCCCCTCGGTATTTTAAGGCGATTTGGAACAAAAGTGGCAGATTGCGAATGTAAGTTGGACGCATAACCATCTCCTTTATCCTATCTTTTACTTCCTTTGTCAATGAAATAGCAACCCATATCATTTTTTAGGAAGGGGGCCGCGGCCAACAGAGGGCTGCCAAGTGAGGAATTTGACCGACAGTCAAGGGGATTCGCCCCGCTACCTTCATGTCCAAACACGACGACCTTATCCGTTCGGCCACCGCCAGCCAGTGCTGTAATGGATTGAAATGATCAAATAGAAAAATAAATTAATTTATTATTTTGTCATGATAAATACCAAAGATTGGAGTATTTCCGAAAAATGATAAAGGTCACATGAGCTAATATAGTTAGTTTATGAATCACGGCATGCGTACTTAGATGTTGTAGGTAAAAATATCAAAGATCACTGGGGCCAACATCAACGACCGTGGCCGGAAATGACCAATCATAAAGGAAGAGACGTTGACACTCTGTTTCCTAATTCATTACACTCGACGACCACCCTCACCGAACAGAAAACTACAACCACACGAAAGGCTATCCATAATGCGCGATTAGGCTGTAGTGACATAGCAGTTCGAACGAAGCAATTCGGAGTTTCTGTTATTAGCACACGTGTTATTTGCACATTCGCGCAAGTCAGACGTGAGTTAATCTGCGAGACAAACGAAAATGAAGAAGGTCAAACAGTGTACGATATTCATTCCACTTCCTCAATCCTGCCAATCACATGAGTGGAATGACCTAACAGTTAAAGTATTTGACCATGGTAACAGACAATAGGAAATCNAGCAGTTTGCTATCAATGATTTTCTTTTTACGGCTGTTCCCTCCAATTTATAGGTTACGTTCTATGGTTATCAGATTGCATTATATAGGAGATTAGGTAGAGTAGTGCAAAATACTAACATCTTGCTACATTAGTCTCCTTTATTTATTATTTTAATGATGTCTTGTCTAGGCTTAAATTAAAGTTCATTTTTTCATTCCCAAACCTATCAATATTATACACATTGATATTTGAAACTGCTCGGTTGGGAAATTTCTGCCAAGTACACCAGGTCCATTTAGCCGAGGTGGAATAACGAACGAGTCAGTATGAGGAATGTAAGAGGAGTGGACAATTTCGGAAGAAATCGAAGGACACAGGGAATACCAAGAATACGTGATATGCAGACCAGGATATTTTCACTGATCTATACGGAAGCGAAATAGTCCAATAATGAAAGCCGAAAGCGCGTCCTATCGTCAAGTTGGACGAGATCAGAGTGGTAAACGTCAAGTGAATCCACAACTCCGTACGAAGTCAATCAAGCGGGGGTGACCGAATTGTCGGACCGTGAAGATTGGCTTATGACAGGACGGTGTTTGTAAATGAAGCATCTAACGGTCGGTCAGTGAGGATTTTAGAAAATTTTTACACTAGCTAGCATTAAACGCTTTGTGCTTGCGTGTCTATGTGTGCCTGTGTGTGTGTGTGCGTGTATGTGCGTGTGTGTGTGCGCGTGTATTTGCTATGGGACATTGAGTTTCGATTCCAAAATAAACGTGTTCACTGGAATTGTTTTTTATCAAGTTAACCACCCCGCGCATATCAGTTTAATTTGCTTAAGGGGTGACAAGAGTAAACAAAATAATTATACCCTAGTAAATTAGTTTTCTATCTTTCAGAATGAATTGTTTAATTAGTCCGACGGCATTTTTGTATTGTGCAGCGCTCGTGAATTAGAAATCCATTTCACGCGGTTTTCATGGATGCCCAAAGCAACCCAGGTTGCTCTCGTCCAAGGGAAATGATAAACATACGATTGGGACAAAGCAGTTTGACGTTTCGGATTTTCGCAAACCCTGTTTTTTCTAACTCAGTCCTTAATACAAGCACAAAGGTGGACTAGTGTTGGAAAGAAATATAGCACTATACTACGCATACTTCATCCTACTGGCAAACATAGACATCTCACCAGCCAAACAGTAAGATGTACTTAAAGAGTTCGGACAAACGATTTACTCCAAACTTTGAGAGTTTTTTTATCCTACTGTACAGTAAAATAAGTCGGTCAAAACTGAAGAACACACCGAAGGATTTCACACGGGATTCGGTTGGTCAAACGGTTGCTACGAGACACAATCGCAAAATATTTGATTCCATCTAGGCACAAAATTGATTCTGTTTCATTTTTTAAAAAGAAATTTCCCTAATAAACACCGGGAAAATTTAAATTTCAGCACATCAAAGTTGATGTGATTCCACAACCAAACCTTTTGGACATAAGAGCTATTGTCATGAAGATGACAGTAGCAGTTTGCTATCAATGATTTTCTTTTTACGGCTGTTCCCTCCAATTTATAGGTTACGTTCTATGGTTATCAGATTGCATTATATAGGAGATTAGGTAGAGTAGTGCAAAATACTAACATCTCGCTACATTAGTCTCCTTTATTTATTATTTTAATGATGTCTTGTCTAGGCTTAAATTAAAGTTCATTTTTTCATTCCCAAACCTATCAATATTATACACATTGATATTTGAAACTACTCGGTTGGGAAATTTCTGCCAAATACATCAGGTCCATTTAGCCGAGGTGGAATGACGAACGAGTCAGTATGAGGAATGTAAGAGGAGTGGACAAGTTCGGAAAACATCGAAGGACACAGGGAATACCAAGAATACATGATATGCAGACCAGGATATTTTCACTGATCTATACGGAAACGAAATAGTCCAATAATGAAAGCCGAAAAGCGCGTCCTATCGTCAAGTTGGACGAGATCAGAGTGGAAAACGTCAGATGAATCCACAACTCCGTACGAAGTCAATCAAGCGGGGGTGACCGAATTGTCGGACCGTGAAGACTGGCTTATGACAGGACGGTGTTAGTAAATGAAGCATCTAACGGTCGGTCAGTGAAGATTTTAGAAAATTTTTACACTAGCTAGCATTAAACGCTTTGTGCTTGCGTGTCTATGTGTGCCTGTGTGTGTGTGTGTGCGTGTATGATCGTGTGTGTGTGCGTGTGTGTGTTTGGCCTTTGCGGAGAATTTTGTATCGGTAGATAAATCTCACTATAGCCGCAGGCTGAAGTGTGTCAATTCCAACGCTACCGTTTGAACACCTTTGTTCATTGACCCAAATAGATGGCACTATCAATGCTCTTCAGTCGTTAGACAAATATAAATTGGGTCAACTAAGCTACTTTGTATTTGCTTCTACCTTAAACTGCTAGTCAAGTGTTGAGTATCTACTTCAATTTGTTCGTTGGTTTTACATAAATTCATAAAAGAACTATATGCAGAATGTCATTGTTCAGCAAAAAAGCGTAGTAGAATTTTTTGGTAATTTTTCGATGTTTCGGTTGACTCGGATAGCTTTCCTCAAGATTGATTATCAGTATCATTTTACACTTAATATTTCACCTGGAATATCATTTTTTCAGTACACTGCGAACATATGTCGGTCCTTTGATAGCAAAAGAAAGTTACTTTGCGACATGGAAGTTTTTCTTTTCAATTAAGCGTCACAAATGTAAGTTTGTCAGCAAGAATGTCAATCGCGTTCAATTTCTGGGACCGTGGACAAATGACTCCATTTCTCATTGGCTGAAGCGAATCTCAAGTCAGGACACGATATCCGTGTCCTACAGGCTCGAAGGAATGCGGACATAGGTGGGTTGAGCTAGGAAGGATTACTTTACAAGCTGAAAACAAAATTTGTTGTATCTCGGCCCATATCTCCCAAGTCATGAAGAAATTATCGGTCAAACCGGAGAACATACTATGGTGGTTTGTAATCACTAATCCGAAAGTTCTTGTTTCTACCAAATGCAAGTCACGGGCCGATTATGGAAGTGTCGTCAGCCGGGTTATCTTCCGACTTAAAGAATGTTTTAGAAGCTGTTTTTCTTCTCGAAATTCGAGAGGCCACAAACGTGAAGACTGGATGCAAGCGGTTGGACATGTGAATAGTCATTGTTTAACAACTTAGCTGAAATAATTTCAGCCATCTTGTCAGCGTTTAATGCTTCCACTATCGATGATGCTCTTTCGTAAATAGGAATACTCGGTAGGTGCTATTTAGGTCTATTTTGTAAGCTATCATTGCACTTCGTTTGCTTCATACTTAGCACCAATTTGGTTGGTCAGGTTATAAATCGGTTGCCATGGGAACGATTAACGACTTTTACGGAATGAGAACAGAGGGAAGCTTGGCACGATAACTGGAGAAGGAAACTTATTTTTTGAGTTGAATATTCTCATTCCAGTTACACTATCCAACAAACACAATGCTACTGTGATGCATACAAACAACCAGTCATGCGACTGTTAGTTTTCATTTGCCTGCTTAGTATCTAACACATGTAGATTTGTTGACTAGTGATGCTTTCAAGTTTCCCGGTTTCAGGCAGTTTATCAAATAGCAAGCAAATTCATTCCTTTTTTACTAAATATAGCTGTCTACTGGTAACGAATTATAACCGTAGACATCCACTTCACAGACCATATTGCGACATATTTAAGGGGAATTTTTTTGCAGTCAATTTTAGACACGCCTTACGTGACGATGAAAAGTTGAAGAATTGAAATGAAATAAAACACAATCGGCATCCTAGCAACACGTGCTTTTTTAGCCCCAAAAAATGTATTCCCCATTTTTACATTCTTCCTTACGTAAATCAAAAAATGTAACAATCTGGTGGTTTGACCTTGCTTTGCTCACGGCGTACTTGTTTCACGACTCCCCAATCGCGCGAATGCGTGGATTATTCCGGTACAATAGCTAGCACTTTTTCATTTTTGCTTACCACTTATCAGGCTTTTGTGTAATCTTTTATCAACTACAAACGATTGCTTCCACGGATTCTAGTGACAGAGGAACATAAGTTCGTTATCGGTTCAGACAGAAGAATGAGTCATCACCGTTTGGTCAGGTAGGTGCTTGGATCGGAATAGCCGAACTCATGCCCGAAAGGAACGTTCACAGAGGTAGTTTGAATGTGAATCAGTTTGGTTTATAGAACTGACTAACTGACTGACTGAATGACTGACAGAGGAAGTGATATAAATGCAGAGATTGTGAAATTGGGTAAGAAAATATTTTTCGCAAACACGAAAAACTTTGTGTCTTCAAGGGAGACATTGAAGCAAGTACCAACAGAGATGAGATCCTGCAAAATAAATTAATTTATCAGTTTCTGCCATTACGCGTGCATACATTTACACTTGCATCCAGTTGACTGTTTTGGTTATATAGGTTTCTATTTCAGCCAAACAACTTCGGTAAATCTCATCTGAATGGCTAGGAGCGTGAATGGATGGTAAGTCCATTTAAGAATCACATGGTGAATTGTGGAAGGACCTTCGTCGGTCAGGCAAGGATAACATTCAGAAAGGGTACACAAGACCTGAAGGTGTGGCTTTTTTTCTCAGTAGTATATTTCTCATATGAGTCACCATGTGATTCTCAAATGGACTTACCATTCATTCACGCTTCTAACGATTCAAATGAGATTCAAGTGAGAAACTATGAAAGGAGCTCACTAGTATAGAGACTGGTTGGACAGAATAATACCGGGTAGGCTCACCTGAAACCGGTCGTGCGCTTACGGGGAAATTTTGTCCATCTATCCATGCGCGAAACATGCTACTGAGGATTTCCGTATAATTTAGCAATAAGTCGAAATAGGTATCAAAATTTATAAACAGAAATAACCATAAAATGTAAAACTTCAATAAAACCAACCTTGCGTATGATGAGTGGAGTAGAATTGAGGTAGTGTTTAACCACTTGAAATTAGTGTGCGAGCAAAATGAAAGACAAGGGACTTTCCACACAGGTTGATGGCAGAGAAGCTAGGTGAAAGACTACAAGCAGGTTTTGACAGAAGTGATTGGGAGACATGTCAGCATGCAATCGTTGTACAATCTCATTTTGAGATTTCATATAATTGTCAAAACCTAAGTAGATCAAAGCGTTTTGCTTGCCACCACTTCGTTAATGTCCCTTGTTCATTTACCAAAAGGAGAGCCGTGGTCAAGCGATTGAGGTGGTGAATGAGAGGTGCGAGTTCGAACCTTCCCACGACCGGTCAACGTGCACACTTAACAGCCTTCTGTTTGCTCCGGCTTCCTTCTTAAAAATGATGTATACAGTCGTTTCATCAATGAAAGAATTAAAAGATAGGTGAAATGATAGCAACTCGAATACGACATGGCATGCCGAAGTCTTGCTTTAAAATAGCCAAGGGTAATCAAAGGTGGAAGGCAATGGATGATTGGCAGAGACGACTTGAGGAAAACAGGTTGTGATTTCTGCAACTATCTGAGTTTACAGTTGTTAGAAGACAACTATCGGTGGTATTTCAGCATCAAACTGAATGGATAAAGACCGAACTTCTACAAGGACCACTGAAATGTCTGGAAAAGAACTGCTAGAAACATTGAGTCAGACCGAAAAAAATGAACGTTGAAAAAAAATGGATGTGCATTCCAAGCATTTGGTCAGTTTCAAATAAAGGGCATAATTGGTGGAAACAAGTTCGTTATTTCACAACCAGAAAACGTAAGATTACAAAAAGAGATCAGCCTTCTGAGTACTTTTCACCAGACCAATGCAACACAGTGTTAACGGCAGATCCTTGAATTGACGGTCAACATCAATTCAATCGTACGTGTGCGCAAATTCATATACTTGGTTGTGAAACTGTGTCATTGAGTTATCAGTATGTAAGCCTGATGTTTATGGGGAAAATAAGTAGCATCACCGAAGCAACAATTTGTATTATTCCGTAGTTGTTCACTGAGTCATTGGGGAATTCTTTCCAAACTCGGTGCATATTAATGCCCAAGCGAAATGGTCAGTGAATCGACCAAGCGACCCATGTGGACATGCTAGTGATATGAAGTAATGGCTAGCTGGGATCTGACAAGTAAACCATGAATGTAAGAAAATTAGGCAACAACATGTACTTAGCTAGTTTTGTTTTGTCAATCACTTATTCAAGTGAATAGGTTAGCCATGTATTGTACAGCGATAGATCTGTTTGGAGATTATAAACGCTGAGTGGGGTCATCTTTGGCGGTTCGGAACCTCGTGACGACTGCATTCTCAGCCAATGTGGAGTGCAGTGAAGATAAAATTTATCGGAACAAACCGTTTCGTGGCATCTTACTGCCTTTCATATGGTTCCGATTGCTGAACTTGACACTTCGTCAGCAAACATTTCATTACCAGGGCTTGATAGCGTTCCTGCATATTTACAGGTTCTGCATTCGTATTTAGCTAACATCTCCTAAAAGACCTTTATCTCATTGCCGTTTGGCCTAGATGGATGAGGTTTGAAGTCAGTGGTTTGAAACCTTCAGTTATGGAGGGCCATTTCGATTTCGAAATTGTGAATATTTGGTGATTTGGTTTCATAATTGTTTGCGCATAGGAAATTCGGGTTTATACCTATGGGGCCGTGTGATCTGAATTCCCGCTTTCTTATTTATTTAAACAGTTTGCTCTTAATCTGACTGTACAGGGGATCCAGTCCGATATGTCTGTTTCCAAGATCTTCGTTGCGTGCCTCGTGAGTGCCGGATCCGAGATGCCCACATCACCCAGATCCAACCTGGATTCGACTTGGTCCTCGTGGACGGATACGAGAGATGATTGATCATATCTTAATATAGCCACTGTGTTCGCATATTCAAGTTTATATTCTTTTATCGATTTGGACGATGTAGCTTTTGTGAGAGTTCTTGCACTTGACTTAGTACGTGACGTTTTTTTCTTTTGCATCTTTGAAATTATTCTTTTGGTCAAAGATTAGGGCTATTATGACACCGGAAAAATACATGGAAACACCACCAACTGCGTGCACGCGCCGAAGATGTTGCCCTGCGTGGTGATGAAACACTAGCAACCTAAAAGCCAAGCTCAACAAACAGAACCTCACGAAAACCAAAAAACGTGAACTACGATTAGCATGGATTTTCTAATTCACTGAGCTATTGTTGTCTTCTGCCATCCAAACGATGGCGGCAGAGAGTTCAAGTTCAAAAATGACACCACAACTCCGAGATCGCTTTATGCGTACCTAGATCATTTTGGGCAGACGGCTGAGTACACAAATCCATAGCAGTTCAGGAAGAAAAACGCACGGGACAACTGCAGATGATCCCTCTATTCTATGCAAATTAGATTTCGAGAATCAGTTTGAGTAGGTAAAAGGGGAATCTGTTTGTACGTGAAAAAATGGCAGTTAGTTCAACTATCTCAACCACAAGACTGGCATAAACCTGTTTCTGGCCATTCCAAAGGTTTCGATCGTGTCGCGGAAGTTTGACTCTTTCCTCTCCGTGGAAGGATTAACCAACCACGCCGTCAAAGTGTCTGGCTACTAGTGTGATCAAGTGGAAGAAAGATTTTGCATCACCATGGCATCCGTAAGCGATCTCAGTCATTCTATTCGGGGACCCCCCAATAAAGGGAATTTAACCTCGCTTTTCACGTGAGTATCTTTTCACAGAACAAAAGGAGAAAATGCATTTTATACCAATCTGAAATAAGCTGATACGGTTAAACATTGACGACGGAATTGAAGAAAACCACGCAGCAGCAGTTCTGATGCAGCTTTTCGGAAATTAATTGTTTCTCAATAGAAGCATCCCTCGGCGAGCAATTCATCTGGTTTGTTTGTCCGTAATTCTTAATTATTGAATGAAACTGTAGATTTGACCGCATTAGAATAAGACTGCGCTAGTTGTGGATACAGAAATGCTTGGAAAATAAAAAGACCAGGATGTTTCTGAATCACAGTGGTTGAAACTGAATATTCTCTTGTAAGAGACGGACAAATTACGGGCAAACGAAACCTTTTAACGCGTCCGTGCCAACCATTGAATGGAGGTTGTCATTTTATCGAGATGCGATAATTGGCAAAAGTAGTAGGTAAAGTTATTTTTTTATTGTAATCATAACGGCATATATTTTACTCTTGCACTATGAAAATCCAACGGGACACGGCATGCTTCATTAGTCAGAAATATTGAAGTAATGTAATGAAATAATGTATAACTTGCTTCAAGAAGGCAAATTTCTGCTCGTTATTGCATCATCACTACTTTCTGTCATACTTTATTTCCTATCTTGTTAGTAACAGTCTGGTAATTTAGTTTACATGACAGATTTATTCATAGTTTGTCCAACCGAGATTTCTAAACACAGGTTACACACGAATTAGGGTCAAGTTAGGATCCGGATACATGGGATAGATACGATAGCTCGAAGAACGGCAATCGATGATTGGTGCTTATTGCTGGTGGCATGGTCACCATGGAAGGCAGAAGTCATCATAAATCATTCTCTTAGCAAGCTCAAACTAATTGGCTATTTTCAAACTAATTTGCATGACTACTGAATTCCCGATAATTGGTCATTGGACAAATAACACAATTGCTTCTTTCAGAGAGTAATAAAAATGTCGTCAAAATGAGAAACGAGACAACACAATGGTATTGGGTAGATAGTATGCATTCAACTGGACGCTGAGGAAAGGAACAATGGTGTGACTAATCAAATTGAAACAGCTCGTGAGAGACTCTTTTTTTGTTTCGCCTTAAATTTTATGACTATTTAACAAGAGAATTGTTCCAAAGTATTTCACGGATGAGACCACCATAAGTTTTGCGCCGCCCAAATCGATGATAAACTCGCAATAACTGAAGTGCAGACAATTATGCACGGAAATACGGACACAATACAATGCAATAGAAAAACTTTGTTTCCAGGCTTCAAACAGCATTAAATAGCTCCGTCATTAAAGAAGAAGAAGAGGATAGATCGGCATAGCGAAGCGACATTATTTAGTTTATGCCAAAGTCTACACAATACAGTACAATACAATACAATATAATATAATGCAATGTATTCTTAAGACAAAAACCACTTCACGTGAAGATAGATTTCGCAATATCGACATTAACGGATAATAATTCCTAATTGCAATGAAAGAAAAATAATAAAAACGCCTATCGAAACAGGTGGGAACACATGAGACAGTCCGAAACAATTGAATGAGATTGTCCTTCGACGGAGAGAAGAGAAAGGGAGTTTATCAGGGAGCTCAAGGAAGCAATACAATAACACATTTCATTTAATGGGTCACGATGTAACTTGTTCGTGATAAGCCATGTGAAGGCTAATAGTAGAAAAGCTAAAACTAGAAAAAAAGTAGACCTTAGAAAATTACATGACATCTCATGAATAACAGCTTGAGACTGGAGCGAATGTTTAGAATAGATTCATGGAGTCAGTTAAGAATGGAGAGCTTTCCGAATAAAGGTACACCAATTTCAGCAGAGCTCAAGGATGAAAGTACTAGAAATCAGCTGTTGAAGTAGATCTTGTAAGACGTCCCACAATACACGTGGGATATACAAGGTCGTTCGAGAAGCGATGTGATAAATCATGGTAGTGAAATCCAACAAAATAGTTCAAATAATCCAAATGCCAGTTGCGAACGTGAGATGGTCTGGCAGGAGTAAATCTCACAGCAAATGTGGCTCGATATGCATGATTAGCCATGATCACGCTCTAATTGAATTCGTGTTGGAAAGGTATGTCTGGATTTGTCAGTTCTCAGAGGTTGATGACGCATCCTAGCGGTCACTCCCGACGGCAAGGTTTCAGAATAGCTGTGAAATAGGATGTAAATTGAGTCGAAGGGCATTACAGTACGTGAGTATTACTCGATCTCATTTAACGGGGCAGAATTGGGGCTAGTGGATGTTGAGATAGGCGCAGAATTTAGAAACTCGGGTGGTATACAAACAAATGAATGCAAAATTGGATTAGCTACATCTCCCAACAAAATTAGGGGAACTCAAGATTTAATTATATACAATAACCTATTTGCTATTCGCAACAAGTGAGTGTAGTCACTGGAGGACTTGGAGTACGGTCACAAAAAGCTATCTTCTACGTTGACTAGTACCGTATGGGTTTGTAATTCGTAGAAAATATAAATAAACATCCGAATGAAATAACAACCATTCTAAATAGAATGAGCTGGACAAAATACACAGTTTGCTTTGAGAACATGTTGCTATGCATGTTCCCAGTTGCAAGACCAAAAACTGTGGCCATCGCCTATACTTTTACTCTTCTCGATAAGGGAAAATAATACAAAAAACGGTTCTGCTGAAAAGATTACCCTAGGAGAACCCGACTTGCACTTCAGCAATGCAGAAGGACCCTTTCTCAGATGAAATGTGTAAAGTGCTGTGCATTTACACCTCAAAATGGATGCTCGGTCTGAAGCAGAATGCACACTGTCTTCGTCAAATCTGACCTTCAGAGACTCAGGTGAGATATAAAATGGCCTCGGCTACCTTCTTCCTTGGGTACGAAAGACTGCCTCCTGTTATCACCTTGGAGTTCGTGGGAAGTTTTCGAAATTTTCATCAAGAAGAAAGCCTTACGCAATTAACCACAGAAAAGCTGCACTTTTGGTGCACTGAATGAATTTGTGCGGGAGACTTGAGATTGGTAAAAGGGAAGTCACTACCGTCCTTCAAGTTACGTTCACATCATTGCACCGAGAATGCAGCAAGAGGAAAAACCATTGAATCTAAGGACCGTAGCTGGTATCTTCGTTAAGCGTCCGACAACAGTGGAACTTGGGAGAAATAAGCAAAACATTAGAATGTGGATCAAACTCTTAGGGAAGATGCGAAATCCAACAAAGTAAATTTGCCCAAATGCCTCGAGGAAAACCTTTGAAAAGTTCAATGAGAGACGTCATTAGAGTACTGGCATCGAAAATGACGGTCCAGCTGCCGCAGGCAACAACTCTAGGTTATTACACTACCTGCCTACTTTGGCAGCGCTTACACAGTAAATTTGGGTCTAAATGACAACGAAAAGTTACGAATTCGTTCAACAGGAATAAATTACCTTTGAGGGGGGGGGAGAATATGCTGTGCACACATCTATGCAATATGCAAATAAGTTAGTCACCATGTTTCCTTAGGATTCACCCGACCATCTGGAAGCTTCCCGAGGATGGTTCAGTTCAACCGGTGTGCAAAACACACCTTCAGTGACTAGCTCATGAGTCCGAGAAGCCGAGTATGCAGACGGGGTTGAAGCAGTATCAGGGCACACGTGTGCGACAAGACACTCTTCTGCACCCCGTTCAGCATAATTTTCCGAAAACAAATCACAATTCGCATAAATATCTTGATGAGTTAAGTGGCTAATCAATAAAACGACGATAGACAAACTGAGGTGGGCCATATTGATTTCACCAAGATGTGTAAGGCTGAAAATCACCGTCTACTGCTGATGGCTGTGAGCACGTGATACAGGCGCGACTATAATGAATTTGTCGAATAATCCTTACTTTGGCCTAGACTTATCCAGCTTGTAGAATACTGCTCTTCGGCACTCAGGGTGTTACCATTTTTGTTATTATTAAATGATCTGGCCGTGTCCTTTCAATCTCCTGACTTCTGATTACTAATGACTTTAAGTTTGTTGCTTTTAGTAGACATAACGAGCTCGTCGACAATATCGTCTTAACCTTTGTACTGCGGTGGAAAATGAGCCACTTTTATTTAGGGATTTGGAAAGCGCTATCGGCGGTGGACAAACTGTTAGTATCATCGCGTTTCATTTAGAGGGTAGCGGGTTAGAATCATCCCGCCGTCAGCTAACTTCTGCAGTTAACAGACATCTTTGGCCACTACTTCCTCTATGAAAACGATGAGCACTGCAACTGCGCTTCTAAAAGTTGTACAGTGAAATGGCCTATTTGTTGTAGGTTCATTAGGCCAATTTAAGGATTCAAACATCTAACATGCTCCACAGGAGTTTGCATTGAAGTCGTCTCGGATATGTCAAAATGTGATTCGCTATCTTCTATATAAACCCATTATTTGACCTTTGTTTCCGAGTTAGGTCACACTCCTGCACAAAGAACCTACCTATAACGTACATAATAGGATCAGAAATAAAGTTCCATGAACAGAAACTTGAGGGTTTAGAACGTCTCGAGAACGTTAAAGACCTCGGGACGATTTGTAAACAGTTACGATAACGTACGGTCACTTTAGTCAATGTCGAGTTGGTCTGTGTAAAAGATTTCAATTAATGATTAAGTTGTCCTCGGATGGTACTAGAAAATGTTCACTATGACTGCCCTTCTACTTTCGCATAAAGTGGGTGCCCGATTGTTGTGCCTAGTGGAAGGTGCAAAGGAAAAAAGGCTTTGGGCACCATTTCCTGGGCATACCTTGAATGGAATTCGGGCTGTCAGTTCGGTTCATTCAATCGGAACTGAGCGAACTGCTGTCCGTCTAAGGTGAGTCAGATTCAAGTCACTTAGGATTTGGTCTTACAAATAATTTTTCATCTAGGTCTGCTCGCTACTACGTAGAACAAAATCCAGAGACCCGCGAAAATTAGTACGAAACGATACATGAAGGTTGTTCCAGTTACTGTATCACCTCAGATAATTCGTAGCGGTCAAACGAAGGCAATCTGGTAAATAGATTTATGACAACGGAGTTTTACAAATATATTACATCGAGCGTAGGCAGTACAAAGATCACCCGTTTGCCCTGATCACTTTATGAAATTCTATGCGTATATCTCCATGTGTGTGTATGTGTGCGTGCGCGCGCGTGTGCACCAACTGATCACACCACACCGGCTTGTCGGACTCTGACACCGAGGTTGACTGATATGAGGTGTAAAAACGTGATTAACTAGTTCCAATCCAACAATGGTCAACAATAATTGTCATGGATTTGAGAAAACAACGAAATCGGTTGGTATCAGCCCATTTGTAGCAGTAAACTGGGTATAAGGAAAACGAGTTACGGTTTTCATCCTGCTATCGTCTTCTAATTGGATTGTGTGCGGATAAATTACATTTAGCGTACAAACTGCGATTTGTAAACCCAGTAAATTGCTGGGAATGAGTCAAGGGAATTGCTGATTGGCAAACACATCAGTTCACAACTCTGAGAATGTTTGTGCCAGAGTTGTGAACTGATGTGAGTGTAAACCGACAACTCGCTTAATCCATTCCCAAACACATTTGATGTTATTTATTGGCATAAGTATCACTGAGTTGTATCGCTTTTATAAAATGTATCTGGAGATCCAAACAAAGGAATCGCTGACTAAATGAAACTTTTCGTGTAGTTGTTCGTCATGAGATATCAACGAGAAACCCACCATTACGAAACCATGGAATTGCTGTACAGCGTTTCGTACTTCTTAGGAATCGTCAGCAGCGCATTTCCAGCACGCCCGAATTGAGACATGGAACCGGGACGAACGATTTTGAGTCGAACACCCTACCCCTTACGATACTGGGCAGGCTCTGAATGGTTTGTTGAACTTCACCAGATGAAGTTACACTTATCCATTATTGAGATGCTTCTAAACAAGTTGTCGTTTTGTGTCCCGCATGCATCCTATTTATCAGTGTCTACTTCGGGACCGCGGAGTAAAGTGCAAGTAGGTAAACTTTACAATCAAGGCCAGGTTGACGAGAACACAACTTGCATAATCTTGTCACACTCATATTAATTGTGATTGCATGCAATACAATTACGTGGTCCGTTCATAATGGACGGTTTGGAGACAAAGAAAATGAACATTTCTGTGGGAGAAAAAATCTAGTTTTCAGTAGATACCTGTCATACTTTACATGACTATACTTTCGGAAACCGTGAATAAAGAGTTTCGTGTGATCATCACTCATTATAGTAGACATATAGAGAGTCACCCAAAACACATATGTTATGCACACTTCGTTGTGCCTTCTTTGTTCGTTTAACTTTTTATCTGTTATTTTACTTTATTCGATACATTAATTTTTGTAAACGATGGTGCGTATTCTCGGAGATGAAATCTTTGCACTTATTTATTCACCCGGTTGACGATCTGACCTCGGTCACGAAATACCAGAATAATCGGATTTTGTAATACTCAACAATAGGTTAGAATATAACACGCAGTATGTTGACCGTTATATTGATAATGGCGTATAATTGTTGCAGGTGGTCGGTCCACGCGTTCGTCTTTGTCCCGTGCTTAATTCTCTCTGTTTTCGTGCATTTCAGATCGGGCACTCAACGCGCTCAAAGATCGCAGTTTATGTGGCCTAGTTTGTAGAATCATGTCATTAATCTTAAACGTTGCTGCTTCAAGATCTGACAATAAAAAAATTAATTAACTGGATAGCGAAAAGGTATGAATATAAATCAATGAAACAGACTGGCCGCTGACAGTCCGTCATTTAGTAGCTAGCGTAGCCTATAGATGTACTCTGTAATTCAGCTATCAGTCAAAGTACATCTTTTTAGCTGGGTTTACGAGCGATTTGGCCTTGTGTAGCTGGTCTCTCGTGTACTTGAATGGGTCGTAAGTGGTTAAATTTTCCATCAGATCAATCCGCTCCAATAGAAAACCAGTCACTACGCTTGTTTTCTATGAAACTGTTAGTCCGCTAAATCAACTCAGGTTGAGTTCAGGTTGGCCATGACGCCAGTAGACAGTCGATCAAAGACAATACGCATAAAGCCTGCCACGACTGAACTATTAAACCTTGAATGCTAATCGATGAAATGTTTATCCTCTCTTCTGCATATTTAGAATGCATATATTTTGCTAGTACGCACGCGTACAACTGTTAAACCGTCTACTACTGATCAATGCATTTAGGCAATTTTGCATTTGAAAAAGCTAAGCTTACTGATAATTTGAAAACAAAGTAATTAACAAATTTATGTTAATATTTGTCCTTTTAATAGTTCAATTACACGTACAGACTATTCTCATAAACAGCAGTTAAACGGTAAACCAGACCACGGAAATTTAGATTGTAACACATTCTTGCTCGGCCGGATCAGCGATGGATAACTGATGTGCAAATGTTTTAACCCCATTCAATCTTGGTCATTCGATCGTTCATAATGGGTAGACCCAAATATACGAAAGGCTTTAGTTGCTAAACTAATACATTTTAGTACCATCAAGGTAAAATGAGAAGTGAATTGGTGCCTAAATAACACGCGTTAATGGAACCTATTAAGGGTCAAACAATCGAGAAATCGCATTTAACTGGTGATAATTATTGCCAATTAATATTCCATTTTACCGATATATGATAGACGTGTCAACTTGGGAGTTAGATACTATTGTCAGTAAGGATATAGTTTCAATAAGTAGTGAAGAACGCTGGGTTATACAAAAGAAATCAACTGGTTCTCATTTTTCGTCCAGTTGAGATCTAATAATCCCTAGACGACTGCGGTCGCAAGTTCTAAATTTAATTTTGTATACGAGTAAAAAAAGTTGATTTCACTTGGCCATTTTATGGATCTTAATAATTTACTTACACCGAATGTGCCAACGGAAATGCGGACGTAAATGATCACAAAACTAAACCACTCTTCAAATATGGCATATAGCTGTAGAAGGATTTTTCGGGGTAGACCTCACTTTATGAGTGGAAAACTGGGGAATATCGCCACAGGGAGTGGATAAAAGACACGATTTTGGGCGGTGATATTTTCGAGTTCGCTATCTAATATATCTCTGAAACGGAACAGGAAAAAAGAAACAACCGTTAGTTGGTCACTGACAGAAGGGGTACGACCACATAGCAATTGTCCATGATGCATTATCGTTTGTTGTTGACAGGCTTTCAGTTGTCCCTGCACGACAAAGGATTTCTGTCAATTTTGGAATGATGAATGAGACGAATATCGAACAACGATTCGTCCGCAATATCTAAGTAGATTTGCTTGGTACAATTTCTAATTTGTACATAAATTTCAACGTTCGCAGTTTGAATCATATTCGCTAATACAGTGAATTTTGCACCAAGCCCCGGATCGTTCATCGTCATCACCATTGACAGCAAAAGCAATAACAATGCCGCATTGTTACTTAATGCGGATAACACAGATGCATTTTTCATACTGGGCAAATTCTCTGACTCAAAAGTCGTGAGTCCCGGGGAAAATGCCAAATACGGGATTGCTTAATTGCTTTTGTCGACACATCGGGGAATATTGGTAACAGCATCATCATCACCATCCTAATCATCGTTTGTCTTTTACTTTCTTTATTATTAATGAAACAACAATGAACATCAATTTTCAGGAAGGGAGCCGCGGCCGGCAGATGGCTGCCAAGTGGGTAATTTGACCGGCGGCATGAGGACCCAAACTCGCGGCCTTCAAGTCCACATGCCACAACCTTGTCGGTTTGGCCACAGCCGGCCAATATCGGCATCGTTATTCTCATGCTCCTACTCCTTTCCATGACCGTTATCATTTTTTTCATCAATGTCAACATCCTTGTCATCATTCACACTGTCGTTATCATCAACGAGGACATTTTCTTTTGCAGTTGCAATCGCTTTAGATATCACCCAGTGCAGTACACATTTGACTAGAGATAAAGCTAAGCAACAGAGTATTTCCGAATGTCTACTGAAATCGTCAGTCTAATACATTTTGTAACAGGTCACAAAGCACCTGGTTAAACTGGTATGTTCACAAATGCAGAGATATGCATAAAAGTAGTAGTCCCGGACAATTATTTTACTACCTGATATCAAAATGGTAGTAGGAAATTTGGCCGATGAAATTTCTCACCTTCACTGATTGCTGTGAAATGCACTTGAGTCTTTCTAGAGGATAGAAAATGAAGGGTCGATTTATTTCTGATTTTGTTCCGAGAGTTCGTGACTCCAAAGTCAAACCACGTTTGGGTACAGATGACACTCAAATAAATCATTGTATGCGAAGAACCAGTACAGTTGTGGGAAAATTTTGTGGACATTTTCGCATGTCACTCCAAACAGGTTAATCAGTTCTGTGGGCAGTTCCGTCTGTAGTTTGACGGATAGACCACAGATTGCCAACAGTGTACGATGAGTGGCTATTTTCAGAATACTTGTTAAAATAACACGATTGCAAATGAATGAAAAAAAAACATTTTTTTAATCCTTAGATTGCCAAATCCGATTCAGTTATAAATGCTGTTTTGCAAAGCTTCAAGTCCGAAATCACTACCTCAGTTTTGCATCTAGGTAACTCAGAGATATATTATATATATATATGTGTATATCAATATAATGTTTTTACTGCTACATATAGTACATTATACGCGTGCTGCATGCTGATATATATATGCCTTAATAAATACAAGTACTATTTGTAGGGAAGCGCGAAATTTCCGGGGTCATCCTTTAAGGAGAAAATGTCATTAAACACATCAGCTTTAGAAATATTACATGAAAATACATTACACTCATACAAACAGGTGACGATCATTCATAATTCCTGGCTGTGTGAAGAAAAAACGGTAGAGTGTTAGAAAATTCCCATTGAACAAATTGAAGAAACACAAATTGGCAAGCATGTTCACCCTCAGTAATTAGTACTCACTATGCTACATTATCATATATTACGAAAAGTTATAAGAAATACGGGTGGGAAAGGATTGGTTATGTTCCACGCATAACCCATAATAGATTGAACTTGTTGCTTCAATCACCGTCTGGTACAGGATTTCCGTTGGGGTGGAGGGCAAGGGGGCCATGGGAGTTGAAGGGCCACCACAAATTGTTTTTAAGCATACAACAGAGGATTGTGAATACGGATCGCAACAGCTTTCGCTGTACTCAACGTGGAACTATTCGCCAACCTCGACTGTTGATCTCCCGACATTATACAGGACACGGAATATTCGCGTTACATTCACAGTGTGGTTAGTCTGTGCTAGATATGAGATAACTGCATTATTAAGTGACTTAATTGTTCCAACGCCCAACCATGCAAGGTGGTGCTCACCGATGCGACTAGGCACGTGCCTGATCGTGCGTCCGCTGTAACTTAGCCCATGGGAACATTTGAATGAACAGACACGAAATGAGATTGTAGAATCAGAAACTTTGTCATCCAACCGGAGGCACCCTACGGAACTGGATTTGGTCGTTGTTCGAAGTTTGCCTATGCAAAATGTGTTTTTGATGGCGCTAGTCAGTCTTCTTCGTGGATTCTTTTCCCCCTGTCACTTTTACATGACAGAGATATGTATACTGGCATTCTCATTGGAGTTTTCTTTTCTATATCTAATGCCTTATCAATTACCCGACTTGAGAAGCCATTTACAACGAATACTGTCCTCAACGATTGAAGTTCTGCCCGAAGAGTATCTTCTGTGCATATTCCTTTTGCCTTGGTTGCGCGACAACTAATTAGGTTTCTCTTCTCATTAGGGCGAACAAAGCTGTAAAAGTGGATGCATTGTCCATTTCACGTGGATTTTATAAGTGCTGATCGCTGAACTAAACCGTCCCCTCGATGAATTTAAAGTACGTCCAAGAATGCTATTTCGTTGTTCGACTTCACCTCCTTGGGTGGGCCGAACTGAACTTATTTAGCATTTGATTAACTCTCGTCGTGCGGATGAGTACACGAAAAATGTCATCCCCCCAACAAGGCCTGTGAGAATAGAGGGAGGACATGGACTGATGATTCGAGTGGGCCATTTTCCAATTGTTTCATACAACGGTCGGTTGGTATTAGACCGAGTGGGGACACTATTGCTACGCTGCCCATTTGGTGCTAAAGTTGATTATTAAATTTAAACTGGACGTTGTAGGTTTTAAGCAATATTAGTTGTTTCAAATCTGCTAACGGAAGACTTGTCACTAACACATCATTCTTGGTACAATTACGCAAAAATCGGGAGAAGATTACGCATAAATACTGGGTCACTTCCCGGTTAAACAAATACCATCACGGTACTTGTTTACCAAGTTGTTTTTTTTCAGCTTTTTCATTGCTCTCCCGTCATTTTTACCGGTTCACTGAAAAAAGACTTCTGAACCCTGCGCCCGGTTCTGTCAGTTATCATCAGTCTATTCTTAGGGCCACGAAAAGAACTACAAACCAAACTGTGTGATGTGAATCTATTCTTATGCGGAAAATTTTGACAGCAAATTCTTTTGGATCAATCCGATCCTCTACACAGTGATCTTTTCAAATGCCGTTCTCACGCCAGGACACGTTCTATCTTCCAATTCGCACTTTCCTGCATCAATATCAATAGGAAATTGACAATACACTACTTGGTCCGAATTCGCACAGGCCGGGAGCAGGTCGTGACTGACTTTCGACACAATCTCTCGCAATTTCAAGTCCATTTTTATTTCTCACGGGGTTTCACTCTCCGCCTTTTTACGGGGTGACGAAAGCGTCCTCTGTGAATGGAATGTGGACTTTTGTGTGGGCAAATGTCAGGTGCAGTACATCACAATATAATATTTAAAAGAACATTATGGTACGGAATCGTTATCATGCGAAAGTTTGTCGGATGACCCAGCACATGTTGAGCACCACAAAGCACTTCCGGTTTACGACAATTAGGAATTTATTGATTCAAAAGGAATATGATTAGCGTAGCACATTGCTTTTTCTGAACTATATTGTCAGCACTAAACCTAATACTGCTAAAAGTGAGCCTGTTTGGATGGCACATTTGCGAACCACGCCTGACATTTTGCCAGATTGGAGCCATATGATAGTGACGGCTACGACTGTACACTTACATTCAACAAAATAAGAATGTATGCATAGTAATAGGTACAGAAAAGGATCAAGAAGTACAAATTGAAGGAACAATGTCGTATTTCGGTACCGACGACGACAGACCTTTGGGGCTGCCTCGTACAATCGGTTTTTTCCATATTCTTCCATCATCCGGATGTCTCTTTGATCTCGACTTTCTTTTTAACTTCACTACAACAAATCGTAATAAGCGGGACCGATGAGACAGGCAGTTGAAAGTAGATTTGCAAAGTCTTTCTAAAATCAGATCTCTCGGAAATACAGAGTCAGTGTTTTGTCAATGCACATGAGGAAGATTTTGAAATCTAAAATTTCCGGTACACTATAATAGTCTGGTATACTTCATGCACATAAGCTTGAACCGTACCAATGTACGCATGTTATTCTGACTAAATCAGTGTTGCGTTGTACTTAAAGGACGAGTTTATTAGATTTCCGAACATATTGTGGGCAGAAACTGTTAGTGATTGAGCGATAGCGGAATGCCTCAAAATTCTCCCTCGTTTTTATGTTTTTTTACGTTTCTATAGGACATATGGAAGCATCGAAGTCAAAGGACAACACAAGCTCATGAATTCTGTTGACTGTGCGCGAAATTGGTTTTGTGTAAAATTAGGAAGGAGAAATTTGATAGGACAAGTTTATGGTGACTATTTTTAAATTGAAGACAGCCAGCAAACTATTGTTTAATGTTGCCTAAAATAGAGACCAGATGAAGAAATAATTCTGTCTAGGATAAAGTCATTTGTTGCCGGAGAAACACAGTGATTATGGTAACTAACGAGAAGAAAAAACATCTAATCTTAAAGATTGTATATTTATCTACTTGTTTTTTCAGATATCATCAATATGAAGAGAGAATTTTGGACAATAATGGGTGAATAAATGCTTCATATGGGTGAACAAGCACGTATAAATAACATGCAGACTTGTCACACCAAAAGGTGACAGGGGTTACCACTGGTTAATTTATTTTCAATGAAGCTCTTTTGCTCCCGGTATCGATTCACATTGGGTAGGGATGCTACCAATTGCCAATGCTAGGCACCCACACACGCAAATCAATCAGTTGCCGTTACACGTTCGACAATGACTGTTCACCAACAGAGTCCAGATTTTTCAAACCAAGAACAACATTCACTACCTGTTCACAATTACGAATAGAAAAAAATTGATCACAAGTATTCAAATAATGACTAACTGAAAAACAATATAGATACTACTTTGATAGCGACTGGAAAAATCCGTAATCGCCTGATATTGAAAATGAGTCAGTAACAAAGGTGATACTAATTGTCTCTAAGTGAAATTTCCCAAAATGAATTTCCATCAAACATAGAAAGTGAATCTATCGAGGTTGGAGCAAGTAACATTTCGTATTTATTACGAATAGCCTATTTCGATTTTGTATACGAAGAACGCTGACTGGCCCAGAAGTCGGTCAGTTGTCTCGTCTCATTGGTGACAAATGATGTGATTCGTTTGCCTCTCTCGTAGACCTATGGAACATTACAAGCAGTTTTGTCGATTAGTAACCTAAGTGTGGAAATATTGGTGCAAAATCTGGTCGTAGTACATGCTTAGAAGCACAGTGAACGTGAAGAAAAAGAAGTCACTGACCAAGGACTCCAAGGTTTGTAAGGCAACTAAAATAAGACTGAATACTTACATTTTTTTAGAACTTTCACCCTGTTCTTACTAATAGCAGATTTCGTTCTTTTCTGAATGTGTTCTTTATCAATGCTTTTCATTTATTGATTGGGAAAAAAACTCTCGAATCACGAGAGTGTGATGTATGTGGACTAGGGTACGCTCGTGTTAGGATAGCTAAATACGTGGGCTATTATTTGTGATTGCTGCACTTGTACAAATGATTTGATAGTCGCAGCTGAGGTGGTCAGCAGCAAGGACGGATTTACCCGCCTACAATTTGCGTACATTCTAATTGCTAAACTGAAAAAGACATAAAATTGTAACTATTTTTTGCAACAAGGATGACTGGAGGAAAAAGTATTATCATGCGCAAATCGTAGCTAGAGATAGGACAAACACCCACTATCTGAATGAATTTTCACCAAAATAATCATATCAATTCAGACAGGGCTTTTATGAAGCCGAATGTGTGTGCTTGTTTTAGCTAGTACAAGTAAAACTTGCAGGAAATACAGACGCACATTAAGATGCCTTTTGATGAAACAAGCGAATTGACTAAAGGTGAGCTCCAATATTATCCTAGACCGTTTCGTGAGTTCCGAATGAACGAACAAAATCAGCAGTAAGGCTATCCTTGTGAGGATAGGTGTGAGAAGGGAACCGAGTGGACCGAATGCGGACCGAATTGAAGAATGAGTGAAAAGTTTCGAGCAGTGCTGCTTACTTCAGGTTCGATGGCACAGTGTCCGATGCCTTTTTCACAAATATCAAAACGCTTTTGGACAATAAAATCAGCAAACCTATCGTTGTTATGTACATCAAACCAAGCAAACAATTTTAGAGGTTTTACTAGAAAAGTAAACTCTCTTGGGCGAACGCTTGATTCAACGGGTAAGAATGTTTGAAGCAACAAACCATAGAACAATCGGATAAGATAAACTGAGTCTTCTCAAAAGATAGGTCAAGAAGAACAGCCTACACAGATGGCGAAACATAGAATCAGCAATTTTTTTAGATAAACGTCTCAAATAGCCGACAGATAACCCTTTAGCTGTGTTTGTTTTTAAGTGCCGGAGGGTAGGTGGTTTCTGCAGACAAATGAATACCAAGAACCAAGCTAAAGAGTGGATGGAAAATCGACCAGCTTAAGGAGGTAGAATGATAGGAATGAGAAAACGATCAGAGACTGAATTCACTTAATTTATTTTTCAGGCTACCAGTAATGGAATGCAACATTGTAAGGGTAGCCAAAAAACCGCACAAGCCTATAGACAACTAATGAAATCAGGAGAAGTAGGGAACTTGCATACACGAAGACAGAAAGGAAATAGTAAGCTAAAATATTGTTTGAGTTAACTGAAAGAAGTAACATGAATGTTGTTTAAATGGAAATTAACAAATTACCCTGACAAATTACCCTGGTCCAACCGTGCCGACCACCGTTTGTTCATAACAAGCCTTGAACTGAGACAACCAAACTGGCAGCGACCTCTGAACGGACCACGCCGATGAATTTGATGGTGACCGAGTAGTAAGTTTGCACCCTTACTCGGAAGGATAATTTTGCAGAATTAAGTTAATCATTGGTGCGATCAATTCTGTTAGCTGCGAACATATTATTTTTTTAGTAGGAAGCTTGACTATTTATCTATCACGTAGCATAGGAAAAACTATATGCATCCTAAAATTCACATACAGTAGTCCCTGTGGGGTGGTCTTAGCTGCACTTATTTTGCTTGCCTTTTACTACTGAATTAACTTTATCGTTGTCAGTAGGGAAGCCGTGCCAAACTCACTAAGGCTAACTGGGAACGTTGGTCGACAGTGGGAGGATTCGAACCCGCGACCTCGACTTTCGAACTCCACTATCTTACCTGCCGGTCAATAAAATAATAACGATAAACTAGTCCACCGGCATTAGTAGTCGAATTGCGTTGTTCGACGATTGATTCAGTATGCTCAGTTATCACTGAGAGTTTCGTAGGTAAACAATGAAGATGTTTGACAGCTGGCGCGGACAGTTCTGCGGTGAATAGTTTCGGTTCACGGTCCCTTCAGGTCCTTTGCTTCATCAAGGTGGGTCATTGCACATGTTGGAATCGATGGCACAATCCGTCACCGGTGTAGAATCAGTAACCAAGACAATGTCGACCTGGCCACATAGTCATGCTATGTTCGTAAGCCAGAAGAAGCCGAACGGATGTTGGAATTAGCATAAATAACTTTGACTGCTTACCTGTTGGTACACTGGAAACCAGTTACCTTTCGCAACGGTTAGCAGCTTTCCATACCCGACTGTTGAAGTTTTCGTCCTACGGTGTACGAATTTCAGCTGGTCGAGACTGACGATTGTTTTACTCAGATAAACCAAGCGTATTGTACCATTTGTTCTAAAATGAACTGAATGATTTTGTCACTCCAATTAAAAGTACTATTCGTTGTCATCGAAATCGTACTTGATTCGATGAAAGCGTGCATGGATGATAAATATGCGGTAATTCTTTATCGGTTAGATAGTGCTAACCTGCTGATGATCTGATTGAGATTCCATTGTCATACTAAAAGAAGGGTGCATATGTAAGAGAACGGTCGTACGGAACAGTACCGTTTTTGTATTTCTGACTGACAATCACAAAGGCGAAAAGGGTCGTATGTTTCCGAAAATGTTTTCTCCATCGAACCTCGTAAAAAAGGTGGTCTTGATGACAAAAAATATGATCCACTGCTCCTAATATCTTTGTAAAATGGGCTATAATTATTTGCGAACAGAGAAGTATAATTTAAAATCATCCATAGTCTTTTGAACGTTATTAAACTATGCGGAAGCATGTATACCTCTCATTTCGGGCTTCGTGAACGTCAAATATTTACTAACAACAAAGTGCGGGATGCAGTTTGACCGTGTTCGCTTTTGATCAGTGCGATTTCGTCATCTTTTACTTCAGTCTACGTTTGATCTATTTCAGGAACTTTTCCTTTTTTTTAACTCAGATTTTGCATTCACCCTCCAGTAGTCAATCCGACATACATGAAAGGGATTTGTTCATTCTTGAAATGTGGAACCAATGGTATTTTGTTTTTACGCAATTCTAGTCTCAACAAGTAGCTACGGTAACAGAAAGTTGACAAAGATTTCGTGCGGAAAAATTCCGTCGATTGCATGAAAATAGACAGGCGGTTTACAAAGCTGCCGCGGCCTACACAAATTGGATTAACAATCTGTCACACGAAGTCACAGTTACTTGATTTGCTTTCGAAAAAAACGGTATCTAAAGTATTTTGGTCACAGGACGGTATAAAACGTACACAGAATAAGGACATGAGAGAAGAAAAAATTGCGTTGCCATGAAAGTTGTATGATGAAATGCAATGCACAATTAACAGGGAATTATTTTGGCAAATTCAACCACGTGTAATTCATTGATCATGAGATTTAGTCGAATTCTTTGCGTTGTATTTTGTGAAATAAACAACCGGGCGATTGAAACTGCAATCAACAACAGTTTGGTGTTTGTTGGAAACGTGGATTCTGTAGAAAAACGCGATCTATTTCGGACGGAGTTCAAATGTTCTCAAAATAAACTCCCAATTCATTCAACAGACTCTTACAAGAAAACACTTTTTCGCATTAATCCACAAGGATTTTGTTCGTTTATCCCTTCAAATTAAACAGAATCACAGTTGCTTTTCCCATAAGCTTTTGTGCGCTCCTGAGTCAATTTCATTGTTTTTATATTAACTGCACAAAATCCAGATTAATCATGCTTGGTTTGATATATTTGTCAAAATTCACTCGTCATCAATCACTTCAAGACTCTGTGTGTTTGACTTAGTTAGGAGCCAAAACCATGCTTTGCGGTTTCAGGTGAATGCAATGAGCCACACCTTGAAGTATGGGTGATTAGAACCAAAATGAGTAGAGGTGATTGGTTTAGAAAAGTGGGAGTTATTCAAGTTCCTCGAGTAAACAAAACATGCGATGTGAACGCAGACACCCATGCAGTTGAACGATTTACTTAAATCTTGTTATGTTTACCAATAAGTAATCGATCCTCAGCACAAATTTCTTCGAAATAGGCGCCACTTTACTCTAGTCCATCTTCTTCAAAAAATAACTGTAAAATAAGCTGATACCACTCTCAACCGGAATCGGTTGTGAACTTCAACGGGGCGCTGCTTCATATTTATGCACAAAATACAGATTTTGTATCTTCCTGACATAAACAATGACCGATTTGATGGAAAATACAATAAAGTTTGTTAATCTATATGAGGTGCGATCAATTTCCGACAAAATTGTCTAACATGCGTATTTCATCGCGCACAAAGTAGGTTTCACCTTTGCCTCGGATGACTGATACACACCATTCCGAAGAACCAGGTTTAACTGGCAGAAAAGTAGCCAGCTCTGAGGACTTGTTAAGTTTGTTCAAATCAACTCCCATGAAATTGATTTAACCGTGTTTGAGATTTTACTATATTAGTCTGACTAACCTGGACCTGTTTGGCAAAATTCCTCGGCTCGTTTGTGGAGGACCGACAAAAAAAGCACAAATTATCGAAAGATTGTATTCATCACTTTCAAATGGTGTTCTGCGTTTGGCTCAGATCACAAATGGTAAACATTCAAAGAATGTCCTACCATTTCAGCCGAAGTTCCGCGGTACCCTAACCTGAGATGCGCTTGCTGAGTGCCGATCGAAATTCGAGTCCACGACCACAGTTGCATGAAACGAGCTTTAACACCGGGCCATTCAGGATGAGTCTCTACCGTTCACCAGGTGTCAGCAGTACATGGTATGCCTACGTATTGGTAAATGTTGGTGGGTAGGTGCAAACCAAACAGTTGAATTTCACCCTGAAAGGTTTGATGGTTAGTCAAGCACCGCGGATATTCTGTATCGCAAAGTTTCCTATGAGCATGGAGGATCACTGCGCAATAGGTCTTCCATTCTAAACTTTCTGGCATTCTGTCAAAACTGCGGTTAGGGTTGTGCGCATAATGCTGTCAAATAATCTGAGTAAAAGGATAAGAAGTAAATGTAAAACAGCAGGTACTCGAACTAACTGAGACTGAGGAAGGAAAACCAAGCAAAGATCGAATTTAAGCCATCATTTTGTCTCGTCCCTATTGGTCAAACCCGTAAAAATGGAAGTTGAGGAACGCCTTCCTGCGAACCCCTTTGAGAAAAAGGTGTGTGAAAATACCAGGGGGAACTGCGTCAAAGTCCTAGCGTAGAACTGTCAAGGGAAATTACGGATGAACAATGCAAAAACGACCTGAAAAACACATTCCCGAGAAGAATTCTGAAACCATTGTTATTCAGAATTTGGTTGGTAAATATGGAAGTCCCAATTTTCCGATCCACTATTCAGAACTGAAGTTCCCGTTTTAGATTGCTGTATAGTCTGTTACACGGAAAACTCTTTCACCTAATTCCAAATGCCTTTACCAGCACAGCATCTGGACCACTTGTTCAGTTGACTGACTTCTCGCCCAAGCTGTTGAATTATGCATCGGTAAGCACCAATCGGTTTACTAAAAAATTTACGTGTATTTCCTTAGCCATGGGGAAACATCATTGTTTACCGTTTATATATATATATATATACATATATACATTCAATTCTGACCCAAGTATATGTGTATTGTGAAACAGAATTAAATATGCAAAATGTAACTGGCGTCATACTGTTCGAGGAGGTAATAACGTTTTCGGGTTTGATGACAAAATAACGGCGATCAACTTGCCTCGTGCACTCTGTATCCGGTAACGTGGCTTGCGTAAGAGAATAAAAACGCTTAGGATATCTAAATGTACTCCGAAGTGTTTTTGGATAAGAACTAAATAGTGACTTATTCAAAAAAAGCAACCTAATACTCCAAACAGCTGTGTCATAGGTTTACGGCAGTCTCCCTCCCAAATCAACTACACATATCATCAATTCTTCAATCAGACGCTCAGCTTGACAACTTTCACTATTTCACTTCGTGTATTCGTCGTATTCACTTCGTGTATTCACTTCGTGTATTCGAGCTCGCGAAAATCCCGTGATGGTCTAGTTTGTCGTGAAGCAGATAAAATTTGTTTACATTGCCACCCACCAAAATTCCTTGTTAATATTTATTCCTATATTTGCAAAATTCATCATGTAAAAGTTTTCGACAATAGACAGATTTGCATGTCGAAATTCTCTCCGAATCTACGAGATTAGCACAGAAAAACAATAACGGAGGGCCGTGGTTAGATGAACTAAACCTCAGTGGATAGAAAGCAAACGCGCATTAACTGGGGTATGATTTTAGCGTAGACATTAAGAAAACATTACAAGTAGCTGGCTATAGTCATTGACNGTATTCACTTCGTGTATTCACTTCGTGTATTCGTCGTATTCACTTCGTGTATTCACTTCGTGTATTCGTCGTATTCACTTCGTGTATTCACTTCGTGTATTCGTCGTATTCACTTCGTGTATTCACTTCGTGTATTCACTTCGTGTATTCACTTCGTGTATTCACTTCGTGTATTCGAGCTCGCGAAAATCCCGTGATGGTCTAGTTTGTCGTGAAGCAGATAAAATTTGTTTACATTGCCACCCACCAAAATTCCTTATTAATATTTATTCCTATATTTGCAAAATTCAACATGTGAAAGTTTTCGACAATAGACAGATTTGCATGTCGAAATTCTCCCCGAATCTACGAGATTAGCACAGAAAAACAATAGCGGAGGGCCGTGGTTAGATGAACTAAATCTCAGTGGATAGAAAGCAAACGCGCATTAACTGGGGTATGATTTTAGCGTAGACATTAAGAAAACATTACAAGTAGCTGGCTATAGTCATTGACTGGGCACAGATGTAAGTTCTGTAGGTTTTAGAAACCTCAGTGTCCAGCGTAATTATAGAAAACACCGTTACCGGCGAATACGCGCTAGGATCAGTTATAGTGGATTCAATACAGAAAAACGTTCATTTAGAAAGGGTGAGTGTAAATGATTGCACGCTAAACCGGGTCATTCTGTGACAAAACCTCGATTCACATTTCCCTATATCCGTGCGCTGATTAAGCAATTACATCTAATTGAGACGTGACTGGTTGATCAACGGAACATCGATTGGCAATAAATGTATACTCTGCACTTAAACAAAGCCATACCAAGTCTACAAAGCAACAGAACACTAACTGTGCATCAATGATCGGAAAGTTCTTTCTTCCGGGCAGTTCGCTCCCAATTTCGAGGTGTATGATAAACGGGTGATTCATGTGCTTTGGTAATTAGTAAAAAACAAAAGCCCGTTGACTTATCACAAACTATTTACATCCATCTCATGATTGAACACCACGAAAACACCGTACAACATGAAAGAAATCGTCATCCGGGCCTCTATCAAGTCATGTGATCTCGTCGAGTTTGTGCCAAGGGTCACCTGAAGGTCGTAATTCAGATACCCAGGATGGATATTAAATTCAGTCCGCAATAATCAAAAGGGAATTCAAAAATCGTACTCACCATGTAAACCATAGGCTCAAACGGGGATGTCACCTGTGATAAACGATTGTGAGTCGAACTCCTAACCATTTTAGAATAAAGAATGCTACACCCAGTGCTGATGGTGTTTCCTGACAAGAATGACAAAGCAGAATCTTCATTTTCCATGGTTTGCAATGGCTAGATGTATATGGGCATCTTACGACTAATCACATTTAAAATACGAAACACCATATCAACAAAAGTGGCGGATGTTTGACTACTGCATCAGTCAATCAGCATTGCCGATCGACTGAAAAATTTCCAATCTGATTCTCCTGAAATCCGTCTCATTTTTATCCAATTGCTTCATTTATCAATAAAATGAACATACGCATCGTTTTCAGAAATTAGGTCACGACAAAAATTTGGCTATTAATTGCGGAAGTTGGTCATCGATAAAAGGAACAACTCGGCCTAGAGAGAACTACTGAAATGAATTTGTGTCTAATTGGATTTTGTGCAAGTTGCCAAACCAATACGCATCATTTGTTTTTACTGTAATAAAAACCTGTTCTCGGTATGATTCATTAAATGGTTACCCCGAGACAATCATTCACCGCAATTCAGCCTAACTTTCCCGGTCGATTCTAACCTACTTTCTGGGGATGAAAATATTCATTTTCGTTTCATATGGCAGTTTGTTTCCTGAAGTTATTTGTGAGTTCTCGCTTCTTATTCATCATAGATATTTGGCTTATCTAGAAATGTATTGATTTACTTAACACATGATCCACTTGTTATAACGTTACTGCAAGGTTCGCAAAGACAAAAGAAGATAATGTTGTTCAAGTTCGAACTGGAAAAGTAGTTGGTACGGACGGCCCTGGTCGGTACGCGAAGAACTGCACCAAATTGCTCACAGTTCACATGGAAGTTAAGACAATCTACTATATGTTTTGAAAATCTGACTACCTGATTTTATTCGATCCGGGTGAGCATGTGTGTGCCAGAATACATCCGTTATTACACATTGGTATTACCTAGTTCGACGATCGATATTCCCTTTATTATTGCAAATAATATTCTCGAAAGCCTCGTCAGCGCACATGAATTTAAATTAATTTTCTTCAGTGAATTTATCTTCTCCAACCACGCAAATGAGCAACATGCGGGGTAGATACGCGCGTAACCGAATTCAAGTTTATTGGATTAAGGTTTGGGTATGGGAAGTCGCGCATACCATTCCTCAATGCATTTGCTGAAACGTGAAATAAGCATCGCCGGGAAACAAAACACACATTTCTCGTTCCCAGTGCATAGAAACTAACGGAGGTCCTCAGGTTTGCTTTCTTTAGAGGAGTTTGATTTTACGAGCACCGAGTCAATTTGCTTGATTCAGCGAATTTGCCTATTTAAGAAAAACAAACAATACTCTTCGGTGTTTGTCGAAGTTTACAACTTTCGGTATGTTGCACGAATTTGTCGACTGGCATGCAAGCAACAATTGTTTTGCGAATACCAGAACAATTTTGCCGGGAAATGCATTCAAGGCAACTGCGCAAACGTAACAAGGGCTCGAGCGAGTGTGAGCACAACGTGTGATTACATTATCGCTAAGTAGTCGGCACGGAAGTTACCAGAAGGCAGCAAGAATTTCCAAGCTCAAAAAAATAGATAAACAAACCGAAAAAGAGAAGTATGTTTTTGGATTGTGTAAAAGGGTCCAGGAAATGACCGCCAATTGTTTTACCGCAGTGTAAAAAAATCGTTCGGTTTTCATAGTCTCAAATGGTTTCTTCGAGATGTATCCAAGCTCGGTTGCTTAGTCCCTTCTGGTTGGAATATAGCAGAATGGGTTCATCCATGGTATGTTTCACACACCAGGACCACTAGGGTGGACAGGACGCATTGAACACCGGTATTATGCACTGACAACTTAAGAAGCCCAGATAATCCCCTGTTCAGGGGCTGGCCACAAACGTTCGTCGATCGACGACACATCGACCATTTTTTTGGCGAGTTTTGATGTTGGTGTACAGTCACGGTGGCTTTGAATATCCAACGACTTTCGATTACGCAAAGCAATATGCACCCCCGGGGCAGGTAAACCGACTAGAGGCCCATGAACCATTTGAAAGATTGAACTGAGCAACGCTTGAAATAGGATTCACAAAGATTACTGTTCATTTACAGGCATAACAAGGAAGAATTGGTTTTAATCTGATCAATACTGAATTGTCACCATCCGGTATCCGAGGCATCGTGTTTGCCCATGTGACTAAGCCTGTCGATGCCCCGATCGGCTAAAACTATTTCGAATCAATTCACTGGTCTGTTTCTTCTGGTTTGTCTTTGGCTGCTTACTTGACTGTAAGTATTTTGTTTTAATGTTTTTCTTGAATATTACATCACTTTTTGAGCTATCATTGACGATTGACAAAGTACAGAAAATGCGGCTGGACGACTGTACTTCCTTTTTACCTCTTGTCAGTAAGTACTGTCCCGTCGTGTGCATAACCCCGGAGGATTTAGACCTTGCTGAATCAATAGCCTCTACCAATGGGAAAATTTTACCTCTAAAATCAGGCACAGTTGCTAGAATGCCGGTTAGTCGACTCGGCCGTCCTTCACTGTTTGGCAGTTTAAATTTCAGCACCATCTAACTCCCCGCATTTGCTCAGTCATCCGGTTGTTTTGGCGTTTTTACTTAGGCAACATTTCCCGCTGTCGACTAGTCCCGGAGCTTGATGCTGTTTTCAAGAAAAGTAGAGGAAATTAGAATTGCAGGCAAGTAACGTTTTCTGGCATAATAGCTATGCCCGTTGGGTTACACGACAGAAAAAAAATAATAGCTCGCCTGATCGAGCCTTATTTTTGTTCCATCAGAACACGTTTTTAGTTTTTACTCGTTCAGGCAAGATCTCGAAAACAATGCTTACTGGCCGATTTCGTATTTGCATGTTGGGTGCTATAAAACAAGCGAAGCGACAGCTAATCATTCAACCAAATATCCCTCCGTACAGTTCGGGTTTACGTTATTCTGAAAAGTTGAACCGATCGAAAGTCTAGGTCTTTCCTCGACTAATCATATTTTTCATACAACTGAAGTTCTCTGCTCAACCGGAACAAAAAAAGAGACCGATAAGCAAGCAAACGCAGGTGCCAGAAATCGAGCCCAGGGGATGATCAGTTGTGTTATCGTCCGTCCGTCATCACGAATGAGCAATTGTCGTAGAGAATAAAACTAAATAAAATAACAAACTATTTCGTTGATTTAAAGACACTATGAAGGCATGTGTAAAATCTACTGGCTAGAGAGTTCCGCCAAATAACTCTTATTTTGCACATGTTGATATCGTTTTTTGCTTTTTGAAATTACCGTTTTCGATAGATTATCCGTTCTTTCTTAATTCTAAAGAGGATTTTTAACTAAAACCTCTAGTAAATAAATTTTTAAAAATATCACTCAATCCTTAAACACAGATTAAAACAAATAGCGGCTGCTCACTACCGTTGGTATTCGGAATGCGTTTGGGCAAGATTTTACATGTTGTGAATTGAATTTTTGAAAAAAGGAAGACTTAGTGAATGAAAAGTGTCCGTTAAATACGTCGAAAGCTGGTTGAATGTAGACCATTCCAATTTTGATCACTCGAGGTTGACACATTTGATAGACGTGATCAATGTTTTTCTCGGACCATGCATTACTGTATTTAAAAAATTTGCTAAATGATCAATTAACAGATTATTACTTTTACGAACAAGCAGCAAAGTGGTACCTTCGCTTGGTTTTACCTAGAGTTAGTCTCGCTTTCCGGACATAAATCAATAATGAAACGTAATACAAGCATCTCAAATTCCTGAGTACCATTTTTTGCCAGTGCAGTAGGACATGCAAGAAATCTTGACATATTTTCAGATTATGGGCAGAAACAAATTTGATTATTTGACAAGACATAATCGCATGGGCGTATGCGCGGTGCAGCAGTATGGCCAGAACTTGTCATCGACAGCAAAATGTCCACCAAGGTAAAAAGGTTGAAGTACCATTAAAAAAGGTTCCATCGGAAGCGAACCACATCGGTCATAGTAGTTTTGTGAAATATTTTCACCCGGAAACAGTTGATCGTGTGAAAAACCACATACGGAAGCTAACATAGTGCGGAAAATTTATTTACCATAAACCAGTTGGTTATACGCTTTCTATGCATGTCCACGTGTAAACTTAGGACTTTTAATTTCCAATCCAGAAGATCGCATGTATTCATGAAATAATTCACCATGTGATATCACCGCTCAACTTGCCATAAAGAAACCATGGAAGCACTGTTAGGACTCATCAGCAGTGCATATCAACCGTGAAAACATTCAGTCGCCTACTACTAAAATGTACCAAGAAATCAAGATCTGTAGGTCATATCCAAAGCCTTGGTTGTACTTAGGCTACCTGCACAGAAGTCATCTATCAGTAGGGGTCGATCGCTCTGAGCTAGCGGACAGTAACCGTGCAGATCAGTGACGGATAAGTGCAACATCATGTAGTGAAGTTCAACAAACCATTCAGAGCCTGCTCGGTAGCGTAATGGCTAAGGCGTTCGACTCAGAATCGTTCGTCCCGGGTTCGCGTCCCACTTCGGGCGTGGTGGATATGCACTGGTGAGGATTCCTAACAACGGTGAAACACCTGTACAGTACTTCCATGATTTCTTAATGGTGAGTTGAGCGATGTTATCACATGGTAGATTATTTCATGAAAACATTCAATCTCCACCTACTAAAATGTACTAAGATCAAATGCATTGTTCAAATAGTTCACAAGGTGACATTAGGAGAGCATTCCGATAGCATGTCCCAAACAGATGCACATATAATGGGATTATGTAGTGGTCACCTACAATGAGTAAAAGACGAACGTCATAGGTGCATCAGTCTCGAGCATCTTTTTGCGTGACCTCGTTGGGACGAACATTTTGATGAATAAGACAGCAGACCGTGCACTAAACTAATCGCTTGCAATCATCGTAGGATGCAGTGTTGAGATGTGACATTTCTGAATCATTGTTCCTCGACTTCAAATGGCCTTTGTTCCGCATCTACAATCAGGCGGTTGTATCGGCCAACGAGGAAATCAGGTTAAAATGATGACCATTAGAAATGGTGAAAGGATATTTTCACAAATGAAGGAGCATGTCAGTGTAAATTATAACGACCTATCAGTGGATATATATAAATATCCAAGTGGAATAACTTGACGACGTTAGGGAATATTTGGCGTGACAAACCTTACTTTTACTCTGAATGTTCCAATTTTAATAACTCCGGAGTGAATCAAAACAGCTTTCAGCGATGCTGTGTTGCCACTATTGTGACACCTCGGCAAAAGTTGGAAAAAGTAATTAAGCGGAAAGAATAGTTGCTTGCGATGTCCCGGGATTGAAGAATTTGAATGAATGAACAAATTCGCTATCCCCTTCTGGGTGGACCTGATTCAGTTGCGGACATTTTAGGTTATGACAGGGATCTCTATTCTGTTGGAAGGGTGTTAACATCGTGTCAGACCCGATAACAACAATCCGTTTATTCAAATAGTTGGCTAGTCTTTTGTGTCAGGCAATATCTGGCTGATGGGATGAATGGGAATTTGTGCATATCGGAATAGACCACTTGATTTACGTATGAGCACAAATATCACTCACTGTACTCATTCAGCGTTTGAATCGGCATTGGATTCCATATTCTGAGCTTTTTTCAGTAAAGGTTCTTTATCATAACTAACGATTTTTTGTGAAGAATAGTGCAAATTGTTTCAAAAAGGACTCTGTTGTTGAACACGGAAGAAGACAAAGAAGTGTTGTTTTTTGTGCTAACGAAAGGGACAACAGATGAGTTTTAACGGGAGTGGCAAGAAGATTTTACAGATCTGTCTACACATCGGCATCACACAATATTCAGATATTCAAAATAAAAACAACAGCACATAGCCAAACGGATCGAACTTTGCTGGCTAAATGTCAATCAGTTACGGTCAAAAACCAAACGAACAGAGATCAAGCGGAGAGCAAATGCATAGTTACCATGTCAAGGTCTTCAAAATAGGTTCAAGGTCAAGGAGTGGATACCCCATAAATAGAGAGTAACCCTAACGACTATAAGAACCACGAGCGAAAGTTTGAGTTGTGACCAAACTGCCACGAAGCAAAAATAGCGGATTCAAACTGCTACGGCTTCTGTTACTCCGATTTCATTCACCAAATCACGTGAACGACTAGGTGCATCAAACAAAGTCAACTAAGAGCAAACCTACACTTGTGGCAATGACGGAAGTCTAGCTTGTGCCAAAGTTGCAGTCAAATTGGTGGGATGAAACAAAAGAAACGGAATGTGCCCCAGTAAAAGCAGTTAGCAATGGGTGGATATCAAGTGCAGAGGAAATGTTAATGGTTGATTCGAATTTATCTTCGGAACTGCTCACAGAGGTAATTATAGCCGAAGGGAAAGCCAAGTCCATATCTATAGTAGGTGTTTCTCAGAAGGAACCGAGATGACGTTATTATAGGTCTACTCGCAGAGTAGGCCTATGAAACCTTGGACAAGACCGACGTTTTCCGCCAATAAGGATTGAGGAGTGTTCAGAATCATTCAACACCTATTTGGTGCACTATGCTACCCCGCTGAATATCAGAGGTAGTTTCATAGCTGGCTGCAGCGTCCAGATGAGCACGTTCAAAGCTACACCCTTGAATTACGCTAGATGGCCGAAGGAGAGTATACAGAGGAGGGCGACACCGAAGTCCAGAGCCGTATGTTGGAACAGTAGGTAGAAGGAGTCAATAACCGTGTGGCTAAGCTAATTTTGTTCAGGTAGAAATTGGTTGATCTTAAAGGGGTGATCACAGCAACAAAAGTAAAGGAAAAGTTTGAGCGAACCGTGATCAAGCAAGAAGTAAACTAGTAATTCCCTGCCAGGAGCAAGATGCAAACATATGGACTAGCCGGCCGAGAAGACCATGAGCCCAACGATAGGGCAGCAGAACTCCCGATTTCCGCATCCTGAGGAGAGAGCGGGTGTTTTAAAACCGATGCAAGTTATGGAGACCACGGCCTGGACCACAGCCACACAGGCAGGCTAAAAATAGCCTCCCAAGCAATCCGACACAAAAGCCCTGTCGCAAGACGATCGGAAAATCTAATTCATTCATTAGAGTTGCGTCAATTATTCCAGCTATTTCCGTTTGTGCTAATAACCCCTCATTGTTCTACATGTCAGTTAGACTAAATGGAATGGATCAACGGGGTTTGATCAACTCAGGTGCCAATGACAGTTACATCAAATGCGATAGATTAGGCAAGTACACGGAAGAGAAGCTAGCACTCGGTATTAGTTTCCTGACTGCAATCACCTGCCAAAGACTAGCGACTGAAGACGTTGCCAATGTGATGATCGAGTTGGGCTGTCTTGAAAAAAGTATACGTTATCAGTCGGGCAAGGCATTCAACAGGAGTTCATCGTAGTGTTGTGTATATGATGCCTGCATTTGAGTGTGTGATCGATGTCGCGAACAGAACAGTTTTTCTTGGCAACGGCCGAAACCAGGTCCTAGGCCGCTAGAACACGACCGATATTAATTCTGTAACCTCGGTCGATTTAAATAAATGGTAACCAAGACTAACGAGGCCCAATGTTAGTAATTACTGCTCAAAAATAATGCAATCAAACAGTCTCAGTCCGAGTAGGCTGCCCCGGTATTGTAGTGGAAGTTAATAAACTGACAGAGTAACGAGTTATTTGCTTTTCCTCCTTGTTCCAGCCGGGAAGGAAAATGGTAAAACGGCCGAGTAACACAGAGCAATGACATGTAGCATACGCACCAAACAGACTGAAACATGTACCATCTGTTTTATGTAATTATTTCAATTAAAGTTTGTCATATTAGCAATAAAATCACTCCTGCAAAGCCTGTCTTCATGTAGATCGATTTCGACAAGGTTTGTCTAATCTTTCACATACATGACAAGCTACCCAGCATACAACACACCTTATAACCGATGAATGAATGCAATGGTTTGATGGCTTGACAACCGATTGGAATGTTTTGATCCTAAGGATAGGTTTGAAAGAATACTTATGTCCGAATATTCACTTTCTCTGTGGTTGCTTTCCTGTTCATTTCATATTCACGTCTGCATCCAAATTTCTTCGTTCACACGTTTCGGCACATACGCCTCTTTACATCTACCTATCTGTCGAACCATGAAATTCCAGTCGGCTGTCAAGCTACCGTATTTGTTACGCCCAATCAGTCGTTACGACCGACATGCATGATGTTTTGTCCAAGCACTCCACAACCATTTATGTAATTGTCTGGATCTAGGTATAGAACACAAATTCCTTCGTATTCATAGACTTTTTCCGTGATCTTTTGGGCATAGTTCAAGAATATCACTCTTCATTTAGCACATTGTTTATTATTAGTTTGTTTCAACAAATCAGCTACAGTGATCCCGACAACAACTTCCAAATCGCTTTAGGCGAGGCAAATTTACAACTAAATCAGGAAAAATATCAAGAAATCGCCAGTTTTCGATTCACTACGGCTTGTGGTCCACTTTCCTCCACTTCCTTCCATCCCGATTCAGCTGAATCCATCAGCAAGAATAAGAAAATCCAGACTACCGTTTCATTTTTTTCAACTCGTAGAAGTCTTGTAAAGTGCAATCAATGATTTTTGCAAGTACAGCAAGGAACAAGTACTCAGCTTGTTGGTATTCCATGGACAAACGAATTTCGACACCTGGTACGGAATATTTCCAATTACTGCCGGACCAAACAGACTGGACTCCGATGATGAAATTGGCTTATTGGCGTTTGTACAAACAAGGATACAGACCTACCAAATGTATTGGGATTGGCTCAGCCAGCACAAAAATCCGCCGTACCTAAATTCATGTAGACATCCACGTTAAGAATAATCCGAGGGGAGTTCGCAGAAAAATAAATGATGAAGCGAACAATTAAAAACATGCAATTCATTTTTTGGAAGTACAGTGAACGGAATCAATGAAATTGCAGGTCCACTCCAACCAAGTCGAGTGGTGTATACTGAAGCCCGAAAACCATTTTCCTCAGAGCGCCGACTGAGTACTGTATGATTTCTACTCCCTACTGGTTTTGGTCGATACAATTTTTGCGTTACTTCCGAGGAAGTCTGATTGGTTATTCTATGACTGAGGAGCCAAATTCAACTTCACTATCACTTGATAGTCGTTGATCTTCACCCCCGCTTTCAACTAGCTGACCACGCTTGTTGACATCCACGGTGCATCAATCACGCAGGTCCATTGCTGAGACGACGAAACCGAACCTGACAATGCCACGTACGGATTCTGGAAGGCTGTGCACGCAACAGTCCATCACCATCGTTGTCCGTGAGGCCCCGCACCACTTGCGGAGCGCACGGTGCATGAACGAAGAATTACGATTGGTAATCGCCTAAAACCGTCGCATGGTCATAAAACAGTCTGTGTGAGTACAGAATTTCTTAGATGCAGCTTATTTCACCATTTGTGGACCTTTTCTAGCTGTGTCTTGGTCTGCTTCGACCTTTTGCAGCTCCCCGAAGTAAATGAAATTTCGCGGGAAACGCTAGACATCAGCAATTCCCAATGAATTCGGTCGAAGAAAAGCCCTCCCTTCTGTTTTCTTTGACGTTATTATTTCACTATGCTTCGTAAAGTGGTTTAGCCATAGTATCTGGAAATATGCACTTATTCGAAAGGGAGTCGATTTGGTAAGCACTATTGTCTTTGTCATTCCTGGAGTTAAATTGTCTCATATATGAAAATTTGTGTTGATTGTTGCTCGGGTTGTTGATTTTACACAGGTCTGATCACTGAGCTTGGCGCTGAGTTTGTAAACATGGAATGCAAAAGCATAGCTTTCAGATCTGAGGGGTTCAAGATCAAAGCTAATGACAACTCTGTAATTGCTATATAACAAATGCGCACACAGACTGACGATATCATCTCGACCGGTGATGAAACGTTTGTCATCTGTAGGCCAATCTCAGTAAACAGAACTCAAAAGGTTAAAACTAGTTCGTGGATGATGGTATGCACAACGTTAAGTCCTGCTGCTTTCAGAGACTTTCTTATTCTGCTCTATTTTGTTCGATTCGGGTCTACGTTGAAAGTGGCGTGTATTTCCTCTCAATTAACAAATTGTTCTTGAAAGGCGTACGCTACCGGTTTCTGTCAACCATGAGATTGAACGCGGGGCACAGGATTTGACATCCCTTGGCTATTTCTCATAGTGACCAACTCTTTTTATGGAGGCCTCTGCGTGCTGTTGGCAAATTAACTGAGGATCAATGGGGCTCATCAACTTTGAAGTCACGAGAGTGAAAAATTGTCAGTAAACTGATTCGTTCCCATTTTCCGAAAGACGAACATGAATATATCTCCCAACAGACACTGTGCCTTCATGGCTTTTAGTGGTCAGTTCAGTGTAGATAATGTATGATCATATATCTTTTTGAAAAACGAGGTTTTCTGTCGCACCATTTGGTTTACTAGGAAGAATAATTTTGATGAAATGAACAGCAATTGGGCCGACTGTTTGGATGTAGGGAATAGGTTCTGTGTACATAGCCGTGGAGACTGCAAAACCAATCTGGTTGCCGACAGCCTCAAGAAAACACTTAATTTTTTGTCCAATATAATTAGTGATTTGGTTTAAATAAATTTACGCATTAAGTAGAAAATCAAGTATAACAAATGCCAACTGAGAATTCATCATGTCCAACCAAATGCAACAGACCGGTTCAACAGTTGCGAGCCATTCATCATCGTTGAGAATCCAAACTTTCGAGATTTCGTCGAAGTGAAGTGACGCTCATGCTCGGTTTGGATTGCCCAGCTGTGGAAATGACCATCACTTAGGTTTCGAGTCCACAATCAGCCCTGGCTTTTGTGCTTCTACTAGTGATAGTGGCTTGGATTGCTGTCTGGTGACCTATTGAGCTTGTGGCACAAACAGGATATGAACAACTGGGCAATGCCGTTGGTTCGATTTCCAAATCGCTGGCAATGAAAATCAAATAGCTACGTATAAACTCAGCCAATACATAATTCAATAACCACAACCTAAAAGGGTCATATCTTGTTAGGCAGGGTGAATTAGGTGTAAATAGTAGCATGTTTCAATAACCGGTTCCAATCGAAATAAGAATCGAGGATGAAGTCAGTAAAACTAAACAGCTAGCTGTACCAACCAATGTTGCGATATACCAGGTGGTCACTAACTCCGCCAATGGATGATAGTGTCTGATATCATATTAAGTGAAAGGTGGCTTTTGCCTCCTCTTATTCAACCTCTTTCTTCCATAATTAGCCTTCGCTTTCCTACGGTCGCCAAAGTGAGCGTCAGTGTAGCTCCTGATCAACTGGTCATCATCCTGAAAAAGAAGCGGAAGGATTAGTTAGACTTGCATTCTACTTACCTATGAATATAAAATGATCGGAAATATCCATGGTGGTACAACTCAATTCCAAATTCTTTCAAAACGGCCCTCCTTGTTCTAGTACATCCATCACACAAAATGAGATGAGGGAAAATTAGCACTAAATCTCATCTAAAAATGATTAGTCAGAAGATACGTTTCCTCAGGACTAGCTTAGCTGATCCTTTTTCCGTTATCCTTTGATTATGGTTTAGTGCAATATCAGTGTATTTGATTTTCAAGAATGGAACCGCGAGCATTTCATATCAGATGCTCCACTGACAAAGAAAATGTTTGTGGTACATACTAATGCTGGTGAAAATACACAACTACTCCTGGTTCCTGACTTAGATCTGGTCATTTAGTCTATCAATCATCGGCACTTTGATGATTGGTTCAGCCACTGACTTTTTGCTTGACGTATATGGATAGGTAGTAAATCAGGCAATGAACATTGTCCGCCCAAAAAACGTGTGTCATCTCACGAAATAACCAATCAATTTATCCGGGCTCTAATACACCCCGGACAAACGTGTCGCCATGGCTAATGACATTTTATATCCCATCTCTCATTTTGCCTATGCAATAATCCTTCCTTATTCGTCGGCCAATTAGTTCATCAAAGAAGAGTGTACGATGACAGAATCGAAATGTAGCGTTCATCAAGAAAGTTGATCACACTTACCAATGACTTTGATACCTTTTCTACTGATGCAAATTAATGTGATCGTGTTTAACACTGGACGTTCAGTGTGTGTAGTGAGACCATCCAAGCTGGATGTCAGTTCAGACGTGATTAGACTTGTGTAACAAAACCCCGTTTGTACTGACATAAAACCAGACACGGTTCCTTCAATCTGTCTGATATCTCGCTTGTATTCTTCCATGTAAAAATATTGTTATGCTGAACAGGTTTAGTTGCGTATGCACATTTATTCTTGTGATTTGCTTACTAATTTTGTTGAAAGTGTAGTTTTTGTATTATGATTACTTTAAATTTTGTAAGCTTAGTACGTATTGATTTGTCACATCCATTAATCAGGTCAAATATCGGCACATCTATGATGACATAGTGTCAATCACGCTAGCCAATAAGCTGAGCGTTCAGTGAGTATTAATCATGGAAATCCACTAAAAATCGGTAGATTTCAATTGATAAATGAATATTTGTGTCCAACTGACATAGTTTTCCACGCTAGTGAGATAAGACGATAGTGGCATGCAAAAAGAGAATAGATTGAAGATTTCTGGAGCGAAAAAGAATTGACGTAACTGACATTTTCTGCGTTTCAAAACACACAACAAGGACTGTGACACGATTAGCCCATTTATAGCGTTTTCTGATAAGAACAAAAACACACAAATGTGTCTCCTGGGCAATTTCTTGAAAGCTTGTGCACCAAATCTGTTTGCATTAACTCACCTGCTTTTGTGGGGTTGGCTACTTTGGTTGGATTAGTAGTAGGTTGACGAAGAGGAGTTAAATGACAACATCCAGGTCGGTTTTGAAAGCAGTTCCCAAAGGCTATCATAAGTTCAACAGTTGAACACATTGTCGCAGAAGGGGCTATTCAGCGGACACCGGAAATTCATTCAGTCATTCAACGAATGTTAGGATACCGATGTAACGTAACCAGGAACTCCAAGTCTGGCGCCAGTAAGCAAACAACGAACAAAATTGATATTCCGGAAACTGGTAAGAAAACAGCGACTGCCCTACTATCTTGGCCAAAAAGTATGACGTAATCGGTAAGTAATTAATTCCATTTCTTATCACCGTAAGTTATCTTGCTTTTTTGTTTCCAACTTGAGTATTGAACCGCCACAACTCGCCTCCTTCCTGATTTGCATACTCGTTGTAAAAGTTTGAGAAGGATTAATTCAGATCCTTCGACCGTTTTCCACTGATTTCAGTAGTTGTGCGATTCGAAGGACAATTTTTGATAGATGAGTAATTGCCTTACGGCAGTTCCCATTTCATTATTGATGTTCATATGCAGTCGCGACTGTGATGGACAGTTAGTCCTTGTACCTAGTGCGAAGTTAACATTCGCGTGCGTAGACATTATCGCAACATTAATGCGTTTAACGGAGATTAAAGGGAAACAACACGAAGTGACGAACAGGCTCGTTTTTCTTTCATCTTTGGTCATGCCAACGCATAACAATAAATGGGAAAATAAATAGCTGCGTTGAGTAACGATTTGCAGTCACCCTGGTACACAACTCTGTGGGCATGCGTGTGTAATCGACTAATCGGTCAAACGATCCGTTGTTGTTCCTTAAGTTGCCTACGTGAAGATTGCCAAAAGCGTTTGAACGTCCGGACAAATGTTTTGAGAACCAACCGAAGGCGAATGTACAAACGGTTGCTTAGGATTTCCGTTATGTTTGGGACAGGACACTTGATTGTCATATTCTTGTCTGAGAAGAAACCAAAATAAATGCTTTCGCATTCGAATTTGGATTTTTTTGTCTGGCTTTTACATAACAGGACAAAGTAAATTGTAGGATTCCACAATGTTTGGGACCCAGCCTGGAACAAAGCACATTGATTTTTATCAAAACAAATTTTCTTGCGGAAATTCAATCTTTATCCACAAACTAGTTGTTTGTTGAAAGTATGCGAAAATGGAAAATCAATTACTTGGCGAAAAACAAATTGGGAATTTGTTGATATTTGAAAGTGTGTACTTAAATAGGCTTTGTAGTGAGTAAATAATGGCCGATTTCTAAAACCTTTAACCATAGATGGTATATTGTCACTGCAAGGAAGTATGCGAAATTTAGTGTAAATACTCTCGACCTTTGTTTTAATATGAAGTCAGATTTCGCGAATTCTATTCTATGTCTTAAGTTTCTTATTCCAGATGTTCAGATGCGGTTATCAAGAGACTGTCGTTCTTCCTATCTTAACCATGATTGGGACCATGAACAGTAGTGTTTCTGAATTACGCCTATTCCGAATGAGAAGTTTGTCGATACTTGATGGAATATGATCCAATCAACTTCGGTCCTGACAGTGAACATGGTAAATTTCCATCAGTTACTGCTATTACTTTGAAATGAATCGACGAATGAGTTGAACGGGCAGCGCCGTTATCGAACGCGTGGAAATCATATGGAAAATATTAATGAGAGTCAAAGAACCAGTCTGTTTGTCAATCATGAACATGATCATAAGGTTTTTGCAAAAAAAAGGAAAATTCGGTTGCTTTTCGTTGCAATCAAACGTCAACCTTGCCAGCTAGAATTTAGCTGCGATCTTTCACCTGTAACCGCTAAATTACTCAGGTGTAGCGGACACGGTTTGCGCGCGCAAATTACGTCGACGTTGCGCAACTTACACGCCTGCAAAGCACACCAGCTGTCTTGCTTTTAATCAACGGAATGGGCTCGGCGACTGGAATGTTGTGTTGGTGGCAGGTGGATGTGTAACACCTCATTTTCAGCTACCCAATTCGCATTTACAAGCCGTATCCTGTAGGGTTCCAAACTACGTTCATGTTCTTGGGAATAAACGACCGGTCGCCGGTTCGATTTTAGTGTGAACATGAATAGTGAGCTGTTTTTCTCACTGTTACCTGAAAAAATAAGTTGACCAGTTGAAACAGTTGCAAGGCCACAAAAACAATCTCTGTTGCTAGACGATCACGTAGGAAGTTGCTGTTCCCTGCCGTATGGGACAACAATTCGGTCGAAAGCACGGTACACTGACTCATCTTTAGCGTTTATCACGCAGTTCGTTTGGAAAACAGATAGTACCAAGTTGACATCGTTTCAAAATAAGAAATCTGGAACATTTGTAATGTGAAACCAAATAAGTTTCACCAAATGTCTTCATTTTACCTTGTTCTCAACGTATGGTACGGAGAATGAACTATAGACGAACGATTCTGCCAAAAAAACCCCGCATAACTGCGATTCTTGTGGAAATGTCGAAAGCAGATAAATTTCGAAATTGCTTCGTTTTTTTTGTTACTATTGCGAGACTGCACCAAACGTTTCGGACAAGTGGACCGAAACCATAAGCGAGTGGTGCATGTGTGTGCATGTATGTGTTTGTGCGCGTGTACGTCACCGATTCTTATCAGCCTGACAGCTGGTAAACAGTTATAATGAGGTTAGAAGATTTGCTCCACTCATTAACCACAAGTAGTCTTTCACAGAACCGAGGGTAGAAATGTAACAAAATTGGCGTGTGTGCAGCCGATTTGCTGGCGATGATCGTCCAAACTTACTAGACGATTTGCAATCTTCGTTTCATAAACTGTGTGACAGTTCCAAATATTCTATCATTTGCTGAACCAGAAGCACGGAAGAACATGAAAGTAGAAAAACAAATCATGAATGTGAAGATCACGTAGCTGAGGGTACAACAGATTTATCATCGACTAAATGGATTGTTTTATTTCCAAATGGGGAATATTCAAAAGCATTTTTTACCGAATTTCAAGGAACTGGATAATTTCGTCGGGATTTGAGTGAACGTCATGCTGGCCGTTTTGTGATTGGACTAAATCTTGGGAACCATAAAAATGCCTTGAAATGTTTGCACTTATGAGACTGATAAAAAACACGGTTGTTACTATCATGGATTTAGTAGATGAAAAACGTCTGCTACAATTGAAACAGGTGATGAAACCTGGAGTTGATGCAAATTATGTTCTCTATTGATCAGGTGTAAGCTTTATACGTTGGCCACTCGATGGATGAGCAAAGATTCGAATCACCTCTGTCCAGAATTACTCTCTGAACTGGTCACAAATGTGAGACGTAAGTTACACAAATTTCACCGTTGATTGCATCAACACAAAATGTACAACGCGTTCACCACGCAGTTCTCGCGGATACGTTACCAAGCTCATTCAATCATAATTCAACGTGTCCAAGGAGTGCAAATGGTGGCGACTGGTGCTGACTGGTAAGCGCTCATGTTAACCTGTTTCGCGTTTGACACTTCTACACTATTTGACCACGGTGTGTGACGTTTGTGGTCCGATATTTAAATGATAGCCTTTCAGACTATACCCATCTTGTACAAAACTATGGTCATCCGTTCAATCTTAAAGTCGGTCAACTGTCATAGGAGACGATATATGACCACACTGGAAGGGATGAATCGAAATGAACTGGTCTGAAGCTGACGGCGTAGTGGTCGCACACATGCCTTCCATTTGAGAGAAGTGCGTTCGAATCCCTGGATACGTTGGTGCACGCGTACCACTAATGACCTCTAGTGAGGACGAAATCCGAGTTTGACGGTTCCGACTCCGAGGTTGACCGAATGACCTGTGGTTTATATGTGAAGGATGCATTCTGGAAGAAAGTTAGTCAAACATAGCAACGGCATAGCTCGCACGAGTTTCATTACAAAAGTTGAGAAGATTTAGCAAGAAAAGTTCACGATGGGAAATAGGTAACTAGAAGGGACCAGCTGCAGTATTCGCGGTCAGGTTTAGACAAGCAAAAAGCGAACAACTAGATGGTTCACATTTCACAACAAACTAGACGACAAACAGAATGATTTATTTTGCAGCTTGGTTGATTCGTGTATGTAGCCGACACACATAACCATCTGGCGGTCAGTCACCAAAGATAACACATTTTGTATGGGAACGGTTTAAATCCCAAGTGGCGATAGGACAGAACCAAACAAAAACAATCGAGGAAGAAAGTTATAACCGTCCTCTTGTTTGCACTCTCAAGAACTTGTTTATCGATAAATGGAAGTACTTCATCTAGAAGATGACAGAATGTTGTCGAACGAACGATGAGTCATTCGTTTCCCAAAAAATGTTGGTGGATTAACCTTAAAAGTTAGTTCACAAGGAAATCGAGTAGCACGGAAAACGGGCAATGTCATGCGGACAAACAAAACGATTCACTAAACTCAGATTCGACAGTGCAAACTCAAATATGGAAAGCAAATTTCAATCCATATTCAATCGCTTTTAGTTTATTGTGTACTCGATACGCATTACTACGTTTGACATGTTAATTCATCAGGACAACTTTCTCTGTCAAAATGCCCAAAACACAACGGAATATATATTGGTACGAAATAAATAACGAAGGAGAAGAAAAACAACCATGCGATGATTGACTTATTTAGGAGGACTAGAGGTCATCAAAATGCTTTCATGTGTATCACTCGACCTTCACGTTCTGATGTACCACAGCTTCATTAGACAAACGGTGAACAGGAAATCAACCGGCTGAGTAAAACAATACCAGAAGTGTTCAGAAACGTCAGACTGACAATCGGTTACTTCCTTTCTCTCATCATTTACTTCGCTCTTATGAAATGACAATCTACATCATTTTTCGGCAAAGGGGCCGATACCAACAAAGAGCTTCCAAATGGGGAAGTTGACCGCCGGTGGGAGAATTCGAACCAGCGACCTTCACGGGCAAACGTCACGACCTTGTCCGCTTGGCCACCATGAAGATCCAACTAGTTTTGGGTGTTTTATGCTCATTTAGTTGGTGAAGAAAATATTGATCGACGACAGAAAATCCGACTTATCGTGCCACTTGGGACGTGTACTCAAAAGTGGATTGTTAATTTGACTGGAACACTTGTGTCCAGTTGGAAAATGATAAAGGAACAAGTCTAGCTTTGCCGATAATATAATAAACACCAATATTCGAGATGTGAATTTACAAAAATGGCGAATTAACAAACCTGGAAGAAAAATTTTTGAAGAGATTCTTTTGGTATTTGGTTGCATCCTGATTTAGAAAAGTCACCTCAAAGTAATACAGAATGTCTTAGATGTTCGGTGAATTTTTATGAAAATTTCGACCTTGATTTTCTGTTGTTAATCAAAAGAGTATGAACAGAACGGCAGCATCAGAACCAACTCTCCGCACCACCATTTCCTAGCGCGGACGTTTGAAATATGTGAATATATCTTCACTTGGAATGTTTACATCAAGACCATTGCAAACGTGATTACAAAAAAGGCTACCCGTGACATTCGAAACGTCGGCTTGTTAAAAACTGTCCCAACCCTACGGATTTCACGTTGTGTAGATTTCGATCATTGATAGAAAGAAGCATTGTCAAAATTAGAACAAGGCACCGTTTTCTACCGGCAAGTTCCCATATGTGTACTACTATAGTCGTTTTGTTATCCACAGCTGACAGGTTCTTTCAACCACATATTGCGCATTCCACAGAGAAGCGAGCATGTTTCACAACCGCCCACATTTCAGACGTAATCCGTTGACATACACGAAGAATGCGAAACTTTGACGCGAATACGAAACCTTCGACGGGAAATAGCACACACTTGGTACAATTGGGCGAATAGCATGACCGGAACACAATGATTCCGATGACCTTTAAAGAGGTGATTAGGTGATTAGGTCATTAGAGTCAAAAAATCAGTTACCAAGGCTTACGTGTGAAGTGTCCAAATCACTGAGGACACAATGAATATAGAAAATATAACGTAACCATACATTAGAACCGGTTATATGGGCTCGATAGTAGTAGTAAAACGTCTTTATTATAGGCACCAACTTTGGCAGATGCCACCTAATGGAGACTAAGCATGCTGGTATTTCTCTCTCATTGTCGGATACAACAATATCAACCTGGGGGACTAATCCGCCGATGGCGCTTTTTCGTATGGTCTAATCTCCGATTTCACTGATGGCGAATCTCATCCACTGGTATCCATGCGTGCACGTATATACATGTATATATTATTAATCTACTATTTGGAACTGGAACGTCAGCCCACATGAAATCACAACGAATATATGTTCAGCGATTTGAAATCATCCCAAAAAGAGGTAACGTAATAAGTTTCAGAAATGGCTGACAAAGAGATTGGTAATCCTAACAATTATTTCATGAGCTGGTTCGATATCATCTTCCCAGTGGTTTGATAATAAGACTAACTGAAAGAAAACTAGACACGTTTGTCGAAAGCTAAACGGGTGCCTTAAAAGTATTTCGTGGTTACTTTTAGATGTTTTATCAATTCCAATTTGGAGCGAGTATCAAGCAACATGTCTGAGAATGAAATAAGAAGAAGGTTGTATTCTGTATATTTGGTTGCCTGGCCCGTGGTGGCCAAGTGGCTAAGGTCTCGGCGTTTGGACATGAAACGTCATGAGTTCACCGTCGGTCAACTTTCCCAATTGGCAGCCAAATGTTAGCCTCGACCCTCTTCCTGAAAAATGATGCACAATGTTAATTCATTAACGAAAGAAGTACAAAGATGAATGACAAAATCGAAGATCTATTTTCTGTTGTTTTGGGCTTGTTAAATCTTCCATATTCGATTCACATTATTTAGTATTTAAAAAGAATATGTCCAACTTTTACGTATTCGGCAAACTGGGGCATATGATAATGGTTGATAAGGAATTCGAAAGTTGTCTTTCTGTGAATAGAGAATAGAAATATGAAGACTACGTATGATTCATTCATTCAGGATTGAATAAGTCAGATGGCATGCGTTTCACACATGCGCAAACGTCATTTCATGTTCACGTGTAACGTTCCTTGCAGCCCAAATGGGAGTATTTAGCATAGCATGTGGTTTGTGCACGAGTATGGATTTGCTATTATTTTTTATGCACATATCGTTTCGTGATGTAGGTCACGTGATTTAAATTATTCCAAAACCGTTCAACTGTACCGTTAGGCGCTGTAGGCCTAGCATAGCCACTTTAATGGAGCCCAAGTGAATTCTGAAATGTAGCACATGTAGCCTGGTATCCGCAAAAAAAAACCGAATTTCACTGGCATTTATGTCGATGAACAATGGATTACCACATAAAAGTTAGGAGATCTCAAAGATGATCTGCTATCGTGCATCCCATCATGACAAATCATCTATCGTGCCAATGCAAGCAAGCCAATGAAGCCCGATATATGTGTTATCAGTCTGTTTTTTCCATCGAATAACTTCAAATGGCTGCTTTTCTTCGTTCATCCGTGTTGGAATCATGTGCGTTGGACGCATGCGGAAGCCTTTGTTTAGGCAATTAGATTGGTAGGCTAAATGGTATCAAACATTTGCGCATGTTTACACTTTCTGAGGCTGGATTAATATTCGAACAGTGATAAACCTATTTGGATGACAATTCAGCACGTTACGTAATTTCAATGAAATAACTGACGATGACCCTGAAATTCAATCAGCGGTTTTGAAATCTCAAGCGATTTAATTCAGCTCGTGTGGCCTCAGGTGGTGATTTCCAGTTTGAGCCGATAAGTGACGGATTTTAGCAGGCTGACAAAAACTATAGGCGTAAGTTGTAAAACAGATCGCCGATGATCAAAATCAAGTCTGTTTAGGACTTAATAACAAACGGCACGAATATCGGTATGCACCGTTCGTTCTTTAGCAATATGCACTTTGACGCTCGTGAAATTTCCCATGCTAATTGCTTAACACTTCCCCTGTCCTGGCCATATGTTATTTTGCAAAGATCGAACACTTCCGAGTTTGACCAACTTTGTGACATGGCTTTCAATGAAACACTTATCTTTGCTAGTGATCAGATGATTGATATCAGTCGGCATGTTCCACTTCTGGTTTTCATCAGAGACGCATTTGTGATCTAAACAGACATGATTGAAGCCTGAGTAAAGCGGAAGAAGACTGATGCTGGGGTCCAGCCCCACTAACGGGGCACGAGGAGGTGGATGAGAAACCGGGACTCAAAAACTCGAATTTACATAGAACCACATAAGTTGTCTTTAGGCCATGTATGGTAAAGAACCGGCGACAGCGGGTTGCTGATAGCCACCACAATGGGCAGCGGATCTGGATTTCTTACCGGTAACATGTTTGGTGACAAGCGCCTAAGCCACTCAATTACAGACGCAACTAATGTGAAATATCCCTAGCTATTCAGACCAAACTGGTGAGTTATCAACTAGTCTTATTTAGTTGATGCGTGTCATTGGTATTTAACTGCACTAAGCACTTCAATTCAGTTGATTATGATTGGTTCTTTGTCGAGACCGACGGGATAGGCAAATGCGTATACATCTTTTGACTTCGCAAAATACGAAACTCATCAGGACTATTATTTAACTAGTTGCCAGTTTCTGGTTGGTTTAACCTCTAGAAAATGCATTTCCCAACTAAAAACGTATCGTGAATAAACCTTGGCTTGCCCTCAGCAAGAAACATTCGGAGTTATGTCATTAATGTACTTGTGCATTTTCAGACCAAAAGCAGATCATAATTTTGCCTCAGTTTGTTTGATTTCTTTTTGCCGTTTGAATAGCTGAATAAAATGAAAGTGGAACTTTGTTCTCATATTTCATCACAAGCATTTGATTGAACTTTGGGGTGCAGTTCACGTGATGCAATCGTGAACTGTCGTTCAGCTCGGGAAATACCCAGCCCATATCGGCCTGTCGCATATGATCGACGGTAGCACACTGTCATATGCATGCGATACCAGTTACTTTGATCCTTCATCGAAGTAAATGATGTGACGAATCCTTTCTTCTTTCTTCTGTTCACTTTGAGTCAACAGTGATTGGCAGACGAACTCTAATTCCCCTAGGGTTGTTGTTTTGCCCAATGGGTTTCAGGCATTTCCGTAAGATCGCTGGGTTTCACGAGTGATAAGTACCTTCAATAGTTGAATAGTTTAAGTTTCCTCACTGCACCAAACTGGTTTCTGCTTCCTACAAAGTTATTGCAAACTATAATAAAGTATATAGCCTTCACACAATCAACTGACCAGGCAATCAGTAAATTTCTAATCTAAGGCATTAGCAAATCAGTCAAGTAACTCATTAGTTAGTTGGTGAATCGAACCGTTGTCTATTTATTTATGTATTGGTAATTTTGTCAGAATCACTAGTTAGCAAATGCCGGAGAGTTACAGGAAGAACTCTACAAAATGGAGTCATTAATATGTGTATTCAATTTTTCAATTCTAACTTTGACAGGAGGAGGCACATTTGGATACGCCAATCGGATTTCGCGCACTTCAAAATCCGTTGGCTTGCAGGACTACAGAGCGGAATGGTGCCCTAAACGATCGAGGCAAATTCAGTTGTACTGGTAAACTGGTATGGGTCATTCGTAGGGCACGTCTGGTGTACACTTTTGTTTAAACATAATGCCAAAGGCCTAGTGTAGTTGGAACCAAACGTACGATTGCGAACACTAGGGAATGGCTTCCGTGAGGAGTGGACCGAAATGGTGCGTTGTACTGGGGGCTTATTTTCCACGCTCATATAGGCGTAGTCGAATTTACTTTTTCACTGTCGTGCTTGGTACTTGTGCCGGAGCATCAGTAAGCAAAAGAACTGAAGAAGTAATTTGACTCCAAAAAGCGTCCAAGGAGGTCCCCGTACGTGCCACGTATAGTTTGCACACCTGTGTGTTGCACATATCGCATGCATACGAACATACTTTAACTCTCCGTACGAGGCTTAGAATAAAGATGATACTAATAATGTTGACCATATTATTCCCAAGATATGTCTCATGCCTTATAAGGACTGCATCCCTATAGGGAAGTGGTTATCAAGCCATAAAACAATTTGAAAATAAATATATATATATATATACACTAGTACTGCGATAATCGTTTTCAGTTCCTTTCGGTTGTACTTTCAGTGTCCCGTCATACAGTTGCGTAACAATTACCGAAATTTGACATTTGAAGTTAGAAATTAACATCCGGCTGTACAATTTTATCTAGTTGGTTTCTATTTTGAACTTCCAGTGTGAGTCGACTGGCCGCGGATATCGCATTCCATCTCAGAGACCTCTTAAGATCACCTTACACAAATATTCCTAGAGGGAAAGGACAAGATTAGCAATATTGATAAAAAAATTCAATAAATTCTATGGCTCAAACCTGGCTCATCTATCTTGGTAGAACCGGTCATCGACAATTTAGGTGAGCCTGATTCACAGGTACTTTTTTCACAAACTCTATCAGAACCGTTGTATCACAGAATTCGTCTGCTACCACGTGCGAAAATTTTGTAACCTAGTTTTTAATTGACTCCTTTCCGAAATGATGCACTGAGCTTTCCCATTAGTGGAAATTGTACTAATTGTATCGAAAACAATCACCATAATTATCTGTAAAATTGAAACCTACCGCACTGAAAAGCTGATGCTGGATACAATGGTCTGCAATGAATCCAATTTGCATATATGAGCCTTAATCGGTTTCTGAACACTTCCGGGTCCCGTAGAGATCCCATTCGAGAGTGGATGTGGAATGTACTTGGGAGCTCAGACGGAACCGGGTCTACTTACCAGCTCGTGAGAACATTTGTACCAACCGACGAGAATCTACTCGTCCAGCATGAGTAGGCTTCTAATAGACAAACATCTATGCACAAACACACTCCGGCTGGGATCAGTTCGAACCCGGCTACAGTATTGATCGTCCGTTACACAACACACCCACTCAATGATCTGTGCGCCTTTGAGATTGTTACATGCTCTACCAGTTGCGTCCATTCCACCCAACTGCCATTGAAAATTAGACGATAATTTCCTAATACACAAAACCAGTTCATTATATCCTTTATCTTATTTGTTAATACGCTATAAAGGTGATGATAACCGTTAGGAAGAAGTGGGGTGGATGTCGGATGCCACACAGACTTAGTCACACGTGTTCGTGTGTCTATGACTTTATACCATTGCACGCTGTAAGTCTTTCCACCTTGAATTTTAAAGTAACTCTATTTATTGGACCAAAAACGAAACCAACGTCCATCGAGCAACTTATGTGCGGCTTTCCGTTTGGATCCTGGATTCTTCAACTCCCTTGAGCCTGAAAGTCGCCAACGTGTCGTCATCAAAAGGTCACATTGGTAGTCAACTGGCGCCTAGTGATTGGCATCAAATTTGTAAAGCCAGTAAAACATTGGATAACAAATGGTAGGCACCTACGTTAGCCAGATTCCAAATGCCACTGTCCTCTAGCAGCGTAGAACCGAACTGCAATGTAGTCCACATAGTCGGTCGGATAACTCACTGGTCATTCTTCAACCAACCTAACTAGCTGTTCTTCATCTATCTGACATGCATTTTAACATATAATATGTAATGGAATCGCACATAACCTTTTGGGTTAATATCAGTTGCCAAATATCGTCTGACTACAACTCTAACCTATTTGCTTCTTTGCAATGGACCAACCAAATGTCAGACCGATAAGTCCTTTTGGCAAAACATCGCACTTAGTGCCTGCAATGCTAAAAGGGAATTGTACAAGTTTTATCGATCAAATATCGAATGTGCTTTTGGCCAAACGAGTGGGTAAAAACAAAACGAACTAAGAAAGTTTTCAAAGAATAGTTACTTTATGCATTCGACTCGCAGTGACCGGATAATTTTTGTCCGGTTTCAACCCATAACATACAAACAGCCAACTGTTATACGGAAAAATGCCTAATAAAATTTAAGGAAATACAAAAGAAAAAATGTTTTGATTCTAATGCCACGAGAACCGCAACGATACCCCAAAATCCTTGGCAAACGGCAGGCAGCGTGATGGACTGGGTATCTTTTTCTGCCTGAATGATGCAATCCGAGCTCCCAGTTAGGCTTTTATCTTTATTTTCACGTGTATATTTAAAGTTTGCGTCCAATGATTTGAATATTTCCCAAACTCCAATTGGAACAAGTGTTGTCAACATCGTGTGCCGCAATTATGTACTACCAACTAACGTGTTCGCCTCACCCCCCCGTAACACGGATGAAATCTGACGCTGGCGGTACACCGTCGATAAATGTACTCTGATCCATGCAACCCCATTTGTCCAAGTGCCCGAAAGTGCTAGTAATCACCTGAATTGGGCAGAGATAAAACAGACACGGTTTCGACAAATTGTTTTGCTGTTCGGTGCCTTCGATATTTACCACTAACTCTGGGGTCGTGGTTAAATGTTCATTTTTAATTACTTTCCTGATAAACATTCAAGCCAGGTGGTCCGCGACAAATTTTTGCCAACAGTAATTGGATATTGCATGTAAGATTCGTCGGGAAAGTTTTTTTTTCTACCAAACAAAAACTGATGCGAATTTATGGATGATTGTCAACACTTAGGTTGAATTGCTTGCATTCCGTGACTAACATAGGTTGAATGTGGTTTGCGAATTTCAGATAAATGCCACTGAATTAACAAATAAAAAAGTAATTTCTAACTGTTCATTTTTATGCTTGGACTCATTTGGAATAATTATTTATTGAATTTGTTTCACCTGAATTTTCCAGGAATTTCTAAGCACTCGGATCCTATTAAAACCGTGTCATTGATTTAAGCATTAGTTTCTGTATTGGTAATATGAACTGTATTCAAATGGCATATAACTGTATGTTTAATATATGGAACTACAAAATTGCACAATCTCTGTCAAGGTAATTGGTGGGGTCTATGTGCTCATGAACTATGAGCAAATGAAAGGATAACCGATTGTCGACAACACACAAATCAGATTTTATGAATGAATTGTTCGCCAATATAACTGTTAGCACCTCAGCTGCATGCGTTCCGGCTAGTCTTCACAGGCTCATTCTCAACGATCGACCAGCAGCTACGAATCGGACAAATTACGGTTGACAGTTCAGTTAATCTGCGCGGTCCGCAGTTGTGCAACAGACAAATTAAACATCTTGAGTGGATTTTCCCAAACCTGAAACATGAACATACTCGGGACATAGATAACAAATCTGCCAATTTGGTTGTGTTTCCAAGATGGCTGTTTTTCTCCGTCAAAATAGCACCGTTTGTGTAATCAAACAGCTCTTGAAAAGTACATGAATAGCTAAAAAATAAATTGTTTTTCATGCGTTCTTTCTAAAATGCGTCTAACTTCCTGGGACTGACTGGCAGTTTCGGGAACTGCAGACAAAAAATGGGTCAACATTAAAATAAATCTGTGGGATAAATTTGCCAAAATAATACATTACCTTATAATTCTTGTTGAATATTTCGATGTGCTCACCACCAACGAGACAGTCAGGAGGATAGTACGCTTCAACGAATTGTAGTATTAATTCCTCTTAAATCATGTCCATTTCACTGCACAGGAAATTCCAGTTAGCTACGTGAAATGCTCATATCAACGACGGGCACACCATATGCAGGTGATGTACGAGGATCCGAGGACTTATTGGCTGACTCCACAGTTATCAAGCGCAAAACTAAAAATCTTTCCTCATGAAGTTCAGACATCCAACTTTTCACTAAAATCTGAGACCGATTTGCAGCTGTTTCATTTTTGTTAGAAATCATCGTGTTGCGCATCGTTCGAGCCAAACCACGGGACGAACGATTACGAGTCAAGCGCCTTACCGGTCACCCTAGGTGAGTTGACTGACTACGGTTTGTCGAAAATCCGCTGTTCGCTTTTCGGTGCCCCTATCCGTTACTGGATTTCACCGGCTACGGACCTTTAGAAGTGCCAAACAAACATCTCCTAGGTGAAGACGAACTTCTCTGTCCGCGATTCATCGTCCTGTGTTCTGTTCCAGCAAATGCTGTTCTGACGTAAGGACCAAAACCAGAACCCGCTGATGCAATGCTACTGTTTGTACAAACTTAAACTAAAAATATGGGGAAGGAAAACATTCCACTCAACCCTGAAGAACCCTGCAATTTTGGAGTTTCCCTGTAGCAGGAGATTCTTTGGGAAGTGTTCTTCAAACGATGATCTGTAACTAATCGAAGTTAATGAAATAATCTGATAAAAAGTTGCACATGCTTAGATCGTTCCAATAAATGACACCCACTGTCATTGTTCAACTGATCTTTATTCAATAGTGGTCCACTAGTTAAGGTAGGAATTCATTTAACTAATAAAACTGTTATCCAGCCGAGTTAGTAACTACAACTGAATTGGCAAAATACGGCAATACAGTTTGTAATCTGTCCCCTATTCTGATGCAAATTGTTATAGATTACCGTTCCTTGTAGCGCTACCGGGGAAGTTCTGATAAGCGAGCAGGTACAGCAATTGTTTACTGCGCTTCGCATGACTACTAGTACTATTACTACTACTACTACTATTACTATTATTATTATTATTATTAGTCCTGCTACTGCTAATAGCGGTAATGATGTCAGTAAACTTTTTCTTCCAGTGTACAATACTTTTTTTCTATCGAACGTTTTCCCAGATGAGGAATTACCGATGGGGTGGATTGTATTGGTGTTTGATAAAGTTATTACACTAATAAAACAGTGCAGTTATGATGTACACGGACACCCGGTGAGAAAATAAGCTGCGAATTTCAAGAATCCATGCCAGGTTGCTCACAAGAAACGATATTCTGGTTTCTGAAGATATGCTTGGTTGGTTTTCCTACATTGAAGATGAACCTCCAACAAATACATTTTGTGCATACCCGCGTGATTTGATAGTGCCCAAATAAAATCAATATAATCAACACTGTCTCGTGAAGCTGTGGCCAATTTAATACCTTAAAATGGCTACACTTCCGTCGCTACTGAAACGTTCACAAGGAATGTCACTGTTTCAGCAAATTGGAACATACGGATGAAAACTGGTATCTAATGTGCTTAAAGGGGAACTAAAGGAATGAAATATCACAAAACTGACCGTAACATTAACCGACTGAAATCAATTCGTTTCACACTTTTTAACCTTAAAGGAAATACACATGACTTTGAAAACAAGCTAATTAAAAGCTTTGTTTTGGTCAAATCACATGCTTTATGCTAGTTTCCGAAGCTAATTCTCAATAAAAGAAGAAAAAACCTCGTTTCATGGAATGTGAAAGACAATAGTGAATCGGATGAATTACAACACCAACCCAACCAATCAAGTAATAGATCTGCATCTCCCTTGCTCATTTCGAAACCAGCGCCCGTTTTAGTATACACTCAAGTATCACAAGACTATGAATTTATGATGAATTAGCCGGAAAACAAAAGGCACATGGGAGATAGCCAAAGAGTCTCAATCACCCAGTTCGTCTTGTTCTTTATGAGCTCTAAATTAGCCACATCAGTGAGATGAATTTAAAGGCCTTTTGTGAGATTTGTCCGGAGTAGTGTGATCCCATTCGTTTGGGCGGGGAAAATCGGAGCTATGTTGCGATTAGAATCGAGCCCATGCATTCTGTAGACGATTTATCGTGGCGACGCCCAAACTAGGTAATGTGGACCAAAGTTGTTCAGCTGGTTAGTCTGAGAAACGTGTATGTTTTCACGAAATGATGATTCCTAACAAGGATGAAACAGCTGTACAGTGCTTCCATGGTTTCTTTACGGTGAGTTGAGCGATGACATCACATGGTGAATTATTTCATGGAAACGTTCAATCTCCTACTACTAATATGTACCAAATAAAGTAACAATCGTTCCATGCCTTTCGCAACCCGTCAGCATCTCGCTAGTCAACATCAATGATTGGGCGGCAGTCCTCCTAGCCGAAAGTCGACTTCATCAGTCGTTCTTTTATTTTATCTGAAATTAGATGCCTAACGAGAAATGCAATTTAGCGCCTTCGTTTTAGGCGTTCATCACTTTTTCCCCAAACCAACATCAGCCTGACAAACGGAACCCTTTACGAAATCTGCTTATTGCAAACGATTAGGCAGGTAGGCATCAGAACTTTGGGGTACTCGACTGAGAATGAACTGGGCAATTATTAATCCCCTACAGTATATTTTTTATTGAGACGGACGACATAATAATAACTTTGTCTTACTACTCAGCCAAAATGCCAAGGATATCCGTGTTAGCTGAATCTCAAATCGAATTTGCGATCCATGTAACCATTAGCATGAAGTATTTTTTACTTGGTGAATTGTCGTTTTTCAGCAATCAGTCGCAACTGGACACCATGCAATCGATGAGATACTGAAATTTCACTTTGGCAAAATCAAATTTACTCATCTTGGTCAATAGTCTTGTGCATCAAGATATATTGTCGGATGAGGCTCCTGGCTATCGTATAAGGTCATTTACGCTATTCAGTCAATGAATTCCTGGTGCTGCATTGTTTTATATGGGACTACATGTGCAATTTGCTGGAATGAATTGTCGATCTCTATCACGGGCATAATCTCTACAAATAGCAGCAGAAAGGCAGGTCCTAGTAGATACTTTTTTTTCTGCGACAAGAAACGAAATCATTTGAAACTGTCATTACTACCTACTGGTATTATACCGCATGCTCAAAGAAACGATAATCCTGGATTTAGGTAGAGCACAAAGCAGGACACTAATCGAGCCTTGGCCGCTATGCGAACAGTCCCAATAGTGGGAAGAAATGCAAAACAAGGGAACCATTGGACGTCAGTTAGCTGAACCAATAGAGTTAGACATGCGTGTACCCAACGAAGAAGCCTAACACTTCTCAGAGTCATTTTTGCCGAGCTGGGCTGCACGTGGTCTTATACACTGCATGATAATAACGGTTACATAATTTACAAATGCGGTTGTTTGCTGTTAGACTGTTATCCTCGACGATCGCATCGATTTTGTCAACGAGTTACCACTTGTTTTTTCGTATTCCGTTTAGAAATCAATAGTCGGTGTGCAGAATTCACACTGTTTAATAGCCTTCCCTATTTGAAATTCTTCTTCATACTTTCTTTCCCCTACAAACGTCCGGTTTTATGTATTTCCTGGAGAGTAAAGAATAAAATAGAATGAACAACTTTTTGGTGCCTAAATTTGGGCATTTTTTTCTTGGATCGAAAAACTGCAATTTCACAAGCCACTAGACAAAAAAGTCAATCAACTATTTTGAAGAGTTATAAAAATTTCAAGTTTACTATTAAACATAATGCAACCAAGTGCCGACATGCTATGCTTGAATAGTGCAGTTCAATTTTAGAAAGCAAGCTTTGCAATGTCGGAAATGTCAGAACCGATCTGTCGATTACTTACGTATTCTGCTACAACTTATCAAGTCATTCTGATAGAAGATTTCTTGTTGATTATTTTAACCAAATCTCCGGGAAAGTGACGAAAATAAAGCGAATTTTAAACATCACATATCGATTTCAGATGGCATTTCTGCCACTTATTATACTCGATTGAATGTAACTGTGTTTGGACATCAAAACACTTAGTGCCATTTAATGTAGAATTGTGTAGTTATATCACCTGGTGAACAGACCCAACGAACTAGACAGGGGCATTGAGTAAACTGTCGATCCACTTCAACGAAACAAAATCAGTTGGATATCGGAATAGGGGCATGCTCACAAGCCCGTGAGTACAACTAATCAATTCAGTTCCGTAGATTCAGCATCGTAGCTTCAAATCTAAGAAAAATATATTGGTGGAAGGATAAATATCACTGCCAGAAATGGACGCGGTGTGTACACAATTTAAAGGCCAAATTTAATAAACAATATGCCTTCATATATATATATATATATATAAATTGCATAGCAGGTCAAAGAATGATGCTCCTTTCCATAGGTCAGGTTCAACAGTATAGCTAGGCGCCACATCATGGCATTGACGATGTTACCTCGGC